>OU342734.1:428241410-428826638 GCA_910589765.1 Avena atlantica
CAACATGAACAATATAATTAATTGTCGGAACCCCGGTTCCACTTAATATGACCTAATTGCATCGCACCTTTACCATGCCATGCATCAACCATGCATCATGCCGATCTTCTGCCGTTGTATTAAATACCGCATCCGGTGTTTATTCTAGTGTTTTCCTTCTTCGCGGATAAGACCGTTGAGTTGATGTGAGCTTCACCCCGATCTTCGGTCGAACCTTCGGCAATGCTTTCAGGCGAGCATCTCCCCCTTTCTACCATCTTACTTTTATAGTATTTATTCCCTCCTGTTGATCTATTGCTATCTGTGTTGCGATGCTCTAGTTTTCGTACCCGTGATTTTCCCTTGCAGCCTTATATTGCCTTGGACACCTCCTATTACCTGTTGTTTGGCAGATAGTTGGACCTGCGCGTCGTAGTCGCTTGCTCAAGTGTTGTTGCGTGTCGTCAAGTGCCACAGTTGTTGGAGTATTGCCGCCTGTTTGATGTTGGAGATGATCATAGTTTTACTTATCGTTCACTTTCATTACTGTTTAACAACTAAAATTGAAGTAAGTAAGCAGAGGCACAAGTGGGCAATAGACGTTATTTGGTTGTTAACCGTCCACTTGTGTCCGGTAGGACCCCGAGTACTTGATACCTGTTCCTTGAATATTCGCGCTATCCACATCCGGGAGGATTATGGGACCCCCCTGAGCCAGAGCTTGATTCATACATATTTCTTGGGGCCACAAACTAGTTTGAGGTTTTATTTACGATCATGTACTTATGCCATCCTACTTCTTTATTTACGATTGTGCGAGGAGCACACTGTACTGTTTAGGATTGTGACCCGTTTACGCGGTATCGACAAGCCCAGTTTTGGGTTCACAGTCGCTTACAGCCGGCCCCACAAACCTTGAGTCCGTCTCGGAGTCAGCTAGCTTCGTTGCGGGTGTACTCAACGGGGTGGCCCCCGGAAATATTTCTGAATCTTGTGATTGCTTTGTCGTGAAGGCCTCGTTGGGTTTTGATTTGGTTTTTCCGAGGTTGATCGAGTGTGTGTTGCTATTGGTGCACCCCGGCCGGGTAAAACTTTCTGAAAGCCGTGTCCGTGGTTATGGACGACTTGGAGCACAGTATCTCGATCATAGACAACTATAACTAAAGTAGTGCTATAAATTTGACTTTATAATGACTAGTAATCAGCTTCACTATAATGGAATGGCTAAATAAAACTGCCTACAATTGCTTGTTTGGGTGTCGCTTGCGACCATTGTACCTGACTAGTAAGTATTGCAACTATAACGGAATGGCTAAATAAAAGTACCAACAACTGCTGGGTTTTTGGGTTATCTCATGATAATTGTAACTGACTAGTAAGTGTTGCCACTACAACGGAATGATTAACTAAAAGTGCCCACTGCTTATTTTATCAGGATGATTACCTATACCTGACTAGTAATTGCTGCAACGATAACCGAATAAATAAAATGGCCAACGGTGTGAGTTCCTCGGTTGACTTCCTTGTTTGGTCTCGAGGGGGAAACACCAGGATGGGTTTGTCTGATGGTAGCATCAGGTTGGTCCCGAATAGGTCTTTCTTACCCCTCTCTGATAGCCGCTAGTTGCATTGAGTCTCTATAGGTTGTTTAGTGCATGTTGTCGCTGCCGCTTCAGTCCACCATACCTATGTAGGCGAGGACCTCCGAATTCTAGTCTCGCCGTGTACTGGCCTCAGTACTGACGCTCCTCTTTTCCTTTGCCCTTTGTCGGCACCCCTTTTGTTTAAGCAGGTTTTGAGATCGACGTCGTTAGCAGGGTTACCCTTCCGGCTTGGCCTGGGCAGGGTTATGGACGCCATTGGTTATTCTTCAGGGCTCTTAGCCCCATTTGCATCTTGTCCGTAGTCGGACGCTCTATCAATTTCAAGGTGATTTGGATCTTTGTACATTATATCTGTATTCTTGACTCTTTGAGTCGCTGTTGTATATATCTGTTCTGTGGGTCCCATCGAGGACTGTTGTGTAATGTTATTACTTTGTTTTCCACCCGCACGCAAGTGCCTGGTGGGCACCTTTGAATCGTTTCTATGCGGGTTTTGGCAGGAAGCGTTGAAACTTGCATAGGTCCGATTCTGAGGGTGTTACACTTCGCCGGTCAATCCTTCTAACTCTAACGCAGCGGCATTTGCCGCCCTCAGGTTCTTTGCCGGGGTACTGTTACTCGGCAAGCCTAGATCAACTGATTCTGCCCTATGAGCATCATGCTCCTTGTTGATATCATCTATGAGGTTCTTTCCTCTTAATCTCAATTCGTCAACCCGCTCGGGGGCGACGTCAAACTTGTTTGCCCTGGCATATTCTCACAGGGTCCTATTTAAGGACTCCCGCAAGGCCGACACCTTTTTTGCCTCTACCATCACTTTCTGCCTGGTCTCTTCTAACTCTGCCTGAGCATTAGCCGGATCAAGTATCGGCGCTACAGGTGTAGTCAGATTATCTATAGTTGCCTGGAGAATGTTTTCTGGTCTTTTCAGAGGTTGCCCTCTTACCCTTGGTGCCTTCGGGGTTGTCTCTTGCATCTCGTCCTGGTTGGCCGCTGAAGGAATTACCTCGGTGGGTTGTGGAGATGTCTGCTTGGGAGCCACCTGCACACCCGTCGTCGGATCCCTGCTTGATCCGGCGCCCGCCTGCACCCCGGCTGCGACCATCACCTCGACGCTGCTGACAGGACGCACTCCGCGTGGACTGTTTGCGGCGCTAAGGGGAGGTTCTCCTGCAACAACAACCTGGTGAGGATAAACGCCGGAGACGTCGACGCCGACGTAGATCTGGTGCACGCCCAAGTTGATGAAGATGCCGTTGCGCGGAGGAGTTTTTCCCTTGAAGCTGCCTGCGTTGTCGCTGACGTAGTCACAGAGATCAAGTCTCCGGACTAAGCCAGAGACAATGCGCTCGCCAGTGTTGATGAAGTTTCCCGTCCGGATCATGACTCCAGCTAGCACCGCTGCTGGCCCCACGGTGGGCACCAACTATCGTGGTGGTGGCACGGCAGATGCCATGGGTAGGCTAAAGTTTGGGGCCAATGGATGCTAGAGGGATCTGGGGAGGGAAGATGTAGTTGATTCTACACACATAAGACTAAGGTAAAGATCTTTATTTCTCCTTCCTTGGGCTACAAGTGCTCCTTGAGCTGTTTACAAGTAGAGAGGAAGAACTTTACCAGCCTAACGGTACTAAATGAGCCGATGCCCTTCTCAGGGTCCAAGCCTCCCCTTATAAAGGAGAGCCTTGGGTTCCTCTAGGGCTGACTGTAAAGGGGCCCAACCTTTGAATAAGGTAGAGTCCCCTGTGTTTACAATGCTAGTCCCTGGATCAATAGCTAGCATCCGCAGTTAAGATGTAATATCAAGATACAAAGGTCATAATACAACTTTATAACTAGGAATAACATAAATTGTTTACATCTTACATAGCTCATTTGGCTATTACATTACATTGCAGCAGAAAATCTATAAGCATGGGGTCCTTCATCTTTAAAGTGCCACAGGCAAACATGTTGGTTGTAGACTTTGTAATCCTAATCAATCAATCCTCACTAATTTCAATCAAACCTGCAACATTACAAGTTACAACCACAAGGGTCAATACATTTGAATTGTATTGGCAAGTTTCACTACTGTGTAGAATATAAGTGGATCCTATCAATACATGCATATTTGGCTAAGTAGGGTTTTAGGCTCATTTGCAGAAAGCAATATTTTATCCTATCTTTTCAAAGTGGTTTTGTTCCTTTTGTCAAATCTTTCTGAACTCCTTGGTAAATCTAAGTGTCTTTGTCAAAATCTCTTGAATTCCTTGGTACACCCCAAGTACTTCAAGTTTTTATCAAAACCTCTTGAGCCCCTTGGTAAATCCCCAAGTGCTTCAAGTTTTTATCAAAGTCTCTTGAGCTCCTTGGTAAATCCCCAAGTGCTTCAAGTTTTTATCAAAGTCTCTTGAGCTCCTTGGTACCCCCAAGTGCTTCAAGTCTTTTGTTGTCACTTTAAAGTTTTTCTTTTTGAAATTGGAATGTCGAGATTTCACATAGCTTCAAGCTTTAGTTGCTCAGTATTGTCCATAACCGGGGAAACGAATAAGTACTTAGATTTTTATCTTCTGCAGAAGTTGTACACTTTACCCACATGACACACTCCCATCTTGTTGCCACCAGTGGCCGCTGGATTAGTACTCACCAAGATGGAGTACTGGCAGATTCAGAATGTGACGAAGTCTTTCCATAGGGTCCTCCCATACACCATTGCTAGCTTGTCTTCAGGCACCCCTGTAGGGTTTCAAGTTCCCTCATTTTCAGTAACTGAAGACAATGCATGGGTCTTCCCAATGTAGTTCACTAAGCCAGAGCCATATGTAGCATGTGGCTGTACACGAAAGACACAGTTGGAGAAACATGTTAAATCTCTAAGTCCCTGGGTGGTTTTCCTTTGGTGCACAACACAAAGAGATTGCCATAGACATGGTTCCTTTTGTTTCCACCTTGTCCAAAACTTGGGTAACCTTGTCCACCCAGGTGGTTCATTGAGTACTTGTTTTATTATATAAAAAAACACAAGTCTTTTCTCAACTTCATAAAACTCCACTTGTATCTCTTCTCAAAATATAAAGCATGGCTAAGCATTTTACAACTACATTGTTTTCACTAAGGAATGTATAGGGTATCCTACTAGGATTTAGCATAGCATAAGTATAGAAATTCTTTTCATGCATGTTTCAAAATCCACTAAGTATAATGAAAATAGTAGGAATTTAGATGATAGTGTAACTTGCCTTTTTGGTAGGGAATGTTGGTTCACTTCTTGATCTTGCTAGTCTCACACTTTTCTAACTTCACTACAAATCAATCAAGCAAACACAATATCAACTAGCATTCCAACCAATAACCAATCAAATAGAACATCACACATAAAATCATAGGAACTAAGTCATGCATGCAAGCATGCAAAAGATAGTTTTATTTGCCAAGGTGGTCTCTACTAGGCTATACACTTTGTAAGGCTCAAAGTGATCATTTTCCATAGTGGCAAGGTCATTTGCAAAAGGGTTTTATCTATAAACCATTTTAAAATCCAATCATTATTTTATGTGGTTGAATTTGTTTTTAGCAAGGCAACAATTTTACATTGTTCTTCAAATAAGTGGTTAGTTCACAAAACTTGGTGTTTAGGGTCAGTAGCTTTTAATTAAAACATTTTCCAAAGGTTTTGTTCAAAAATCAATTTCATATCAAAACCAATATTTTTATTTGACTAGAAATGGGCTAATTCAATTAATCCATCCTAATCTTCACCAAATACATTTTTAAATCCACAAGTTGGTTCCTAGGGTCAGTAAGTTCACAACAAACCATTTTGCAAAGATTTCAACCTCATACTCATTTTTGAATAATTTTTATAACCTAAACAAGCATACAAATGTTTCTGCAATAACAAACAATCTAACAGAAACTTTTTACTAAAAAAATTGCATGGTTGGTTAGGGCTTGTTCCACTGATTCCATTGATATAAAGTTTGCAAATTTTGGACATTTGGATCAAAAGTTACAAGGTTTTCAAATCTGTATCTAAATTAGATTCAAAATTTCTTTTAAACGGATCTAGTGCCACGCGGAGTGATCTCATTGGGCGGTACCGGTTCGCGTGGATTGTGCTCTGCGGGGCATTGGATCTAAACAGATCGCATGGCTCAGACTACGTACCCCTTTAGTGTTAAGTGATCTAATCGCATCCTTTCGATTTATATCTAACGGTCACAGATGCTTGGCCAAAGGCTGGCGGCGCTCGACGGTTGCGCGTGGCGGCGGCGGTCAGACGACGGCGAAACTGGCGATGCAGGAAGCGAGGAAGGAAGGGAGTATGCCCACCGTGTTCGCAGTAGCGTGGGGAAGCTCAACGTGTTGTTGGTTCGACGAGGGGCGCACCGGGGTGAGGTTAATGGCTCGCTGGAGTTGCTCCTGGCGTCGGGTTCGTCTGGTGGTCGTCGAGGGCGGTGCTGTGGTTCGCCCCGAGGGAAAACGAGGACGCGGTTAGATGCGCAAGATCAAGGCGAAGCTGCGTGCATGAAGGAGATGGCGCGGGGTGGTCGGTTCTTACCAGGAAACTTCGCCGGAGTAAGACATAGACGCGGCGGCGCTCAGTCGAGGTGGTTGCCGATGTTCTGGGGCGCCCGCGGTTGAACGGAAGGCACATGGAGAAGCGCCAGAGGCTGTGGAGTAAGCTCGTGTGGTTGGGGAGGTGAGGGGCGGCAGTGGTTCGCCGGAATTGACTGGAGATGCTCGTTGGAGCAGTGGCGGTGTAAACCAAATCAGGGGCAGTCTAGTGGCGTTCAGGGCGTGGAGTCTGAGGGGAAAGGAAGAGGAGGGCGAGGCGTTTAATACCGCGTGGTCGCAGGGGGAGTAATGGTCGTGGTTAACGTGAATTGATCACCGGCGTTACTGGCTTGCAACGGCAGGGCGCAGTTTGGGGGGTTGAAGACGATGAACAGGAGAGGTGGGACCTTGCTGTCAGCGAGGGAGTGAGAGGGAAAGAGGGTCCACCAGTCAGCGTCTGCACGGGTGCGGGAAAGAGTGCAAAACGATTCGCGCGTGGGGGAGGTTGCTGGGCTGAAATGGGCTGCTGGGCCTGCTTAGTTGGGTCGAGTCTGACTCTATTTTTTTCTTTCTGAATGTTTTATCTTTTTCTATTTCTATTTTCTGTTTTGAAATTCAAACAAACAAATCACACAACAAATCCATTCAAAAATTCCCCAAACTATGCATTGAGTTTGGTTCTGTTTAACAATACAAAACCAAGTCCAAAATAAAATAATATTTTATTTTAGAGTCCATTAATAATTAAATAAATAGACTTTTGTTAATAAATCAAAATAGAATTTGATTTATTTAAAATCTCCATTTGAAACTTAAATATTATCAAAACCAATTCAGTAGGTTTTATTTGAGAATGTAAAATACTTGGAAAACTTGTTTAAAATAAATAAATAAGTTTTGATGTTTAATTAAAGTAGTGAAACCTTTATTTTTATTAAACTTGGATATTAAATCCTTATTATTTTATTTAAATAAATCTTTACTATTTTTATCAAATAGAAATATTTTATTTCAAAGGCTTGGCCGAGTTTTGATTTGGCTTTATAAAATAATCCTTATTTAAATTTCTTCCTTTTCATTTGAAAACCAAATCTTTTTATTAAAAGATAGTAATTCCAAAATAGTACTTTCAAATATTTTTAACTTTATTGTTTATTTATCTTTTTAAATCCTTTTAGGATTTTATTTGAACAAAATAGGTTTGAAGGTTCCCATTTGAATTCAAAAAGTTTCTTCTCACCCTGAAAATCAACAAAGTTTTATTTTATTCATTTACTTTTCACATTACAAGATTTGGAAAATCTTGGGATGTGACACTGACGTGGCAAGCATATTCGAGGAATATGCTTGTCCCAATATAGTAACTCGGCGGCCTCCTTTCCGTGTCGCCCTTCTAATGACGGCAAGGTTCCAGAGGGCCCCTCCTGCGTGCCTCGGGCTTCAGGACTGTCACCTCCGTGACCTCCTTCTGCCCCTCCGTCGCTCTGCGCCTTTGTCATTTGTGCTTGGCTCTACTCAGATTCTCCCTAGCATGTGACTAGAGTTTGACTTTAGGCTTCTCCTTCTCCTGCAAGCTTCATATCATTCAGCCCTGCCTCACATAACTCGGCTCATCCTTCACCTGCATTAGGACTACTCGGGCTAACCTAGCCGACTTACGTAGTATTTTGGCCGGGTAATGCCTTGCTATTATCATAAGGGTCCTGCTCTTTCATATCTCGGCCGACCTCTACAGGATTCGGCCGACTTAGACTGTAACTCGGAAACTGGACGGGGAACGTCCTTTCGTCTTTCCCCGTCTTTACCCTATCCGAGGTCACCTCCCCATTTCTCTGGCCGTATAGTACCCACCATCTAGTTGTCGCTGCCACTGCCTCTTCAAATAGTTTTTCCCCGTGCAATCGCATCGGAGAGACGAGATAATGAACAACCAGAATCGCAGAAACCTCACCTTCGGAAGGTATCTGGAGGGGGAACTCATCCACCGGGGATCCATCTTCACCCTACGCAGGTCCGGGAAGCTAAGGCATCGATCTTCATCATCAACCGCTGCATCACCACCATCTTCATCCATCTCATCTACATCTTATCTAGATCTTGTTGTAATTTCCATACTCGTTGTGGATTTATACAAGTACTATTCATCTATGATAGATTCCATTGTCTTTGCCATGATGTTGATTGCCTCCATGTCCAAGTAGATCATTAGTTCTAGGGGATATGGAGAAACCCTAGCATGATATTGAAATAAGATAAAGTTTATTATGATATTCATTGTTGTGACCATGTGTTAGATTGTCTTCATCTTGATGTTGAGAGAAGTCGACCTCTCAATATTTGCCTCTTGTGGGGACTTGATGGAGGGAACTACTTGTTGGTAGACGAAGGTGTGCTAGCACTTATGGCGACTATAAATCTTTGGCACTCCTTACGTATAAACTTGGGAACCGAGGAAACTCACGGAACATTTTCCATGCCATGGGATACATACTATGAGATAAAATCCCTTAATAGCACAGTAATTCGATTGATGGTGTTTACGTGTCTGTTGTGGTTATGAGGATGATGTGAGCAGTGGATGTTGTGGTTATGAGGATGATATGAGCAATGTTCATGATAATAATCTTTACCTTAAACCCTCTATAATGCTAGAGGTCTATCCACTACTTCCTAAGAACACTTTTTCCTATTGCAGTTTCATATCTCTTTTACATACGCGACACTTAATTTTTTTATTCAGTTTGTTTTACTTTACTTATTGTTCTCATATACAAAAACCCAAAAATACCTTTTTACACAACACTCGCATTTCATCTTGTTACTTAGAACGTTATTTAGCATTACTATTTCAGTATTTAATTCAAGAGTTATTAGACTTCAGAACTCCCGCTCCATGTGGGATCGATATCTTTATTTCGAAACTAGCTACAAACAATCTGTGCACTTGCAGTCATCAAGCTATTTTTTGGCACCGTTATCAGGGAGCTAAGCGATGTAGGTCTTTTAGTTTTTGCTTATTTATTTTAGTCTTGCTAAGTTTTGTTTTGAGTTATAGGGGTCCCACCAACATGATGGAGTTTTAGGATTTGACTAGTGCTAACTCACTCAACCACTTTGGAAAGCCCTATGATATTAATAAAAGAGACAACTCCAACAAGAATACAAGAGGGTTTTGAAATAAATCCTCTACTACTTGGTATTTTACACAAGAAGCAATTTACTAGAGATGAAGAAAATCCTGATCCTTATGAGCATATTGCATGCTTTAAGGATGTATGTGGCACTTTCCAATTACCGGGGTATACTGCTAATGAGGTAAGGCTGAAACTCTTTAGTCAGACTTTGACTAGCACGGCTCTCTCATGGTATAGATCTTTACCCCCAGAAGCCACTACTACCTGAGATAATTTAGCTTGTGAGTTTCTAGCTAAGTATTATCGTTTATCAAAATCTTTTGGAATCAGGCGTATCATAATGATTTGGAGGAACTGTCCTAATGAAGGACTGGTAAGAGCTTATATAAGATTTACTTAATCAATGTCCTCATCATGATTTGCCTGAATGGTATTTATTGCATATCTTTTATGGCGGTTTAAAGGAACCTAATAAATTGGAACTAGACTCTTTTGCGAGCGGAGCTTTCATGAATCTTTCCATAACTAAAGCTTGGGCTTTACTTAATAGAATTTGTGATCATAGAGTTTCTTGTAATTTTGGTCTAGGAAGCGAAGGAGGCATAGAAATAGATTATGATTGTATTCATGACTATAATAAAAAGGGCAATGTTAATGAATTATCTAAAAAACTTTATTTGGATTCAGATCTTGTGTTGCATGTTGTTAAAGCTTTTACAGAACATATCAAAGCTCCAAAAGAGGGTTGGGTCAAGTATGATCCACCACCCGAACCTGACAAGAAAAGAGAAGTTAAAGCAACACTGACCTCCCTAGAACCAATGTATGAGATACCTTTCCCTAACACTGCGTAGAAACATATTTTGGAATATGAACATGTTAAAGCAGTAAAATAGAAGAAAGAAGAGGAAAATATGCCGGAAGTTGAAGAATATTTGGATGAAACCAAAGATGAAGAGGTAACCAAGGAAGCAATTATCGCTATGTATGCACATTGCAACATAGTTGAACTTGATAAAGAGACTTACGTACTGGTTGAAGGTAAAATTAAGGTAAAAGATATGGGTAAGCCTATTCTTCCCTGCATATTTAAAGAAACCTCACATTATGGTTTATGTGATCTTGGCACCGCAGTTAATGTTATATCTTATGATTTTTACTTACAAATAAAATAATAGATAGTACCGGCTACAATAGAGAATGCTGATATGACAATCATGTTAGCTAATAAATCTCTTAGAATTCCAATGGGAGTAGTTGAAGGTGCAACTGTCACAATTGGCAATGAAATTTTTCCTGTCAATTTTGTAGTTGTTGATATGCCAACTAACACTCTTTGCCCAATTATATTTGGAAGAAACTTTTTGAATTATTTAGGTGCCAAAGTTGATTTCAAAAAGGAGATTCTGTCTCTTAAGCTTGGGGAAGCGGAAAAAGAATTCCACTTTTCAAAATTTAAAGACGAACCTCTACAAATACAAGAAGAAGAGAAACGAAAAACTATTGAGGAGATGGCAATTCTCTTCTTCAGTAATCAAGTAGAAGAAGCAAATGAAGTCCCAAATTATGAAGAAATACTTATGGAGGACAGGTCCCTAGAAGAATTATAAAGTGAATTCAATTCACTTCCCATTTTAGGGCCTCCAACTGATGAGGCTTTTAAAGAGCCATAAAATAGAAGGGACGAGGAATTAGCGCCCCCAGAATTGAAGACTTTACCTGATAATCTTAAATATAGATTTTTGGATAATACAAATAAATTCTCTATTATTATTAGTGCTAAACTTTCAGGGGATGAAGAACAAGAACTCATGAAAGTACTTAAGGAGCATCACAGGGCCTTTGGGTACTCAATGGATGATTTGAAGGGCATTAGTCCCATGATAACCGTCCATAGAATATTCATGGAGGGAGGTGCTAAACCAGTTGCAGAGTTTAATAGACGGCTGAAGCCCGAAATGAAGGAAGTGGTAAGAAAAGAAATAGTACGCCTACTGGATGCAGGTATAATCTATCCTGTAAAAGAAAGTGAATGGGTAAGTGATGTTCATTGTGTTCCTAAGAAGGGCGGTTTTACTATTGTTCCTAATGAAAACAATGAATTGATACCTACTAGAACTATTGTTGGACATAAGATGTGTATAGATTTCAGGAAACTGAATAAAGAAACAATGAAAGATCACTATCCTTTACCGTTCATAGACCAAACTTTAGAGAGGTTAGCAAACCACACTCATTTTTGTTACTTGGACGGATACTCTGGTTTTTCCCAAATAGTTGTTCATCCTGATGACCAACTTAAAACAACTTTCATTAGTCCTTATGGTTTACATGCTTATCGATGCATGCATTTTGGTTTATGTAATGCTCTAGCTACTTCTCAAAGATGCATGACTGCTATTTTTGCAGATTTTATAGAATTGATAATGGAAATATTTATAGATGGCTTTTTTGTCTATGGAACTTTGTTTACTAGTTGCTTGGATAATCTCAAAGGGGTTTTGCAGCTTTGCGAAGAAACCAATATTGTTCTAAACTGGGAGAGGTGCCATTTCATGGTCAAAAAAGGTATAGTCCTCATACATAAGGTATCAGGTAAGGGTATTGAAGTAGACAGAGCTAAGGTCAAAGCAATAGAGAGAATGCCACAACCCAGGGATATAAAATGTATAAGAATTTTTCTTGGTCATGTGGGTTTTCATAGAAGGTTCATTAGGAATTTCTCTAGAATTTCTAAACCTTTAACTAACCTTTTGCAAAAGGGAGTAAGATTTAATTTTGATGATAAATGCCTTATTGCCTTTGATAAACTTAAATATGCTTTATCCCATGCTCCTATCATTAAACCACCTATATGGGATATGAATTTTGATTTAATATGTGAAGATTGTGATGATGATGTATGAGTAAATCTAGGAAAACATATAGGTCGCAGATTTAATATTATACATGATGCTAGTAGAACTCTTAATAGTGCTCAAAAGAATTATCCTAAGGAAGAAAGAGCATTTTTTGTTGTATTTTTCTCTTGCGATAAATGTCGTCCTTATATAGTTGATGCAAAAGTAAGAGTTTATACGGATCGTACTTGTTTAAAAGAAACCCTTGAGAGGAAAAATCATAAGCCAAGAATGATCCGTTGGATCCTTTTAGTTCAAGAATTTGAGTAGTAGATTACGCCGAGTCAAGAAATAAATATATTGGATGTAGTATCCATATTTGCCCAGCAAGGCACCAATCTTATTAAGAGGAACTTTAGTCCTGGTGATTTTAGTTTACGAGAATTATTAGATAAACTAAGGTCAATTTATCTAAAAGAGAAGAAGTCCTTGTTGTTGGAGGAGCTTGTCATCCCTGACTAAATAAAGCGATAAGTGCAAAGTAAGTTTTCTTTCTCTAAATTAGTAATTTTCCTTCACAATTTATACTTCTAAATTTTTTACCTTTGAATTCCTCATGTTTTTCTGAAGTTTCTGAGGGTTTTTACCAACTATACGGCCGGAGAAAATTCTCCCACCGTATTGTTGGTCATTAAACATACAGTAGTCCCTTCGCGAAATTTTTCGATGTTTGAAAACTATAAGACCGCAACTATACGGCCGGAGAATTTGCTCCCGCCGTATAGTTGGTCGTTAAACTTTTTGGCATCTCCGATTCTTTTTCGTTTTTATTCAATAAAAAAGGGTTTGTCAGTTCCAAGTCAGTAACCTAACCGACCTGGACTCGAGATATTTGGAAATATCTGCCTGGAACCAACGACACGTATAGTGGGTTGTTACGCAGCTATAGTTTTCCAAATTCGTGATTTCTTTCCCTGTTCTGTTAAGATTCTTTTCTTGGGCATAACTTTGGTGTTTCTCGTGAGTTTTATCGACCTCTGACCCCCCTTATATACTTCCATTGTGTTTCTCTCTGAATCATAATCACCAGGAACCAATCTACCTCTTGTTCATACGTGAGGATTGATACGTCAAAAACGTATCTATAATTTTTGATGTTCCATGCTTGTTTAGTATCTACTTTATTTTGCTTTGTCTTTCTTTGAGGTGTTTTTATATCTTTTTTTGAACTAACCTATTAAAAAGTTGCCACAGTGTCAGTTGCTTGTTTTCTTCTGTTTTTGGTTCCAGAAAGGCATAAAATCAATATTCTCGGAATTGGATGGGACAAAAGCCAAAGTTATTATTTTCCCGGAGCAACACGGAACCACAAAGCAGAGTCGGAGGGGACCACAGGGTGTCCAAACCCCCCTAGGCGCGGGAAAGCCCTAGAGGCGCCTGGAGGGGGTGTGGGCCCCCTGGACCCCACCGACATTGATTCCCGCGCCTATAAGAAGCCTCCGATGGGAAAACCCTAATGCATCCAGAAGAAATCCATGAAAACCTTTGTAGCACCGCCGCCACCGAAGGGGAGATTGGGGGACAAAAAGTCTCTCTTCCGGCACCTTGCCAGGACGGGGAAGTGCCCCCGAAGCCATCTCCATCGATCTCCACCACCATCTCCAACACCGTTGCTGATTCCCATGATGAGGAGGGAGTAGTTCTTCCTCGAGGCTAAGGGCTCTACCGGTAGCTATGTGTTCATCTCTCTCTATGCATAATCTTGTTGTGGTCATGAGATTTGTAATCAAGTAGATCTACCTTGCTACTCAAGTGCTTCAATAGATCTCTGCTCTCCCCATGTGTGTGAAAGTGACAGCGTGCACGCCATGGTGGCACTTAGGTTTGAGTCTACATAAATACTCTTTGTGCTTTAATAGATCTATGCTTTTCCCCACATGTGTGAAAGTGACAGCGTGCATACCGTGTGTGGCACTTTGGCTAGATTGAATATTTGTTATGAGTTATATTTGGAGTTGGATGTCTTTATGAAATTGTGGTGTTTGTTGGAACCATCTAGCACTCAAGGTGATAGTGTGGGGTTATCTAGATTGGGGAAGGCCCTACCATGAATTAGAGTGTCCAACCGGAGAGTAGTTACGAGTACTATCATGAAGAGGATATATTTATATGAGAGAGTGTTCACTAGTGAAAGTATGATCCCTAGGCCTTGTTCCTAAACATTGAAACACCGTTTGCATCTAGATCTGTTACATGTTTGCTTGCTTCCAGTCTTTACCTCACCGTCAAGCTCCATCAAAGCTATTTTCTAGCACCGTTATCACTTGTATTTCACTATCTCTTCGCTGAACTAGTGCACTGTAACATCCCTAAATTCATATTCCAAAACTCATTCATATCATCCTTGCATTCATCATCATTTAGGATTTTCTCAAAATCATTTCAAAAACAGGAGCATTTGTGGCTCATTATTTTATGTATGAAAACCCTAGCCTTTGTGCTACATGCTTTTGGGAAATATGCTATTATTCATTCAGAATGTTTTGAATTCAAACTTAAGTGGTCTCTAAAGCTTGAACAAAATATCAAAAGCAAAATATGGATTAAAACAAATCCTATGCCTATTATCACCTCTCATAAAGGCATAGTTTAATTTATTTGCAAAAGGACCCAAGTGTTCTGAAATGTTTAGATGTGTTTGACACATATTTAAGAGCAAGTTTTATTTTACAAAAGTCCTGTAAAGTTTTGGATTCAAACATATTTGAATTTAGGTTTAAAAACCATTTCTGGAAATTCAATCTGAAAAAGAAAAGGAATTAAGAAGAAAAAAAATAGCCAACCAACCAATCTGGCCGACCCAGCCCAACACGGCCCAGACTAGCCCAGCAGTGCACACCCGCGAATCGTTTTCTTTACCCACTCTCGCACCCACCAGCTCACTGACAGAAGGGACCCACTTCCACTCCCCTCTTTCGCTGACAACCACGGCCCACCCGAGCATCGTCGTCTCCACCCCCACGACCTGTTCGTCCCCAAATTGACGCGGTCGTTTCCTGTTGATTACGCAGCTTAAATTCGCGTTAAGGCACGAGTGATTCTCGCTCACGAGCAGGCTACATAAACCCCCTCTGCCCCTCTCTCTTTTCCCCCAAACCCCAAGCACAGAACGCCCCCAGGCTGCGCACATTGCTCTCTGCAACCCCGCCGTCTCCGACGACTGCGCCGGCGAATTCCGGTGAGTCTCGAGTTCCCCTCTGCCTCTCATTCATGCTGTCTTGTCCAGTGAGTCTCGGCGCATCTACTGATACACCCCACTTACCTTCGCATGACCTGTAGCTCCAGCAACGTCGACGACTGGCCGCCACCGTCTTCGGCATCAACTCCGACGACCTCCGGTGGTAAGTCCAGACCGCCCCAAGCCTTGTCTTTCACACGCGCGTATTCCCCGTGATCTTCTGCACCTGACTACACTCTCCGTTTTCCTCCTAGAGATCGGCAACGTCGCCTTCGACCTTGAGCAGAACCACCTGTCGCCGGACTCAACTCCGACGAGGAATCGCCACCGCGTCAGCACGCCCCTTGACAAACCAGAGCCACCTCGAGCTTCAGCACACCACCGCGGTCCTGGTAAGCGCCTTCTTGTTTCCCCGGACGACCTAGAGCACCGGCGCCACTGTGGCATCCCGCAAAACCACTACTAGAAAATCGCGTTGAATTTGTGCATTGCATTGTCATCATCATGTGTTGTTTGCATAAAACTATTTTCGCAAAGCCCGTTTTGTTTTCTAAAACGCCCCACCTCTATTCAAATATCAAAACCGGGTCGCCGGAATATTTTACTTTGTCTGCTAATAGTTTGCAAAAGGCTTGTTGGAATTAAATAAAACATTTAATTATTTTTAGTGGGGCAGTCGAACGGGCCGACCGAGCCGAACGACCACCCCCAGAAACTAAATCGGTCCACCTCTAATCAATTTCCTACCAAACTACCTACCCAGCCCAACCCTCCACCTCACCCTGGCCAATCAACATGTGCCACCTCACTCTCACCCTCCCCCCTAACCAATCTAACTCTGCCACTTGGCTCACCCCTCTCTCCCTTCCCCCCTCTCTCTCTCCTGCCACACACACACCAAACAGCACACACCCACCACCCCACACAGCCGTCCCCACCCCTGGACAAACCCACCCTCTCTCTCCTCTCAGCCCCACGCCCCGGCCCCACTGCCTGCCAGCCCCCCCACCTGGCGCGCCCCCGACGCTGCTCTCCTCCTTCCCTCTCTCCCAGCCTCCGACGCACGCCACTCACCCGCCGCCGGCCACCGCCTCCCGCGCGCCCACACAAACCTTCCCCAGCGAGCCGCCTCCCTCCTCGCCGTTCTCCACCCTGCCGCCGCCCTGCGCGCCGCTGCCCCTCGCCGGCGCAAGCCCTCCCCGCCACCAGGCCTCCTGCGCGCGCCGCTGCCCCTCGCCGGCGCAAGCCCTCCCCGCCACCAGGCCCCCTCCGCGTGCGCCGCCCCTTCACCTCTCCGGCCGTGCTCCGCGCGCCCCGAACCGTGCTCGGCCCGGCCGCCGCCCTCTTCGCGTCCTTCCGCGGCCGCCTCCGCGAATCGCGACGCCTCCCCGCTCCTTCCTCTCGAGCCCGCAACCGCGGCCGCCAGTGGGCCTCCTCCCCGCCCCGGCCGCGTCCCCGGCCTCCGCCTCCCTCGCCGCGCTCCTCCGCCCATCCCCTGAGCAGCGCCGCCCCGGGGCCGCTCCTCTGCCGCCTCGCCAGGCCCGCCCAGAGCTCCGCCGTTCGCCGCCCAGGCCGCCTCCGCGCGTCCTCGTCCCCGCCGTTCAAGCCAGCTGCCGCGCCCCCTGGCCCTAGCGCCGCCCGTGCCATCCCTGTAGAGCACGCGCCCGCGGCCGTACGACGACGACCTCGTCCCGGCCTTCCGGCGCCCTCCACCAGCCAAGCTCGCCTCGCCGGCCCAAGTACCGCCGCTCTCGTGCCGTCCTGTCCGCTCTGCGAGCCGATCTCTAGCTTCCCTTGCTTCGCTAACCACCGGTGTTGATCGGTGTGTTTTGTTTTTTTTATGTTTGGCTTTTGTTCGGCAAAGAGTGTTGTTGGGCTGGCCAAGTCCAGGGAGAAACCCTGCGTTCCCCAAGTTCCCCTCAAGATCGTCGTGACCACTAGAGTACCACCCGAAGATCGCCTGCGTCGAAACTCAAGCACTGCACCTCGATCGAGCCGAAACCTCAAGAGCTCCGACGTGGCGTAGATGGACAAACCTCGAAGACCGAACCCCCCGGATGCCAAGACCGATCGATGGCGCGGGCCCGACAAGACCCTCGCAACGGCAAGATCGACCCCGTGGGACCCGACAAGATCTACCATATGAAGACCGTACCGGACCGGTGAACCTCGACGAACCTCCGGCAAGAACTTCGACATGGCCAAGATCTACTGCAACCGAGTCCGGCACCGACAAGTGAAGTCAGAACCACCAAGCCCATCCTCGCGGAACGCCAAGACCTACCTCTGTTATCCGAGAACGCTTCCGTCGGACCCCGAACCCCAGATCCGTCGATCCCTGAGAGCGGCCCCGAACCCCGGAACCCCAAGACCGTCGAGACCCCTAATGTGTGAACCCCTTCCCGCAAACCCTATTTTATAAATGAAATATAACCTTGTCGCATATTAAATTGTCATTCATCTCGCATGCATATCATTGGTTTGGGGGCCTTATGCCGATTCACCTAATAATTAAATATGGGGCCCATATGCGGGCAAATATAGCCTTATATTGGCCTCATTTCAACATGTGTAGCGAACCGGTTCCATCTGTTGCTTTGCTAAACAACATTTAAATTGCGGGGGTTCTAAACAACTTGAACCATTTAATTAATTGTCGGGACCCCGGTTCCGCTTAATATGGCCTAATTGCATCGCACCTTGCCATGCCATGCATCATACATGCATCATGCCGATCTTCTGCCGTTGTATTAAATATTGCATCCGGTGTTTATGCTAGTGTTTTGCTTCTTCGCGGATAAGGCCGTTGAGTTGATGTGAGCTTCGCCCCGATCTTCGGACGAACCCTTCGACAATGTTTTCAGCGAGCATCTCCCCCTTTCTACCTATCTTACTTTTATAGTATTTATTCCCTCCTGTTGATCTATTGCTATCTGTGTTGCGATGCTCTAGTGTTTCGTACCCGTGATATCCCTTGCAGCCTTATATTGCCTTGGACACATCCTATTACCTGTTGTTTGGTAGATAGTTGGACTTGCGCGTCGTAGTCGCTGGCTCAAGTGCTGTTGCGTGTCGTCAAATGCCACAGTTGTTGATGTATTGCCGCATGTTGATGATGGAGATGATCATAGTTTTACTTATCGTTCACTTTAATTTCTGTTTAACAACTAAAATTGAAATAAGCAGAGGCATCGGTGGGTGATAGATAATATTTGGTTTCCGAACGCCCACTTGTGTCCCGTAGGACCCCGAGTACTTGATACTTGTTCCTTGATTTATCGCGCTATCCACATATGGGGAGTATGGGCCCCCCTTAGCCAGAGCTTGATTCCGTCTTATTTCTTGGGGCCACAACTAGTTTGAGGTTTTATTTACTATCCTGTACCTATGCCATGCTTTACTGCTTTATTTACGATTGTGCGAGGAGCACACTGTACTGTTTAGGTAAGCGGAGTGATTACGCGGTATCGACAAGCCCAGACACACTTTCGGGTTCCCAGTCGCTTACAGCCATTGACGCAAACCTTGAGTCCGTCTCGAAGCTTGCTTACTTCGTTGCGGTTCTACTCAATGGGGTGGCCCCCTGAAATATTTCTGAATCTTGTGATTGCTCTGTCGTGAAGACCTCGTTGGGTTTTGATTTGGTTTTTCCGAGGTTGATCGTGTGTGTGTTGCTATTTGTGCACCCCGGCCGGGTTAAAACTTTCTGAAAGCCGTGTCCGCGGTTATGGACGACTTGGAGCACAGTATCTCGACCATAGACAAGCATAACTAAAGTTTACTGCTATAAATTTGACTTTATAATGACTAGTAATCAGCTTCACTATAATGGAATGACTAATAATACTGCCCACAATTGCTTGTTTGAATTGTCGCTTGCGACCATTGTACCTGACTAGTAAATCTTGCAACCACAACGGAATGGCTGAATAAAAGTACCAATAACTGCTGGGTTTTGGGTTTATCTCATGCTATCTGTATCTGATTAGTAATTGTTGCAACTACAACGGAATGGTTAACTAAAAGTGCCCACTGCTTACTTTATCAGGACGATTAACTAAACCTGACTAGTAATTGCTGCAACGATAACTGAATAACTAAAACTGCTAATTGTGTGAGTTCCTCGGTTGACTTCCTCGTTTGGTCTCGAGGGGGAAACACCAGGATGGGTTTGTTTGGTGTTAGCTTCAGGTTGGATCCGGATAGGTCTATCTTACCCCTCTCTGACTGTCGCCAGTTGTATCGAGTCTCTATAGGTTGTTTAGTGCATGCTGCCGCTGCCGCTTCAGTCCACCATACCTATGTAGGCGAGGACCGCCGAATTCTAGTCTCGCCGTGTACTGGCCTCAGTACTGACGCTCCTCTTTTTCCTTTGCCCTTTGTCGACACCCCTTTTGTTTAAGCAGGTTTTGAGATCGACGTCGTTAGCAGGGTTACCCTTCCGGCTTGGCCTGGGCAGGGTTATGGACGCCATTGGTTATTTCTTCAGGGCTCTTAGCCCCATTTGCATCTTGTCCGTAGTCGGACGCTTCATCTTTTCTAGGTGATTTGGATCTTTGTATATTATATTTGTATTCTTGACTCATGGAGTCGCCGTTATATATATATCTGTTCTGTGGTTCCCATCGAGGACTGTTGTGTAATGTTATTACTTCGTTTTCCACCCGCACGAAAGTGCCTGGTGGGCACCTTTGAATCGTTTCTATGCGGGTTTAGCGGGAATCGCTAAAACTTGCATAGGTCCGATTCTGAGGGTGTTACAGAGTGGTATCAGAGCTCAGCAGTTGCGATACCCCACAAGTCCAGCCTGTAGGATAACCTAGCTAACGGCCGAAGTAGAGTGTCAAAACTATTTTTGAAAATCGGTTGAAACGTTCTGATTAGGTCTGATTTTACTCTTACCCCTCTGCTATTCTCCTCTTACCTCTACGTGTTTTGAATCCGCTCTCTTCTCTCTCTTTGAGTCCAGGATATCTCGTGGTTGGGTTTCCGTCGTACCTTCAGGGTTTTGCTTCCTCCTTTGGTAACGGTGATGCTACGTCCAGTGTTCAAGCTGCCTAAGGAATCCGTCTACTGCGGTACCATTCTTTGTTCCTTGTTTGTGCCTTCCGGTGTTTTCCGACACGACGACATCATCTACGCCAGATCCGATGCAGAGTCTGCATCACTCCTTGGTTTCCGAACCTCGCTTGTCGAGATCTTCAATCTAATTCCGAGAATGGTTGCACGTTTTTCCACCGATTGTGCAGAGTAATAGTTTGGGTGCGTGATGGATTGGCCCCCATGCCGACTACCCTTTCTATTCGCTTTTGTACATTGAAGTGGATGAGAATGCAGCGATTCCCCCCGCTCCATCGAAGATGGAGGTGGCTTTCTTTGTTGATACCTCTACCTTCGACCTTTTGTTTCCGGAGTGTTCTCTCGACGATCACGGACAACGACCTCTTGTTAGTGGTGTCGCGAGGATCTACACGAAGTGAGAAGATGCAGATCGCCGACCTTCTTTCCGGTACCATGAGGCGGATCTCGAGGGCGAGATCCATTGTTAGTGGTGTCGAATTGTGGCATCCCGCAAAACCACTACTAGAAAATCGCGTTGAATTTGTGCATTGCATCGTCATCATCATGTGTTGTTTGCATAAAACTATTTTCGCAAAGCCCGTTTTGTTTTCTAAAACGCCCCGCCTCTATTCAAATATCAAAACCGGGTCGCCGGAATATTTTACTTTGTCTGCTAATAGTTTGCAAAAGGCTTGTTGGAATTAAATAAAACATTTAATTATTTTTAGTCGGGCAGTCGAACGGGCCGACCGACCCGAACGACCACCCCCAGAAACTAAATCGGTCCACCTCTAATCCATTTCCTACCAAACTACCTACCCAGCCCAACCCTCCACCTCACCCTGGCCAATCAACATGTGCCACCTCACTCTCACCCTCCCCCCTAACCAATCTAACTCTGCCACTTGGCTCACCCCTCTCTCCCTTCCCCCCCTCTCTCTCTCCTGCCACACACACACCAAACAGCACACACCCACCACCCCACACAGCCGTCCCCACCCCTGGACAAACCCACCCTCTCTCTCCTCTCAGCCCCACGCCCCGGCCCCACTGCCTGCCAGCCCCCCACCTGGCGCGCCCCCGACGCCGCTCTCCTCCTTCCCTCTCTCCCAGCCTCCGACGCACGGCGCTCACCCGCCGCCGGCCACCGCCTCCCGCGCGCCCACACAAACCTTCCCCAGCGAGCCGCCTCCCTCCTCGCCGTTCTCCACCCCGCCGCCGCCCTGCGCGCCGCTGCCCCTCGCCGGCGCAAGCCCTCCCCGCCACCAGGCCTCCCGCGCGCGCCGCCGGACTCGGCCGCCCCCGAGCTCGCCCCCGCCCCCTCCGCGTGCGCCGCCCCTTCACCTCTCCGGCCGTGCTCCGCGCGCCCCGAACCGTGCTCGGCCCGGCCGCCGCCCTCTTCGCGTCCTTCCGCGGCCGCCTCCGCGAATCGCGACGCCTCCCCGCTCCTTCCTCTCGAGCCCGCAACCGCGGCCGCCAGTGGGCCTCCTCCCCGCCCCGGCCGCGTCCCCGGCCTCCGCCTCCCTCGCCGCGCTCCTCCGCCCATCCCCTGAGCAGCGCCGCCTCGGGGCCGCTCCTCTGCCGCCTCGCCAGGCCCGCCCAGAGCTCCGCCGTTCGCCGCCCAGGCCGCCTCCGCGCGTCCTCGTCCCCGCCGTTCAAGCCAGCTGCCGCGCCCCCTGGCCCTAGCGCCGCCCGTGCCATCCCTGTAGAGCACGCGCCCGCGGCCGTACGACGACGACCTCGTCCCGGCCTTCCGGCGCCCTCCACCAGCCAAGCTCGCCTCGCCGGCCCAAGTACCGCCGCTCTCGTGCCGTCCTGTCCGCTCTGCGAGCCGATCTCCAGCTTCCCTTGCTTCGCTAACCACCGGTGTTGATCGGTGTGTTTTGTTTTTTTTTTATGTTTGGCTTTTGTTCGGCAAAGAGTGTTGTTGGGCTGGCGAAGTCCAGGGAGAAACCCTGCGTTCCCCAAGTTCCCCTCAAGATCGTCGTGACCACTAGAGTACCACCCGCAGATCGCCTGCGTCGAAACTCAAGCACTGCACCTCGATCGAGCCGAAACCTCAAGAGCTCCGACGTGGCGTAGATGGACAAACCTCGAAGACCGAACCCCCCGGACGCCAAGACCGATTCGATGGCGCGGGCCCGACAAGACCCTCGCAACAGCAAGATCGACCCCGTGGGACCCGACAAGATCTACCATATGAAGACCGTACCGGACCGGTGAACCTCGACGAACCTCCGGCAAGAACTTCGACATGGCCAAGATCTACTGCAACCGAGTCCGGCACCGACAAGTGAAGTCAGAACCACCAAGCCCATCCTCGCGGAACGCCAAGACCTACCTCTGTTATCCGAGAACGCTTCCGTCGGACCCCGAACCCCAGATCCGTCGATCCCTGAGAGCGGCCCCGAACCCCGGAACCCCAAGACCGTCGAGACCCCTAATGTGTGAACCCCTTCCCGCAAACCCTATTTTATAAATGAAATATAACCTTGTCGCATATTAAATTGTCATTCATCTCGCATGCATATCATTGGTTTGGGGGCCTTATGCCGATTCACCTAATAATTAAATATGGGGCCCATATGCGGGCAAATCTAGCCTTATATTGGCCTCATTTCAACATGTGTAGCGAACCGGTTCCATCTGTTGCTTTGCTAAACAACATTTAAATTGCGGGGGTTCTAAACAACTTGAACCATTTAATTAATTGTCGGGACCCCGGTTCCGCTTAATATGGCCTAATTGCATCGCACCTTGCCATGCCATGCATCATACATGCATCATGCCGATCTTCTGCCGTTGTATTAAATATTGCATCCGGTGTTTATGCTAGTGTTTTGCTTCTTCGCGGATAAGGTCGTTGAGTTGATGTGAGCTTCGCCCCGATCTTCGGACGAACCCTTCGACAATGTTTTCAGGCGAGCATCTCCCCCTTTCTACCTATCTTACTTTTATAGTATTTATTCCCTCCTGTTGATCTATTGCTATCTGTGTTGCGATGCTCTAGTGTTTCGTACCCGTGATATCCCTTGCAGCCTTATATTGCCTTGGACACATCCTATTACCTGTTGTTTGGTAGATAGTTGGACTTGCGCGTCGTAGTCGCTGGCTCAAGTGCTGTTGCGTGTCGTCAAATGCCACAGTTGTTGATGTATTGCCGCATGTTGATGATGGAGATGATCATAGTTTTACTTATCGTTCACTTTAATTTCTGTTTAACAACTAAAATTGAAATAAGCAGAGGCATCGGTGGGTGATAGATAATATTTGGTTTCCGAACGCCCACTTGTGTCCCGTAGGACCCCGAGTACTTGATACCTGTTCCTTGATTTATCGCGCTATCCACATATGGGGAGTATGGGCCCCCCTTAGCCAGAGCTTGATTCCGTCTTATTTCTTGGGGCCACAACTAGTTTGAGGTTTTATTTACTATCCTGTACCTATGCCATGCTTTACTGCTTTATTTACGATTGTGCGAGGAGCACACTGTACTGTTTAGGTAAGCGGAGTGATTACGCGGTATCGACAAGCCCAGCCACACTTTCGGGTTCCCAGTCGCTTACAGCCATTGACGCAAACCTTGAGTCCGTCTCGAAGCTTGCTTACTTCGTTGCGGTTCTACTCAATGGGGTGGCCCCCTGAAATATTTCTGAATCTTGTGATTGCTCTGTCGTGAAGACCTCGTTGGGTTTTGATTTGGTTTTTCCGAGGTTGATCGTGTGTGTGTTGCTATTTGTGCACCCCGGCCGGGTTAAAACTTTCTGAAAGCCGTTACCGCGGTTATGGACGACTTGGAGCACAGTATCTCGACCATAGACAAGCATAACTAAAGTTTACTGCTATAAATTTGACTTTATAATGACTAGTAATCAGCTTCACTATAATGGAATGACTAATAATACTGCCCACAATTGCTTGTTTGAATTGTCGCTTGCGACCATTGTACCTGACTAGTAAATCTTGCAACCACAACGGAATGGCTGAATAAAAGTACCAACAACTGCTGGGTTTTGGGTTTATCTCATGCTATCTGTATCTGATTAGTAATTGTTGCAACTACAACGGAATGGTTAACTAAAAGTGCCCACTGCTTACTTTATCAGGACGATTAACTAAACCTGACTAGTAATTGCTGCAACGATAACTGAATAACTAAAACTGCTAATTGTGTGAGTTCCTCGGTTGACTTCCTCGTTTGGTCTCGAGGGGGAAACACCAGGATGGGTTTGTTTGGTGTTAGCTTCAGGTTGGATCCGGATAGGTCTATCTTACCCCTCTCTGACTGTCGCCAGTTGTATCGAGTCTCTATAGGTTGTTTAGTGCATGCTGCCGCTGCCGCTTCAGTCCACCATACCTATGTAGGCGAGGACCGCCGAATTCTAGTCTCGCCGTGTACTGGCCTCAGTACTGACGCTCCTCTTTTTCATTTGCCCTTTGTCGGCACCCCTTTTGTTTAAGCAGGTTTTGAGATCGACGTCGTTAGCAGGGTTACCCTTCCGGCTTGGCCTGGGCAGGGTTATGGACGCCATTGGTTATTTCTTCAGGGCTCTTAGCCCCATTTGCATCTTGTCCGTAGTCGGACGCTTCATCTTTTCTAGGTGATTTGGATCTTTGTATATTATATTTGTATTCTTGACTCATGGAGTCGCCGTTATATATATATCTGTTCTGTGGTTCCCATCGAGGACTGTTGTGTAATGTTATTACTTCGTTTTCCACCCGCACGAAAGTGCCTGGTGGGCACCTTTGAATTGTTTCTATGCGGGTTTGGCGGGAATCGCTAAAACTTGCATAGGTCCGATTCTGAGGGTGTTACAGCCACCGTAGTCAGACGCGCCGCCGCCGGACAACGCCGCTAGCACCGCCAGTTTGTGGCTTGATGATTTGGTCCGTTGGATCTGCATCGTAGGGCTAGGATAGATCTTAATCGAAGAGGTACGCGCGCGTCTGAGCCGCCAGATCTAAGTTAGATCCTACGGTCTGCGACTGCCGATCCGCGCGAAGCGGTACGTGCCAGTGAGGCTGCGACACGTGGCTAGGGATAATTCAAAAACAGAAATTTGAATCAGATTTAGATCCAAACTTTAAACTGCTATAACTTTTGAATGCCACGTTAGAATTTTACAAACTTTATACCGTTGGATTCAGTGAAACAAGACCTTTCTGAATATCCAATTTGTTTAACAAATAGTAACAGTTAAAATGACTTTATTTGTAGAACATGTTTAAGGCTATTTTAAGTATAGATTTATTTTGGTAAATTGTATTGGTGCCAAATAAGTTTAGTTGGCAAACTTGTGACTTGTTAAGTTTCTGTAAACATGTGCATGCTTGGTAGAATTCTCAAAATCACCACTTGGTAAATTCTTGCATGCATGCATTCATATTATTTTTGATTGAATATAATTGTGTGTAATTGTATGCTATAATTTTTGTGTAGATTTTGCTAGTGATTGTGACTGTGAAGAGTGCTACTCTCCCCACTGCCAAGGCAAGTGATATTTTCATGAATATTTCTATCCTATGTTTTGTACTAGCATTAGATATTTTGCTAAGTCTTGCATGCTATTTTTGCCTAATGCTAAGTTGGAAAATCCTAAGTAGTGTAGAATTGTAGAATTTCTAGGGAATTTTCCTAAGTTAAGTTATCTTACCATGCTTAGCCTAGCTATTTAGCAAACAAGGGTTGGTGAAAATCTATACATACTATGATGAAAATATTTCTAAGTCATGAGACTTATGCTTTCCTAATAAAACAACTAAGTCAAATGAACCTCCTGGGTGGAATGGAAGGATTGGGTTATGTTGAGTGGTTACACAAGGCCATGGACTTGGGTTGTGTATCTCACTTGTGGTATGCCACCCAGGCACAAAGGGATTTGGAGGCCAAGTGTTGAGAAAGCTTACAGTGCAACCACTTGGCAATATGGGCTCTGCCTTGATCATATAGGTTGCTAGAACTTAGTCACTTGGACAGTTGGTGGTAGTTGGGATGATAGGTTGGAACGCGTCCATTTGACTAAGGAAAGGCTTCTGAAAGGTCCTGTCTTGGGAAACCAAGTCTGGTGGGGAAAGTGCACAACCTCTGCAGATGGAAAACCTAAGTACTTAGCCTAGTCCAAGGCAATGGACAATTTGAGCATCAAGACATGGAAGCTACCAGAATCTCATCACTCCAACTTCTAAGTAAAAATTGGTGGGTGAACAAGGGTGAAGAACCCCAATGTCTATTGGTGGTTTCTTGGGAAGTTTTTGATAAAGAAAAACTTAGTGATTTCAACTAATAGGTAAAACCTATTTTCAAGCAAAGCAAGCCAAGCTACACTTAGCCAAAATGCATATAGTAATATAGTCCACTCAAAACATACTAAGGTATCACTTGCCAATACTATTCCAAAGTATTGACCCTCTGTGGCTGTAACTTGTGATGTTGCAGGTTACTCCGATGATGAATAGGAGTCATGAGTCTACACTCAACATGCTTGCCTGTGGCACATGAAGATGAAGACTTAAGTTCATTTACTTATTCCTTAAACTCTTGTATTAGGCCTTTGTCCCTGAGTTGTAAAAGACTATGTTTTATCTCCGGAATGAATGTAATAAACGACCTTTGTATCTGTGTACTTCATCTTAAACTGTGGATGCTAGCATTGATCCAGGGACTAGCATTGCAACCACAGGGATCCTTTCCTTTAATAAGGAGGGGTCTAACAGATGGTATCAAAGCACTGTGTTGCCTGTAGGATTATGACCCTAGGATTGGAAAACCACTAAGGAAAAGTTTTCAACTACTTCTACACTGTCTATTCTTCTCGTAAAACTTTTCTAATCTTTTCATTCTCAACTCCATTTGTAGATGAACTCCATCAACGAAGCCGTGAAGAAAGGACCACTCATGACCATGACGTTGGAGTGTGAAAATGAGTTTCCCAATATTCTCAAAGACCTCATGGTGGCAATGGAAGCACATGGTGCAGCTGTGTACAAGGGCTTTCTAGTGATGGATGAAGGAGTGGAGTATTGGTGGGTGCAACTTCACTTGTATAAAAACAAGGAAGACAACCACAAGGAAAGGGGATTTTGCATGTACACCAACACTATAATGCACACCACATTCTTTGAGTCAGCCAGAGATGCAGCTTGGAGGACTATCAAAGAACTAAGTGCTAGAGTCAAGTGCAGAATGCTCAACCTCCAAAAAGACTTAGAGAAAGAGAAGGAACTTACCCAAGAGTTGGAAGCCACCAACCAAGAGTTAAGGGGAGATGTTATAGACTTAGTGATGGAATCAAGAGAACAAGATTGGTGGATTGCCTCTAGGAACATTGTGTTTGCTAATAGATCCAATGAGATAGGATTGTAAGGGCACTTCGTTAGTTGGACCACCACTTATCACCTTATTTTCCAAAGATAATACCTTAAATAAGTTGGACCTTGATTGATGTAATGGTTTCATGTATGCATGACTTGTGTGATTTTGTGATTCCAAGGATGTGTATGTGATGTTGTCTTTATTTGTCTTAAATTGTGTTGTTCTAACTTTTTCATTCTTATAAATAGATGCTTATTGCCATCAGAACCGTTGAGGAGTTCCAGGTTACCCGTTTTGGACCCCGTATCGTTGAGCTTACCACTTTGCTCGATCTCCCTATTCCCACCATCACGGTGTACCCACTCACCAAGTTCGATAGGAAGGACCTCTGGGGCTTCAAGGTGAACCAACCCGGACGCTAGACAGAGCCTACTACGGAGGCCATCGTCTTCAAGCTGATGCACGATGACAGGGAGAGAGGCATGGAGGTAGTCATGCAGGACCTGATAGGACGTCTGTTAGGCCATCACTCCCGACAGGTTAGGGGCACTCACTTCCACGTCTTCGGAAGACGTGATGTTGATGGAGAGTCCATCGACTTTGAGGACGACTCGAGGGACATAGCAGAGCCGATACGTCTCTATCTCCAGGACTTAGAGACTCTCCTTAGGCACGTGGACACGGGCAGGACGAACGTCATGCTCAGCAATGACGAGCTCCAAGTGCAGCTTCGCGAGAAGGACAAGCTTTTCGCACAGCAGGATGAGATGATCAAGGAAATGGAGACGAAGTTCGAGGCTCAGGATCGCAAGTTCAAGAGTCAGGAGAAACGCGTCCAGGATAGGAACAAGAAAATCCGGGACATGACCGAGGAACTGAAGTCCAAGGATTTCGAGCTAGAGCAGCAGCAGATGGTTATTGAGAGGCTTCGCTCCCAGAAGAGGGCTCTCAAGGCCAAGGTCGATTCGTTGACCACTACGATTGAGGAGAACAAGACCGCGATGGAGAACGCAGGTCTTACCTTCGTTGAGGAGGAGATTGATGCTGATGAGTAGACTTGACTACTCGTTTATCTTTCATTATCATACTTGTTATTTGTGAACTTGTTATTGGACCATCCGACATGTGTATGGCTTGCCTCTTGTGTGTTTTATTTCATGAACTTATTATCTGGTTGTTGAACTTTTACTCTTGAGTTGCATGCTATGTGATTTCTTGTGATGTATTGTGCATAAAACATCTATGGGTATCTCATTCTTATCTATTTGAACAAACCACAGATGCCTCCCCGTCGCGCAAACCCCAACCCCAACAACATCACCCCGGAAATGCAACAAATGATGAATGCGCAAACACAACTTATGCAAATGATGACGACATTCATTCAAAACCAGAATAACAACAACAACCCCAATAACAACAACAACAACAACAACAACAATAACAACAACAACAACCCTCCGGGTTTTGATATGCTCACCAGATTTCTGCGATTGAGGCCATCAAAGTTTTCGGGAACAACTGATCCCATGGTGGCCAATGATTGGCTACGTTCCGTGAACAAGGACTTAGTGACCGTGGGCTGCACGGATGCTGAAAAAGTCAGGTTCGCAGCACATCTGTTGGAAGGACCAGCCGCCACATGGTGGGACAACTTCCAAATCACCACTCCTTTAGATGAGGTGACTTGGGCTATCTTTGAAGATGGCTTTCGCACTACTCATATCTCATCAGGAATGATGAGTCTGAAAAAGAAGGAGTTTCACAACCTGAAGCAGCGCCACCGCAGCGTGGCTGAATACATAGAAGAGTTCAACAATCTGGCACGCTATGCACCGGATGAGGTTGACACAGATGCCAAAAGGTAGGAAAAGTTTCTGGAAGGCTTGATTGATGAGCTAAACTTGCAGTTGTCTGTGGCTTATGTTCCAACTTATCAGTCTTTGTGTGACAAGGCTGCTATTTTGGAGAGTAAAATGAAGCAAGTCGAGAGTAGGAAGAGGAAACACTCCGACAAGCATGGCTCGGGATCGTCTCACAAACGATCTCACTATGATGACAGTGGCAGCTCAGGATCCCATAAGCATGGTAAATTCAACAAGCACCACAACCACAACCGTCATGACAACAAGCATCATCGCAGTCATGACAATGACAAGTACAAGAACCACAAGGGTGGACATAAGAGCCACTATAGTGGAAATGGTAGTGGAAGTGGAAGCCAGCCTCTTAAAAAGGACATCAGTCAGGTTGAGTGCTTCAAGTGCAAGAAGCTGGGGCATTATGCTAATGAGTGCCCTGAGAAGAAAGTTGAAGGACCTAACAAGCCAAATCCTTTTCAGAAGGGACAGGTTAACCACATCAATGTGGAAGAGGTCTATGAGGAGCCTGATGCCGTTGCTGGTAAGTTCAGACTAAATTCAATTTCAGCATTTGTACTCTTTGATACCGGTGCATCTCATTCATTCATATCAAAAGCATTTGTTGAAAGAAATGAACTACCGGTAGAAACCATTGGGTGTCCTATAAGAGTAAGTTCTCCGGGTGGAGAAATGATAGTAAACTCAGGATGTCATGATTTAGTCATAGAGTTTGGAAAGCATAAGTTTCCAGTGAACCTAATAATCCTGAATTCCCAAGGATTGGATGTGATTTTGGGAATGGATTGGATGGCTAAGTATGAGGGAATACTAGATTGTGCCAATCGTACAGTTACACTCACAACTCCAGAAGGAAAAAGAATAAAATTCAAGTCAAACTTTGAATCCAAAGGAAGTAAGCTAAATTCTCTTAAGGGGGTTAGCATGGACAGTGTGCCAATTGTATGTGAGTATCCGGATGTGTTTCCGGAAGAGTTGCCAGGAATGCCACCAGATAGAGATGTGGAATTTCTGATAGATTTGGTACCAGGTTCTGGACCAATAGCAAAAAGACCATACAAAATGCCAGTTGATGAACTGAAAGAGCTCAAGAAGCAACTAGGGGAACAGTTGCAGAAAGGGTTTATTCAACCAAGTTCTTCATCTTGGGGAGCTCCAGTTTTATTCGTGGAAAAGAAGGATAGAACACAAAGATTATGCATTGACTACCGTTCACTCAACGAGGTAACCATCAAGAACAAATATCCTTTGCCAAGAATCAATGACTTGTTTGATCAGCTAGAAGGAGCATGTGTATTCTCGAAGATTGATCTCCGGTCAGGTTATTTTCAACTCAAGATAAGAGAGCAAGACATACCTAAAACAACTTTCACCACAAGGTATGGATTGTATGAGTACACTGTGATGCCTTTTGGTTTAACCAACGCTCCAGCATACTTCATGAATATGATGAACAAGGTATTCATGGAATTTCTCGACAAGTTTGTTGTCGTTTTCATCGATGACATCTTAGTCTACTCCAAGAGTAAAGAAGAACATGAAAGACACTTATGTGGGGTTTCGTAGCATGGAAAACAAAAACTTTCTATCGCATACAAACAAACAAGCCAAGATCTATCTACTAGATTGTAGCAACGAGTCGATGGAATAACTTACCCTCGAAGATTCCAAAGCGTTTAACGAGAGCGGATTCTCGTGGGTGATGTAGTCGTACTCTTCCCGATCTCAAGATCGTGTAGACAATCCTTCCGGCGCTGCGTTCCGGCAGCGCTCCCGCAGTCGGTCACACGTTCGGTACTCGACGAAGACCTTCCTCTCCCTTGTTCCAGCAGGCAGCGGAGGTTGTAGCACTCTCCTCGCGATTTCGGCAGCACAACGGCGTGGTACCGGAAGTAGAGGGGAAATCCCGCAGGGCTTCGCCTTAAGCCGGTGCGAGTATGGTGGAGTATGAGAGAGGCTATTAGTGGTCTAGTAATTATACACACCAATTATAAGGCTCTAAACCAATTAGAAGGCTCTAAACCGAAGGCTAAAGCAATTAGAAGCTCTAAACCAAAACGGCTCTAAACCGGAGGTAGAAGATAGGAACTTGTGTGTACTAGGAGGGGAGCCCTGCCCCTCCTTATATAGATGGGAGGGGCCGGCGGCCAAGGGGAGGAGTCCCTCCCCAAGTCGGCCTTGGGTGGTGCGCCGGCCAAGGGGACTCCTCCCCCAAGTCGGCCTCCACCAATCCTCCTTCTCCTCTTTCCGAAAACTGGCAGTTTGACTTTTCAAACTAGCCGTTTGACTTTTCAAACTAGGATTTGAATTAACCCTTTATTTCGGACAGCGATGACACTTAGTACATGACGCAATCATACCAACTTTGATATAACACATTCATGTACCCTCCCCCCGGAGTGCCGGACATTCCGGAACCTTCTAGAACATTCCCGATGAAAACACCGGAATCATTCCGCAACTCCGAAACGGGACTTTCCTTATATGAATATTATTCTCCGGACCATTCCGGATCACCTCGTGATATCCCGGATCCCATCCGAGACTCCGAACAACATTCGGTCTCTTTCTCATAATACCATAACTACTCAAACAACGTCGAATCCTTAAGTGTGTCTCCCTACGGTTCGTGAATTATGCGGACATGATCGAGACACTTCTCCGAACAATAACCAATAGAGGAATCTGGAAATTCATATGGCTCCCACATATTTCTACGATTACTTTGCGATCGAATGAACCACTTACATACGATACCAATTTCCCTTTGTCTCACGATATGTTACTTATCCGAGGTTATGATCGTCGGTATCTCTGCATACCTAGTTCCACCTCGTTACTGATAAGTACTCTTTTCTCGTTCCCGTGATATGTGATCCCTTGTGACCAAGTCACATGCTTGCAAGCTAATTGGATGACATTCCACCGAGAGGGCCCAGAGTATATCTATCCGTCATGTGGATGGACAAATCCCATTCTTGATCCATGTGTCTCAACCAATACTTTCCGAACACTCAATGCCACCTTTATAACCACCCAGTTACGGTGTGGTGTTTGATGTCATCAAAGCATCCATCCGGTAAAAGTGATATGCATGATCTCATGGTCGAAGGAATTAGGTTACTATGTATCAGAAAGCATATAGCAATTGAACTATTGAAATGACTTGATCTTTATGCTACGCTTATCTATAGGAGTATGTCCACCATATCATTCTCCTAACGATATGATCTTGTTATTGATAACATCTCAATGTTCATGATAGGGAAACCACAATCATTAATCAACCAACAAGCTAGTGAAGTATAGAGGCTATACTAGGGACTTCAAATTAAGTTTACAAATCACACAAGTATTAATGTTTCCTTGTTAATACTATTATAGCATGAATGTAAACATTTATCATAAACACAAAGATATAATAATAACTACATTTATTATTGCCTCTAGGGCATATCTCCAACAGTCTCCCACTTGCACTAGAGTCATCTAATCTAGATTACATGGTAATATACCGAACACCCATGGCAGTTTGGTGTTGGTCATCTTTTGCCCTCGGGAGAGGTTTAGTCAACGGATCCGCCACATTCAGATCTGTGTGTACTTTGCAAATCTTTATATCCCCATCCATGATATGTTCTCGAATAGCGTGAAAACGTAGCTTGATATGCTTTAGCTTCTTGTGTGACCTTGGTTCTTGCGCATTGGCTATGGCGCCCATGTTTGAAGGGAATATGCCCGAGAGGCAATAATAAAGTGGTTATTATCGTATTCCTATTTATGATAAATGTTTATTTTACATGCTATAATTGTATTAATACGGAAACGTTAATACATGTGTGTTTAATAAACAAAAGAAAGTTCCTAGTTATGCCTCTCTTATAAACTAGCTCGTTGATTAACAAGATGATCATAGGTTTCCTGATCATGGACATTGGATGTTGTTAATAACGAGGTCACAACATTAGTGTAATGGTGTGATGAACATTCATCCGAAGTATAGCATTACGATCAAAGTCATTGAGTTTATATTGCTATAACAACTTACGAAGTGATCCTAATCCTTAGACCATGAGATCATGTCAATCACTAACACCGGAAGAGTTTCTTGATAACATCAAACGTCACACCGTAACAGGGTGATTATAAAGATGGATTCAGAACTAATAAAGTGTTATGTTGAGGCCCATGGATCGAGAGTGGAATTTGTTCATCCCGATGACGGATAGATATGCTCTGGGCCCTCTCGGTGATATCACATTGATTAGCTTGCAAGCAAGTGATTTGATCACTAGAATGTTATATCACGGGAACGAGAAAAGAGTGCATGTCGGTAACGAGATTAAACTAGGTATGGAGATACCGATGATCGAATCTCGGACATGTAATATATCGTGAAACAAAGGGATTAAGATACTAGCGTAAAAGGTTCCGACGATCACAAGAAAGTCATCGTTGAATGTGTGGGAGTCAGTATGGGTCTCCAGATCCCGCTTCTGATTATTGATCTGAGAGGGGTCTCGATCATGTCCGCATTATTCACGAACCGTAGGGTGACACACTTAAGAGACACCGACATCCAATTGGAGCAAAAGTTTCATGCCGAAAAGAAAAAGAAAGCGCAGGAATTTATTTCACTAGACACCGAAACTGTTTCGGTTGAAATTGCTGAAACTGGTTCTGCATGTGAAATGGAATACTAGCAAGGGGTTTTATGTGAATGTTTTTTAATTAAAGTAATTAACAAAATTCTGAATAAATAAAAGAGTTTTATTTAAATGAGAGCTTGCATTAAATTTGGTGGAAATTTAATGCATGTGAGTGGATTTTTGAGTGGAGGCTTTTTTAATGGGAGTGGAGGCTTTTCATTTTGAGTGGGAGCTCCACCCACATGAATGTGGAAGAGGTGGGGGCAGCCCCATGGCTGGGCGCCATGCCCCTTGGGTGCCCCCCCCTCTCCCCTATAAAAGGCCCCCCTCTCCTCCTCTCACATCACACCTCCTCGTGAAGGATCTCTCTCCCCCTCTAGAATTTATCCCCCATGGTCTCGGACTAGCGAGATACATGTTCCCGGTGGCTTTTCGGCAAGAAAGAGTTGTGCTTCCGCTGCATCGCTGGAGCGAGGAGGCGGAGGTTGCTCGGTGCCTCGAACGTGTGTGCGAGCACGGATGCGCTGCTGTTTTGCGGCACTAGGACTTCCTCTCGATCTTGAGATCGGCAAGAGATCGTCTACATCAACCACGAGTTTGGACTCGTTAAGCTTTGTCGGTCTTCAAGGGTATGTTCTCTACGGATATACATCCGCCCATTGTTTGTATCTAGTAGATAGATCTTGGTACATAGTTGTTCCCATCGTAGGAAAAATTTTGTTTTCTATGCTGCGAACCCTACAGTGGTATCAGAGCCGGATCTATGCGTAGATACTTTGCACGGGTAGTACACATATGAGTATGTGGGCGATGATGATCATTTTATTGCTTCTTAGTTGTACTTTGGATATTGGTGGCATAGTGGGATGAAGCGGCCCGGACAAACTTTACATGTCCTCGCACATGAGACCTGTTCCACGCTTGACATGCAACTAGTTTTGCATAAGTGGCTAGCGGGTGTCTGTCTCTCCTACTATAGTAAATATCTAATTTGCAACGAGTTGTCAACAATTTGGTTATCCTCGTTGTGGTTCATGTTCGTAGGTAAGAACGGTTCTATCTTCGAAAGCCCTAAGCCACGTAAAATTTGCAATGGATAAATTAGAGGCGTCTAGTTTAGATTGTTGCTGGGCTAGTGATATGATATGGTGATGTTGTAAGTAGAAGTATGAGATGATACTCTTACAACACACATAACGTATAATATCCATAGACCTTGGACTTACACATATAGGTATGATAGTGATCATACCACGGTGCACATGATAGAGATCATATGCGAGAACCATATCATTCCACCAATAAACATGTGATGTTTGATAGCATCTTATATTGCTTGTTTGGCGTTTTATTAGCATAATAAGATGATCCCTCATTTAGATATCAAGATAAAAATGTGTTCTTCCTTAAGTATGCACCGACAATGTTTCGTCGCTTCAAGACATCACGTGATGATCGGGTGTACTTGAATCCACGAGCATATCTCGGGTGTAAGACAGTTACACACGCGAATACTAAGGTTCTTACTTGGCGAGCCTAGCATGTACAGACATGGCCTCGGAACACGGACCGAAAGGTTAAGCATGAGTCATATGTTTTGATATGATGACCATATGGATGCTCGCCTTTGAAGCTACGCCGACTCACGTGATGATCGGACTTGGTGTAGTGGATTTGGTTCATGTAATCACCAAAAAGACACGAGGGATGTCGTTTTTGAGTGGGAGTTCATTTCTAATTTGGATTAGTAGAACTCAATTTATCATAAATAAAATCAAAGTGAATTTGCATAATTTGTTGTAGTCATTGGCATTCGTTCACCACCATATGCATAGTTGTAATTGAGATAATAGAACTATAGAATTCTGGATATATACTTTACGAACTGGTATCGTATTGTGTTGAGTGTCAATCTAAAGTTTAAAGTCCTATTGCAAAACTTTCAGCAAAATTATATTTACTCCGTGAAATTTAATAATTGGTATTAAATCGAGAGTAACAATTCCAGTGTTAGTATCTTAAGTATCATGTTTGCCTCCATGATTCTTGATTTAAACATCAAGTTTATCTAGGAGCTGAAAGAATTGTTTCAGAAACCATCATGTGTGGCAGATATAACGATATCTGAAACAATGTTGTTGCAATATGATAGAGTATAATATATGTTCTCATATTGGATGAGAATTTACGAAGGTTGGAGATGCTAGACATCCTAATCATCCAAAAGGGTTTTGGAAAGTAATGTTATACTCACGATTCGCCTTTATAAGCTAAAGTAGCTTGATCATGAAAGTCGTCATGATAAGGGTGAATAGAATATGTATGTAAAATGTTTACTACACTAAAAGATTACTAAAGAATGAATTTTGAAAGAATACCGATCATTTTGATGATGGTGATCTACTTCAAAGTGCAAGTCCAAAGGTATTATTATTTGAATATACACGCTTTGGACTATGTGTCATGTATATGGCGCCACTGTTGATGTTGATAAATTCTTTTAAAAGGAAAAGGAAATGCTGAAAGAGAATCTATAAAATATATTTGGCAGAAAAGAAAAGATTGGAAATATCCAATTTAGGTATATATATGATATACATGTTATGGTTGTATTCTTTGCTTGTTAAACAATGTGGTTCTTGGGTATTGGATACCGAATTGGTTGGTATGAAATTTCATACGGAACGATGCAATTCATGAACCACAATGGCCTAAGTAACTAGCAAGAGAATATGTGATGACGTTCATCGAAAACAAACAAACCGTTGTTTGTATTTCTCGTTGACATCAAAGCTTGACTTCAAGATTTGTTTTAATAATTGTTATTTGAATCAGGTATTATAAGAACAAAGGTTGTTCAAATAATTACCGTATTCCATATAAGATGGATGATTTACAAATCTAGTTGAAGAAATCACATCCATAAAACCTAATGCTAAAATGTTGCAAGACAAATGATTGAAAAGATCACTTATGAAGTGACATCGCTGTTTAAATTATATTGGAAAGAAAACATGAAGAATCTCCATATTCATGGATTTTTGGAGTCTTTGATTTGATCAAGTGACGCTTGTGAGACTTTCCAAGTGATAATTAAAACTTCGTTCAAAGGCCAAAGAAGAACGAACGACTAAAATATTGGAATTTATACATATCGATGTATGTAGTCCATTATGTGTAGTCGTAAGCGATGGGTTTCAACTTCATATGCTTTCTCCGGAATTTTGAGTGAATGTTCACTTAATGAGAAAGAAGTATGAAATATTTGAAAATGTTTCAAATACTTTCAAGATGAAGTGGAAAATCATTGTAACAAGAAAAATAAATGAATTATGATTTGATCATAAAGGGATTTATTTGAGTTACAAGTGTAACAAGAAAAATAAATGAATTATGATTTTATCATAAAGGGATTTATTTGAGTTGCAAGTTTAGCAAAACACCTAGATTTACATCTCCCGAAACACCATAGGAGTATGGAGTGTTTGAGATTTGTAATGAAACCTTGTGAGACATGGTTGGATCAAAGGTGTTATTTATAAAACTGCCATTATGTTTTAAAAGATTAAAGCTTTAGAGACTACCGCTTTTACACTGAAAAGAGCTCCATCTAGATCCGTTGAAATGACACCATGGAAGTTATGGTTTAGGGTAAAACCCAAGTTGTCATTTCTTAAATTTTGGTATACTAAACATAAGTAAGATGTTTACAACCAAAGTCGGATGAGCATGTCTTTGTAGGTTATTTCGAATAACAATTGGTTATTCCACCATAACACCGAGGACAAAAGGGTTTGTCGCTTGAAATGTAAAGTTTCTTGAAGAAGGAATTTTTCATAAATGTTAAGTGGGAGGACAATAGAACTTTGATAAGGTTAACGAACCTTAGCTAAATGTGCTGAGTTGCGCAGCGCCGGAAATGGTTCTGGAGGCTGCCATAATGCTCATAGCTTATGTGCCTCAAAGGTTGTGGTCACAGAGATCTAAGTTCCTATTGAACCAAGTAGGTCGAATAAACAATCAAATACTAAGATTTGAGAGTAAATCATTATTGTTTGACAATGATGAACCGACTATATGCAAAGAAGCGATGATGGGCCCTGGCTCCGTCAAATGGCTTGAAGCCATAAAATCCGTGATAGTTCCATACACGAGAAATCAAGTTTTGAACTTGGAAGACCCTCCGGAAAGGTGTAAAAACCTATCGGTCGTATTTGGATCTATAAAGAAACAGACATGGATGTCTCACATCTATGAAATATTCGACATGTCGTAAAGTATTTTATGATAATGTTCAAAGAGTTGACTATGACAAGATTTGATCTTTCATAGCGATATTTAGTCTGAACGGATTAAAGTAGCAACCACTACATATAATTTGGTATATGGTAGATGAATAAACAAAACAAAGTTCTTCTAATAGAATGGTTACCTAGGACGTGTACATGACACGGTCCAAAGGGTTTTGTTAAATTCAAAGGATGCTAAAAGGGCATGCAAACTTCAATGGTTGAAGTAAGCATCGCGGAGTTGGAATCTTCACCATGATGAAAAGGAGTTTTCCATCAGGAGACGATGAAGATGCTTGCATTTGCAAGAAATTAAGTGGGAGCACTGAGACATATTTCTAATACATTATGTGAAGGACATCTTGTTGATTAGAAATGATGTATCTTTTATTGACAAAGGTTAAGAATTTCATTTCGATGAAAGACTTAGGCAAAACCCGAATATTTAGCATGAATGTCTATAGTGGATAGACTGTAACGCTAATATGTTTGTGCCAAACGTACATATATGAGATATTAAAGGAGTTCAATATAGAAACGACAAGAAACAGTTCTTGTTGCATGGAAAGGAATTGAATCAAGATTCAAGTGTATCGACACTTGATAAGTGAAACAAGATTCAAGTGCTTTGACACTTGATGAGTACAATCACGAGAATGTTTTGATCAATCATACCATGATATGTACACATCCAGATATGTCCTATGCTCTAAGTGTTATGAGCATATACCAGAATGAATCATAAAATGATCATTGGACGATAGTGAGGATATTCTTATGATCTTTTGGAAGAACTAAGAATATATTTGTGTAGAGGTGACAAACAATTACAAATAGTTCATTGTAAAGCGTTACATTGATACTAGTTTTGTCACAAGATACAAATTAAGTTTATCTCAATTTAAACTATGGGTGGCACAATGTAATGGAAAGGAGATTCCATGATGTATTTGGAAGAGTTCCAAAATTAAGACATTGTGACGAATACTACAACAAAAGGCTAAGTATATGACTGCTATAGTAGCAGCAAAGGAGGGAATTTGTGTCAAGTAGTTTGTTATCAAACTAAGGTGTGGTTCGCAACGGGCTAACACTAAAGATATATTGTATGACAATAGTATCGATGTGTTTTAACCCCAAGGAACTAAAGGTCTCACCAAAAGACCAAATTTATACAATGCCATCTCATTGGAGAATGAGTGATGCGTGGAGACGCAAAGACATGCAAATACACACGGACCTGAAAGCGTCAGATCCGTAGATTATGTTAACCACTTGCAATTGCGTATATGGAACACCAGAAAGCCATAGGTGTTCAATACGCAAAGTTCTCAAACTAGATTATTGTCTCTAGTGCAAGTGGGAGACTGAAGGGAATATGCCCGAGAGGCAATAATAAAGTGGTTATTATCGTATTCCTATTTATGATAAATGTTTATTTTACATGCTATAATTGTATTAATACGGAAACGTTAATACATGTGTGTTTAATAAACAAAAGAAAGTTCCTAGTTATGCCTCTCTTATAAACTAGCTCGCTGATTAACAAGATGATCATAGGTTTCCTGATCATGGACATTGGATGTTGTTAATAACGAGGTCACAACATTAGTGTAATGGTGTGATGAACATTCATCCGAAGTATAGCATTACGATCAAAGTCATTGAGTTTATATTGCTATAACAACTTACGAAGTGATCCTAATCCTTAGACCATGAGATCATGTCAATCACTAACACCGGAAGAGTTTCTTGATAACATCAAACGTCACACCATAACAGGGTGATTATAAAGATGGATTCAGAACTAATAAAGTGTTATGTTGAGGCCCATGGATCGAGAGTGGAATTTGTTCATCCCGATGACGGATAGATATGCTCTGGGCCCTCTCGGTGATATCACATTGATTAGCTTGCAAGCAAGTGATTTGATCACTAGAATGTTATATCACGGGAACGAGAAAAGAGTGCATGTCGGTAACGATATTAAACTAGGTATGGAGATACCGATGATCGAATCTCGGACATGTAATATATCGTGAAACAAAGGGATTAAGATACTAGCGTAAAAGGTTCCGACGATCACAAGAAAGTCATCGTTGAATGTGTGGGAGTCAGTATGGGTCTCCAGATCCCGCTTCTGATTATTGATATGAGAGGGGTCTCGATCATGTCCGCATTATTCACGAACCGTAGGGTGACACACTTAAGAGACACCGACATCCAATTGGAGCAAAAGTTTCATGCCGAAAAGAAAAAGAAAGCGCAGGAATTTATTTCACTAGACACCGAAACTGTTTCGGTTGAAATTGCTGAAACTGGTTCTGCATGTGAAATGGAATACTAGCAAGGGGTTTTATGTGAATGTTTGTTAATTAAAGTAATTAACAAAATTCTGAATAAATAAAAGAGTTTTATTTAAATGAGAGCTTGCATTAAATTTGGTGGAAATTTAATGCATGTGAGTGGATTTTTGAGTGGAGGCTTTTTTAATGGGAGTGGAGGCTTTTCATTTTGAGTGGGAGCTCCACCCACATGAATGTGGAAGAGGTGGGGGCAGCCCCATGGCTGGGCGCCATGCCCCTTGGGTGCCCCCCTCTCCCCTATAAAAGGCCCCCCTCTCCTCCTCTCACATCACACCTCCTCGTGAAGGATCTCTCTCCCCCTCTAGAATTTATCCCCCATGGTCTTGGACTAGCGAGATACATGTTCCCGGTGGCTTTTCGGCAAGAAAGAGTTGTGCTTCCGCTGCATCGCTGGAGCGAGGAGGCGGAGGTTGCTCGGTGCCTCGAACGTGTGTGCGAGCACGGATGCGCTGCTGTTTTGCGGCACTAGGACTTCCTCTCGATCTTGAGATCGGCAAGAGATCGTCTACATCAACCACGAGTTTGGACTCGTTAAGCTTTGTCGGTCTTCAAGGGTATGTTCTCTACGGATATACATCCGCCCGTTGTTTGTATCTAGTAGATAGATCTTGGTACATAGTTGTTCCCATCGTAGGAAAAATTTTGTTTTCTATGCTGCGAACCCTACAATGTTATCACAGTAGATAGACATTGGGTCCAGCGCACTAGGAACCACACCCAGCTCTGTAATGAACTCTTTCATCCATATCGCTTCTTGTGAAGCCTCCGAAGCAGCCATGTATTCCGATTCAGTTGAAGATCTCGCCACAACGCTTTGCTTTGCACTCCTCCAGCTAACTGCTGCACCATTCAAAATAAATACGTATCCGGATTGTGATTTAGAATCATCCGGATCGGTGTTCCAACTAGCATCGGTGTAACCATTAACAACGAGTTGTTCATCACCTCCATAAGAAAGAACCATATACTTAGTTCTTCTCAAGTACTTAAGGATGTTTTTGACCGCTGTCCAATGATCCACTCCTGGATCACTTTGATATCTGTTAGTTAAACTAACAGCATATGCAATGTCGGGTCTAGTACATAGCATGGCATACATCAGAGATCTTATGGCTGAGGCATAGGGAGTCTTACTCATCCTTTCTCTATCTTCTGCCGATGTCGGACTTTGAGTTTTACTCAAGGTCGTATTGGGCAACATGGGCAAGAACCCTTTCTTGCTTTCTTCCATTCCAAACCTCTTTAGAACTTTGTTCAAATATGTACTCTGTGACAATGATATTTGGCGTTTCGATCTATCTCTATAAATCTTTATGCCTAATATGTAAGCTGCTTCGCCAAGATCCTTCATTGAAAAACTATTATTCAAATATTCCTTGACACTATTAAGAAGGTCTACATCATTCCCAATCAACAATATGTCATCCACATATAGTATTAAGAATGCTACAGAGCTCCCACTCACTTTCTTGTAAATACAAGCTTCTCCATAAGTTTGTATAAAACCAAAACTTTTGATTACCTTATCAAAACATTGATTCCTACTTCGGGATGCTTGCTTCAATCCATAGATGGACCGTTGAAGTTTGCATACCTTGTTAGCATCTTTAGGATCGACAAAACCTTTGGGTTGCATCATATACAACTCTTCATCAATGTCTCCATTGAGGAATGTTGTTTTGACATCCATCTGCCATATCTCATAATCATAATATGCAGCGATTGCTAACATAATCCTCACAGACTTTAGCTTCGCTACCGGTGAGAAAGTCTCATCGTAGTCAACTCCTTGAATTTGTCGAAACCCTTTTGCGACAAGTCGAGCTTTATAGACAGTAACATTACCATCAGCATCTGTTTCTTCTTGAAAATCCATTTGTTCTCGACAGCCTTCCGGCCATCCGGTAAGTCCACCAAAGTCCATACTTGGTTTTCGTACATGGATCCAATCTCGGATTTCATGGCTTCTTGCCATTTTTTGGAATCTGGGCTCATCATCGCTTCCTCATATGTCTCGGGGTCATCGGTGTTGTCCACCAACATGACATTCATAACGGAATCATACCAATCTGGAGTGGTACGAGTTCTCGTTGACCTCCGAGGATCTGTAGCAACTTCCACCGAAGTTTCATGATCACCATCATTAACTCCCTCTCTTATTGGTGCAGGCACCACAGGAACTTCTTCTGGTGCTGCGCTACTCACAATTTCGAGAGAAGGTTCGACAACCTCGTCGAGTTCTACTTTCCTTCCAGTCACTTCTTTCGAGAGAAATTCCTTCTCTAGAAAGGATCCATTCTTGGCAACAAAGATTTTGCCTTCGGATATATGATAGAAGGTATACCCAATAGTTTCCTTTGGGTATCCTATGCAGACGCATTTTTTCGCTTTGGGTTCAAGCTTGTCCGGCTGTAACTTCTTTACATAGGCTTCGCATCCCCAAACTTTAAGGAACGACAATTTAGGTTTCTTCCCAAACCATAATTCATACGGTGTCGTTTCAACGGATTTAGATGGTGCCCTATTTAAAGTGAATGCGGCTGTTTCTAATGCATAACCCCAAAATGATAGCGGTAAATCTGTAAGTGACATCATAGAACGAACCATATCTAAGAGAGTTCGATTACGACGTTCGGACACACCATTACGCTGTGGTGTTCCCGGCGGTGTCAATTGTGAAAGTATTCCGCATTTCTTCAAATGCTCGCCTAAACTCGTAACTTAGATATTCACCTCCACGATCAGAACGTAGAAATTTAATCTTCTTGTTACATTGATTCTCTACCTCACTTTGAAATTCCTTAAACTTCTCGAAAGTTTCGGACTTATGTTTCATGAAATAGATATACCCATATCTACTCAAGTCATCCGTGAAGGTAAGAACATAACGATAACCACCGCGCGATGCTACACTCATTGGACCACACACATCGGTATGTATGATTTCCAATAAGTCCGTAGCTCGCTCCATCATACCAGAAAATGGAGTCTTAGTCATTTTACCCATCAGACATGCTTCACATCTTTCAAGTGATTCAAAATCAAGTGATTCAAGAAGTCCATCGGAATGGAGTTTCTTCATACGTTTCACTCCAATGTGACCAAGACGACAGTGCCACATATAGGTCGAATTATCGCTTGATTTCAAACGTTTAGCCTCAATGTTATTGATATGTGTATTTCCACTATCGAGATTCAATAAGAATAGACCATCTATCAAAGGTGCATGTGCATAAAACATATTACTCATATAAATCGAACAACCATTATTCTCGGATTTAAACAAGTAACCGTCTCGCAATAAACAAGATCCCGATATAATGTTCATGCTCAACGCCGGCACCAAATAACAATTATTTAAGTATAAAACTAATCCCGATGGTAGATGAAGGGGTAGCGTGCCGACCGCTATCACATCAACCTTTGATCCGTTTCCCACGCGCATCGTCACCTCGTTCTTCGCTAGCTTCCGTTTATTCTACAGCACCTGTTTCGAGTTACAAATATGAGCAACCGAACCAGTATCAAATACCCAGGCACTACTACGAGTACTAGTGAGATACACATCAATAACATGTATATCAGATATACCTTTCTTCTTGATGTTGCCGTTCTTCTAATCCGCCAAGTACTTTGGGCAATTCCGCTTCCAGTGACCTTCTCCCTTGCAGTAAAAGCACTCAGTATCAGGCTTGGGTCCAGCCTTGGTCTTCTTCGCCGGCGTAGTAACTTTCTTACCACCCTTCTTGAAGTGTCCCTTTGGCTTAGACTTGCCTTTCTTGAATTTGGTGGTCTTATTGACCAACAACACTTGGTGCTCTTTCTTGATCTCCACTTCTGCAGATTTCAACATGGCAAAGAGTTCTGGCAACGTCTTGTTCATGTTCTGCATGTTGTAGTTCATCACAAAGTTCTTGTAACTTGGTGGTAGTGATTGGAGGACACGGTAAATCCCCAAAGCATTAGGAATCACTATACCCAAGCTTTGAAGTTTGTTTGCGTGCCCAGACATCTTAAGCACATGCTCACTGACGGAGCTGCCCTCTTCCATCTTGCAGTTAAAGAACTTTTCAGAAGCCTCATAGCTTTCAATTGCCGCATGAGTCTCAAAAATCAATTTGAGATCCTCGACAATATCATATGGGTCTGAATCCTCAAACCTTTTCTGAAGCTCCGATTCCAAACCATACAAGATAGCACACTGAACTATGGAGTACTGATTCTTCCGAGCGAGGTAAACATTCTTTACTTCATCGGGAGCATCAGCTGCAGGTGGGTCACCCAGCGGTGCATCCAGCACATAGGTCAAATTACCAGCTGTGAGGACAATCCTCAAATTGCGGAACCAATCCGCGAAGTTGCTTCCATTGTTTTTTCAACTTTTCTTTCTCTAGGAACGCATTAAAATTGATGGTAGGGGTTGCCATTGATCTACAACATATTTGCAATAGTTTAGACTAAGTTTATGACAAATTGAGTTCAAATTAATTAATAAAGTTAATCTAGGTGAACTCCCACTCAAAACAATATCCCTCACATTGTTTTAGTGATCACACGAACCAAATCCACTACATCAACACCGATCATCACGAGAGTTGATACAGTTTCAATGGCGAACAATCATCATGTTCATCATATCTACTATATGATTCATGCTTTACCTTTCGGTGATCCGTGTTCCGAGACCATGTCTGTACATGCTAGGCTCGTCAAGATCAAACCTTAGTTTCTGCATGAGCAAATCGGGCTTGCTCACGTTGTATACACTTGCGGAATCTAACACACCCGATCATCACGTGGTGCTTCGAAACAACAAGCTTTAGCAACGGTGCTAACTAAGGGTGAACACTATATGACTTGAAATTCATGTGCATGAGGGATCATCTTATAATGCTACCGTCGTCTACTAAGCAATACAAGATGCATAAAGGATTAACATCACATGCAATTCAATATATATGTGATATGATATGGCCTTTCTTCTTTGTGCTTCCGATCTCCATCTTCAAGCACGAACATGATCTCCATCATCACCGGCATTGCATCAAGGTCAATGACGCTACTCCATGGTTGTCGTCCACCGGCTTCAACTATTACAACTACTTTGAATAGACACGCGGGTCTTAACATAAATTAAAGACAACCATATGGCTCCTGCCGATTGCCGACTTACAATAAGGAACATTGCATACATCAAATATAATCACAATCATGGCCATATCACATCACTGCACACCCCTGCAAAACAAAGTTAGACGCCTCTACTTTCTTTGCATATTTTACGTGGTTTGGGGCTTTCAATAAGTGTCGTTCTAACTTACGAACAAAAACCACAACATTGATACTAGTATTGTTAATCACCCGTTGTAAATTGGATCTTAACTATGCTAGGAGAAACAGGCACCCGCAAAGCCACTTATGCAATACAAGTTGCATGTCAAGCGTGGAGCAAGTCTCATGAACGATGTCATGTAAGGTTAGCCCGGGCCGCTTCATCCCAACATACCGCAAGATGCAAAGTACACAAGAAGTAATCGACAATAAAAGCATCAACGCCCACAATGACCATTGTGTTCTACTCGTGCAACAGATCTACATATAGACACGGATCTGATACCACTGTGGGTTTTCGTAGCATGGAAAACAAAAAATTTCTATCGCATACAAACAAACAAGCCAAGATCTATCTACTAGATTGTAGCAACGAGTCGATGGAATAACTTACCCTCGAAGATTCCAAAGCGTTTAACGAGAGCGGATTCTCGTGGGTGATGTAGTCGTACTCTTCCCGATCTCAAGATCGTGTAGACGATCCTTCCGGCGCTGCGTTCCGGCAGCGCTCCCGCAGTCGGTCACACGTTCGGTACTCGACGAAGACCTTCCTCTCCCTTGTTCCAGCAGGCAGCGGAGGTTGTAGCACTCTCCTCGCGATTCCTGCAGCACAACGGCGTGGTACCGGAAGTAGAGGGGAAATCCCGCAGGGCTTCGCCTTAAGCCGGTGCGAGTATGGTGGAGTATGAGAGAGGCTATTAGTGGTCTAGTAATTAGACACACCAATTAGAAGGCTCTAAACCAATTAGAAGGCTCTAAACCGAAGGCTAAAGCAATTAGAAGCTCTAAACCAAAACGGCTCTAAACCGGAGGTAGAAGATAGGAACTTGTGTGTACTAGGAGGGGAGCCCTGCCCCTCCTTATATAGATGGGAGGGGCCGGCGGCCAAGGGGAGGAGTCCCTCCCCAAGTCGGCCTTGGGTGGCGCGCCGGCCAAGGGGACTCCTCCCCCAAGTCGGCCTCCACCAATCCTCCTTCTCCTCTTTCCGAAAACTGGCAGTTTGACTTTTCAAACTAGCCGTTTGACTTTTCAAACTAGGATTTGAATTAACCCTTTATTTCGGACAGCGATGACACTTAGTACATGATGCAATCATACCAACTTTGATATAACACATTCATGTACCCTCCCCCCCGGAGTGCCGGACATTCCGGAACCTTCTAGAACATTCCCGATGAAAACACCGGAATCATTCCGCAACTCCGAAACGGGACTTTCCTTATATGAATATTATTCTCCGGACCATTCCGGATCACCTCGTGATATCCCGGATCCCATCCGAGACTCCGAACAACATTCGGTCTCTTTCTCATAATACCATAACTACTCAAACAACGTCGAATCCTTAAGTGTGTCTCCCTACGGTTCGTGAATTATGCGGACATGATCGAGACACTTCTCCGAACAATAACCAATAGAGGAATCTGGAAATTCATATGGCTCCCACATATTTCTATGATTACTTTGCGATCGAATGAACCACTTACATACGATACCAATTTCCCTTTGTCTCACGATATGTTACTTATCCGAGGTTATGATCGTCGGTATCTCTGCATACCTAGTTCAACCTCGTTAATGATAAGTACTCTTTTCTCGTTCCCGTGATATGTGATCCCTTGTGACCAAGTCACATGCTTGCAAGCTAATTGGATGACATTCCACCGAGAGGGCCCAGAGTATATCTATCCGTCATGTGGATGGACAAATCCCATTCTTGATCCATGTGTCTCAACCAATACTTTCCGAACACTCAATGCCACCTTTATAACCACCCAGTTACGGTGTGGTGTTTGATGTCATCAAAGCATCCATCCGGTAAAAGTGATATGCATGATCTCATGGTCGAAGGAATTAGGTTACTATGTATCAGAAAGCATATAGCAATTGAACTATTGAAATGACTTGATCTTTATGCTACGCTTATCTATAGGAGTATGTCCACCATATCATTCTCCTAACGATATGATCTTGTTATTGATAACATCTCAATGTTCATGATAGGGAAACCACAATCATTAATCAACCAACAAGCTAGTGAAGTATAGAGGCTATACTAGGGACTTCAAATTAAGTTTACAAATCACACAAGTATTAATGTTTCCTTGTTAATACTATTATAGCATGAATGTAAACATTTATCATAAACACAAAGATATAATAATAACTACATTTATTATTGCCTCTAGGGCATATCTCCAACAACTTACGCTTGATACTTGAAAAGTTAAGAGATCATAAACTCTATGCTAAATTCAGCAAGTGTGAGTTCTGGTTAGAGGAAGTGGGTTTTCTTGGTCATGTTATGACAAAGGATGGTGTGGCAGTTGATCCTGCCAAAGTTTCAGCTGTGACAGAATGGGAATCTCCCAGGAATGTGAAAGAAGTTCGTAGTTTCCTCGGCTTAGCAGGTTACTACAGAAGGTTCATTGAAAATTTCTCCAAGGTTGCTAAGCCAATGACTGAATTATTAAATAAGGACAAGAAATTTACATGGTCTGAAGGTTGTGAAGTCAGTTTCCAAGAATTAAAGAAGAGACTTGTAACAGCACCAGTTCTATGTTTGCCAGATTTAGAAAAAGATTTCCAAGTATATTGTGATGCGTCTCATCAAGGTTTGGGTGTCGTACTTATGCAAGACGGTAAAGTTGTGGCCTATGCCTCGAGACAACTCAAAACTCATGAAGTAAACTACCCTACTCATGATTTGGAGTTAGCCTCTGTCGTCCATGCACTCAAAACATGGAGACATTACCTTTTGGGAAAACGGTGTGAAGTGTTCACCGATCATAAGAGTTTGAAGTATATCTTCACCCAGAAAGAAATCAACATGAGACAAAGAAGATGGCTAGAACTTATCAAGGATTACGACTTGAGTTTGCAATACCACCCCGGTAAAGCAAATGTAGTAGCAGACGCTCTAAGCCGTAAGGCATTCGTAAATGGCCTTACCGATGGTGAATTGCCGGATGACTTGTGTAAGCAATTCAAAGAACTCAGATTAGAAATTGTGCCTGAGGGACATCTCATGTCTTTAGATGTTCAACCCACTTTGTTGGACAAGATCCGAGAAGCTCAGAAGACTGATAAGGAAATTGAAAAGATTAAGGAAAATATTAGTCTAGGGAAAGCTAAGAGTTTCCATATAGACGAACAAGGTACTTTATGGCACGGGAAACGTATATGTGTTCCACAAGACCCGGAGTTACGGAAACTAATCTTACAAGAAGGTCACAACTCTCCGTATTTTATTCACCCAGGAAACACCAAGATGTACATGGATATGAAAGAAAGATTTTGGTGGAACAATCTAAAAAGGGACATCGCCGAGCATATTGCTTTGTGTGATGTGTGTAGCAGAGTAAAAGCGGAACATCAGAAACCAGCGGGTTTACTTCAACCACTGCCTATTCCTGAATGGAAGTGGGAAAATATCGGTATGGATTTCATTACCGGATTACCAAGGACCAGGTCAGGGTATGATTCCATATGGGTAGTAGTGGATCGCCTAACTAAAGTGGCTCATTTTATACCCGTGAAGACAACCTATACAAGTGCCAAGTTAGCTAAAATCTACATGAGCAGGATTGTATGCCTTCACGGTGTGCCTAAGAGTATTGTGTCAGATAGAGGAACTCAGTTCACTTCTCACTTTTGGAGACAACTTCATGAATCCTTAGGAACGAGGTTGGAATTCAGCACTGCTTTTCATCCTCAAACTAATGGACAAACAGAAAGGACTAATCAGATTCTTGAAGACATGTTGAGGGCATGTGCCCTAGACTATGGAGCAAGTTGGGATGAAAGTTTGCCTTACGCAGAGTTCTCTTACAACAACAGTCATCAATCTAGTATTGGAATGGCACCATTTGAATTACTCTACGGAAGGAAGTGTACCACCCCGTTGTTATGGAATGGTGTGGGAGAAAGAAGCTTATTTGGACCTGATCTTATCAAAGACGCCGAAGAGAAAGTCAAATTGGTTAAGGACAGATTGAAGATAGCACAGTCCCGATAGAAAAGCTACGTGGATTCTAAGCGTAGAGAAGTCACCTACGAAGTTGGGGATAGAGCTTATCTTAGAGTATCACCACTTCGTGGAGTGAAAAGATTTGGAGTCAAAGGAAAGTTGGCACCAAGATATGTTGGGCCATTCAAGATTCTAAGTCGCAAGGGAGAAGTTGTATATGAAGTTGAATTGCCAGAGTCTCTGATAGCTGTCCATAAGTGTTTCATGTGAGTCAGCTTAAGAAATGTCACCCAGAAATGGAAGAATCATATTTGAAGGATACCATACCCTTGGAAGAAGTTCAACTAGAAAGTGACCTCACCTATGAAGAAAAGCCTGTCAAGATACTTGAGACCGCAGAAAGAGTCACAAGAACAAAAACTATCAAGTTTTGCAAGGTGCAATGGAACCATCACTCCGAAGAGGAAGCCACATGGGAAAGAGAAGATGATCTTCGGAAACACCACCCTCACCTATTTGCTAGCCAATCCGAATCTCGAGGGCGAGATTCATCTTAAGGGGCTTAGATTTGTAACATCCCTAAATTCATATTCCAAAACTCATTCATATCATCCTTGCATTCATCATCATTTAGGATTTTCTCAAAATCATTTCAAAAACAGGAGCATTTGTGGCTCATTATTTTATGTATGAAAACCCTAGCCTTTGTGCTACATGCTTTTGGGAAAGATGCTATTATTCATTCAGAATGTTTTGAATTCAAACTTAAGTGGTCTCTAAAGCTTGAACAAAACATCAAAAGCAAAATATGAATTAAAACAAATCCTATGCCTATTATCACCTCTCATAAAGGCATAGTTTAATTTATTTGCAAAAGGACCCAAGTGTTCTAAAATGTTTAGATTTGTATGACACATATTTAAGAGCAAGTTTTATTTTACAAAAGTCCTGTAAAGTTTTGGATTCAAACAGATTTGAATTTAGGTTTAAAAACCATTTCTGGAAATTCAATCTGAAAAAGAAAAGGAATTAAGAAGAAAAAAATAGCCAACCAGCCAATCTGGCCGACCCAGCCCAATACGGCCCAGACTAGCCCAGCAGTGCACACCCGCGAATCGTTTTCTTTACCCACTCTCGCACAAACCAGCTCACTGACAGAAGGGACCCGCTTCCACTCCCCTCTCTTGCTGACAACCACGGCCCACCCGAGCATCGTCGTCTCCACCCCCACGACCTGTTCGTCCCCAAATTGACGCGGTCGTTTCCTGTTGATTACGCAGCTTAAATTCGCGTTAAGGCACGAGTGATTCTCGCTCGCGAGCAGGCTACATAAACCCCCTCTGCCCCCTCTCTCTTTTCCCCCAAACCCCAAGCACAGAACGCCCCCAGGCTGCGCACATTGCTCTCTGCAACCCCGCCGTCTCTGACGGCTGCGCCGGCGAATTCCGGTGAGTCTCGAGTTCCCCTCTGCCTCACATTCATGCTGTCTTGTCCAGTGAGTCTCGGCGCATCTACTGATATACCCCACTTACCTTCGCATGACCTGTAGCTCCAGCAACGTCGACGACTGGCCGCCACCGTCTTCGGCATCAACTCCGACGACCTCCGGTGGTAAGTCCAGACCGCCCCAAGCCTTGTCTTTCACACGTGCGTATTCCCTGTGATCTTCTGCACCTGACTACACTCTCCGTTTGCCTCCTAGAGATCGGCAACGTCGCCTTCGACCTTGAGCAGAACCACCTGTCACCGGACTCAACTCCGACGAGGAATCGCCACCGCGTCAGCACACCCCTTGACAAACCCGAGCCACCTCGAGCTTCAGCACGCCACCGCGGTCCTGGTAAGCGCCTTCTTGTTTCCCCGGACGACCTAGAGCACCGGCGCCACCGTAGTCAGACGCGCCGCCGCCGGACAACGCCGCTAGCACCGCCAGTTTGTGGCTTGATGATTTGGTCCGTTGGATCTGCATCGTAGGGCTAGGATAGATCTTAATCGAAGAGGTACGCGCGCGTCTGAGCCGCCAGATCTAAGTTAGATCCTACGGTCTGCGACTGCCGATCCGCGCGAAGCGGTACGCGCCAGTGAGGCTGCGACACGTGGCTAGGGATAATTCAAAAACAGAAATTTGAATCAGATCTAGATCCAAACTTTAAACTGCTATAACTTTTGAACGCCACGTTAGAATTTTACAAACTTTATACCGTTGGATTCAGTGAAACAAGACCTTTCTGAATATCCAATTTGTTTAACAAATAGTAACAGTTAAAATGACTTTATTTGTAGAACATGTTTAAGGCTATTTTAAGTATAGATTTATTTTGGTAAATTGTATTGGTGCCAAATAAGTTTAGTTGGCAAACTTGTGACTTGTTAAGTTTCTGTAAACATGTGCATGCTTGGTAGAATTCTCAAAATCACCACTTGGTAAATTCTTGCATGCATGCATTCATACTATTTTTGATTGAATATAATTGTGTGTAATTGTATGCTATAATTTTTGTGTAGATTTTGCTAGTCATTGTGACTGTGAAGAGTGCTACTCTCCCCACTGCCAAGGCAAGTGATATTTTCATGAATATTTCTATCCTATGTTTTGTACTAGCATTAGATATTTTGCTAAGTCTTGCATGCTATTTTTGCCTAATGCTAAGTTGGAAAATCCTAAGTAGTGTAGAATTGTAGAATTTCTAGGGAATTTTCCTAAGTTAAGTTATCTTACCATGCTTAGCCTAGCTATTTAGCAAACAAGGGTTGGTGAAAATCTATACATACTATGATGAAAATATTTCTAAGTCATGAGACTTATGCTTTCCAAATAAAACAACTAAGTCAAATGAACCTCCTGGGTGGAATGGAAGGATTGGGTTATGTTGAGTGGTTACACAAGGCCATGGACTTGGGTTATGTATCTCACTTGTGGTATGCCACCCAGGCACAAAGGGATTTGGAGGCCAAGTGTTGAGAAAGCTTACAGTGCAACCACTTGGAAATATGGGCTCTGCCTTGATCATATAGGTTGCTAGAACTTAGTCACTTGGACAGTTGGTGGTAGTTGGGATGATAGGTTGGAACGCGTCCATTGGACTAAGGAAAGGCTTCTGAAAGGTCCTGTCTTGGGAAACCAAGTCTGGTGGGGAAAGTGCACAACCTCTGCAGATGGAAAACCTAAGTACTTAGCCTAGTCCAAGGCAATGGACAATTTGAGCATCAAGACATGGAAGCTACAAGAATCTCATCACTCCAACTTCTAAGTAAAAATTGGTGGGTGAACAAGGGTGAAGAACCCCAATGTCTATTGGTGGTTTCTTGGGAAGTTTTTGATAAAGAAAAACTTAGTGATTTCAACTAATAGGTAAAACCTATTTTCAAGCAAAGCAAGCCAAGCTACACTTAGCCAAAATGCATATAGTAATATAGTCCACTCAAAACATACTAAGGTATCACTTGCCAATACTATTCCAAAGTATTGACCCTCTGTGGCTGTAACTTGTGATGTTGCAGGTTACTCCGATGATGAATAGGAGTCATGAGTCTACACTCAACATGCTTGCCTGTGGCACATGAAGATGAAGACTTAAGTTCATTTACTTATTCCTTAAACTCTTGTATTAGGCCTTTGTCCCTGAGTTGTAAAAGACTATGTTTTATCTCTGGAATGAATGTAATAAACGACCTTTGTATCTGTGTACTTCATCTTAAACTGTGGATGCTAGCATTGATCCAGGGACTAGCATTGCAACCACAGGGATCCTTTCCTTTAATAAGGAGGGGTCTAACATGCACCTATACACCTGACAAATGTATTAGGTGTGTTGGGGACACAAGAGACTTCTTGTATCTTGATTGCAGGGTTGCTTGAGAGGGAATACCTTTGACCACTTCCTCCCTGAATTCGATAAACCTTGGGTGATCCACTTAAGGGAAACTTGCTGCTATTCTACAAACCTCTACACTTGGAGGCCCAACAACTGTGTACAAGAATAGAAGTGCGTAGACATCAAGCTCTTTTCTGGCGCCGTTGCCGGGGAGGTAAGGTAAAAGGTACTCACATCCTCCGGTGTGAGTGGTCAAAGTTATTTCCTTTAGATTCTACAATTGTGTCTTTTGTTTCTTGTTTTCACTAGTTAGGCTTAATGTAAAACAACAACAAAATTAGAGAGCTCTATAGTATTTATCTTGAGTTAGGACATGAAGTGTTTGAAGAGACAATTAAAAAACCTATGGAACTTTATTTGCATGCTAATAGCAATGTTACTAGTATGAATTATTTGGACACCATTGTTGCTAATGCTATGGAAAAGTCTAAACTTGGGGAAGCTAGTTTTTATGAAAATGATATTTTTAGTCCCCCAGCTTTGGAAGATAGCTATTATATTGCTTATGATGATACAAAACCTCCAATATATGATGATTACAATGATGAGTATGATATTTTTAGTCCACCTACTATTGAGGAGAAAACTAATTGTGATTACAATATTCCTCCTATATTTGATGATTCTGGTGATGAGAATAATAGTGATAGCTATTTTGTTGAATTTGCTCCCACTATGATTAATAAGAGTGACTATGCTTATGCGAGGAGTAATAACAATTTTATGCATGTGGCTCATGATAAGAATGTTTTATGTGATAGTTATATTGTTAATTTTATTCATGTTGCTACTGAAAGTTATTATGAGAGAGGGAAACATGGTTTTATGCATCTTAAGAATATTAAGTTTCCCCTCTTTATGTTGAAAATTTTAAAGTTGCATTTGTTTTGCTTTCCTATGCTTGTTGCTTTTTGTTTTGATGACTTGTTTTTTTACAATATTACTATGCATAGGAAGTGGGTTAGACTTAAATGTTCTTTAAATTTTCTTCTTGATGCTCTCTTTTAAATTAATTCATATTTCCTATGTGAGCATCTTTGAAATTATCAAGCCTAACTTAAAGACGTTAAAAAAAGTACTTGTTGGGAGATAACCTAAAAGTTTTCTTGAATCTTGGAAGTTATTACTTCTGTAATTACCTCTCCTTATCCTTTTTGTTTGCTTTTTTGTGCCAAGAATGACCTCTAATGAGAGGGAAGTAAGATTTGGGGAGTTGTTGTTCCGAAATAAATTTCTGTCCTTCACCATACAAATTCGTGAGGAGTCTCTGTAACTCGGATTGAGATGAAAATTTACGAATAAATCCCCCAGTATGTTAGCTAACTTTAGTTAGTTCAACACTTTTTGATTTGAGCAACATAAAATGTTCGAAAAAATCGGTTTCTACCTGCTGGTCTGTTTTGACAGATTTCTGCCATTATTTGCATTTGCTTCTTATTGATTCCTTTTTGAGTTCTCTTTAGGTGAATTGAGCTTTTTGAAGGATTTTCTACAGTAGCATGTGTTTTTAATGAAAAGTATTGCTGTTCCAAAGCTTTGCCTAAAGGTCTATTATCTTTTGAATACACTAATGTTGCTAATGAAGATTGTGTGAAGTTTTGTATGAAGGAAAAATTTCAGGTGTAGAGAGAGAATGATGTAATAAGATGACGAATGGACAAAATCTCAAGCTTGGGGATGCCATCCCGGTGTCACCCCAAGAAATATTCAAGAGGTACAAGCGTCAAAGCTTGGGGATGCCTTGGGCATCCCCTTCTTCATCAATAAAAATCTCAGGTATTTCTAGACACTTCGTTTTTATTGTTTCATGCATTGTTGTGTTGCTCTTGGAGCGTCTTAGTTTTCATTTTTTGGTTTTAGTTTGTTTAGTTTTCTTGAGTAAGTTGGTTGGTTACACCACACTTCTTTTGGAGAGAGACACACTCTGTTTTCATTGCGTAGAACACTCTAGTTTTCCCTCTTATTGTTCTGTGAGTGTTCACTTTTGCTAGCACTATGTTTAGCCTTAGTTTTCTTATGCTTTAAACTTAGAATTTTTTAGTTCTTATTTGTGGATTTGTGATACAAGCTCACTGATCTTTATTGATTATTATCTTTGTGAGTTGTTTCAAATAAGTTGATTGGTGTTGGAAAAGAGTAGGAAGTTTCATGCTTATAGTGGTACAAACAGGAGCTTGCATTGACTATGACTTAGACTTTAGCATGACATGCTAGGTGTTTTTTTGACCTTATACTTAGTGATTATTGTTGTATCATGTCTTGTTCCAAACAATTGGTATTGCTTAGTGTGCCTTAAAAAATTATGCGTTGTTTTAGCATGCAAAAGCATAGTATTGTGGTATTCTCCTTTGATGCTTTGTTTGGGTTGACTTGGCACATGCTTACACCATGTTATGACTCTCACAAGTCACCATATCCTCTATGATCATTTAGTCCTTGACTTGTAGTACCACTCTATGCTTTGATTAGTAATGCTTTGTTGCACTACATGATTATGGCCATTATTACTCTCTTATTTGGTTGCTCCCAGTCTTTTGCTAGCCTCCACTTGTATGAGTAAGATATACCCATGCCTCCAACTCCCAAGAAACCAAGTTATTCCAAAGTTTCCACCATAAACTCCTATGCATGGTGTGTTACACCATTCCAAGTATATTATTGTTTTCAGCTATCTTCCAATTAAAAACTATTTTGTTATGTGAAAACTTGGTGATTAAAGCCCTCACACACTTGATGGCACACTATATATTCTTTGACCCTAATAAACTTGAACCATTGTGTCATCTATATTGTATATTCTTGCACTTATACGTTGGAATTAGCAGAACCGTGCTGCCATAGGGAACGTTTTCAACATTGCACTTGTACTTTGTACTTAGTTGATATCATGCTCTTTTGTCTATGGATGTCACCGGTGTGAAATAAAAAGGGAACTTGTAAGTACATGGAGTTTGTATTATGTGTTAGAGAAACGCCTGGGCCGCTAGCCTAAGCCATGCCTAATCATGGTGGAAACTTGCAGCATCACCATAGTGACATCTATGAAGCATTCTTCTTATAAAAAAGAGAGACACATTGAGAAAGAGGAAAGAGAGAAAAAGGCACCATATTCCCATGGTAAATAAGAAGATTGCTGAGATGCTCATTGTCTGCTTGCCTTGTCATTTTGGTTATGGGAAAGCTCATGTACCATGTGCAAGGGGGTACCCCGTTGGCGGTTCTCAATGATATGCAAATACTTACAATGACAAGAACTTACAAGTGACCAAATTTGAGTAGCATGAGGTGTGGCCCTCGTATTCAAGGGACTTAAGATTGCCAACTTATACTTCATCAAACATATACTCCATCTTTTTCACTTTAACCTTAACCACTTCAAGATGCTTATGATAGGGGCAATGAGGGTTGAAAGCTAACAAGTACCATAATTTTTGGAAGCTCTTTTTGAAACTTGTAATCACTGCTTCCTTTATAAAAAGGCCTTTCTTCCACCATTATTGAGTCTCCACCTTCTACGTTTAGGCACCATTAAGAGAGCATAGTTGTCATTCTGTGTGCAGTGTTCCAAAGCTTATTAATTGATGCATATTGTGATATTACTTGTTCTTGAGATACTTGTTTCTAGTCACCCTTGTGAACTTTGAAGGTGTCCTATGCCTCTATTTGCTACTCTATGAGGGACAAGCTGATTGCCACTTTGCCATGTTTTTGTATGTGAAACAAACAAACGTTTTTCAATGCATATTATTCATGATCTTTGTTTGTAGCTTGACATGTTGCTTGCATAGTTACTATGTCCTATTGTTAGAACTCCATCTTTCATGCACATGTTTAGAGTTCTTTGATCCCAACTTTCAATGCTTGCAAATGGTTTGATCTTTATTTTGATGGTGCATGTCACCTCAAAAATTATTCTTTTTATCACTTACCTACTCGAGGACGAGCAAGAGTTAAGCTTGGGGATGCTTGATACGTCAGAAACGTCTCTATAATTTTTGATGTTCCATGCTTGTTTAGTATCTACTTTGCTTTGCTTTGTCTTTCTTTGAGGTGTTTTTATATCTTTTCTAGAACTAACCTATTAACAAGTTGCCATAGTGCCAGTTGCCTATTTTCTTCTGTTTTTGGTTCCAGAAAGGCAGAAAATCAATATTCTCGGAATTGGATGGGAGAAAAGCCAAAGTTATTATTTTTCCCGGAGCAACACGGAACCACAAAGCAGAGCCGGAGGGGGCCACAGGGTGTCCAAACCTTCCCTAGGCGCGAGCAAGGCCTGGAGGTGCCTGGAGGGGGTGTGGGCCCCCTGGACCCCAACCGACCTTGGTTCTTGTGCCTATAAGAAGCCTCCGATGGAAAAACCCTAAAGCATCCAGAAGAAATCCACGAAAACCTCTGTAGCGCCGCCGCCACCGAAGGGGAGATTCGGGGGATAGAAAGTCTCTATTCCGGCACCTTGCCAGGATGGGGAAGTGCCCCTGAAGCCATCTCCATCGATCTCCACCACCATCTCCATCACTGTTGCTGATTCCCATGATGATGAGGGAGTAGTTATTCCTCGAGGCTAAGGGCTCTACCGATAGCTATGTGTTCATCTCTCTCTCTCTATACATGATCTTGTTGTGGTCATGAGCTTTGTAATCAAGTATATCTACCTTGCTACTCAAGTGCTTCAATAGATCTTTGCTCTCCCCATGTGTGTGAAAGTGACAGTGTGCATGCCATGGTGGCACTTAGGTTTGAGTCTACATAAATACTCTTTGTGCTTTAATAGATCTATGCTTTTCCCCACGTGTGTGAAAGTGATAGCGTGCATACCGTGTGTGGCACTTTGGCTAGATTGAATATTTGTTATGAGTTATATTCGGAGTTGGATGTCTTTATGAAATTGTGGTGTTTTTTGGAACCATCTAGTGCTCAAGGTGACAGTGTGGGATTATCTAGATTGGGGAAGGCCCTACCGTGGATTAGAGTGTCCAACCGGAGAGTAGTTAAGAGTAGTATAATGAATAGGATATATTTATATGAGAGAGTGTTCACTAGTGAAAGTATGATCCCTAGGCCTTGTTTCTAAACATTGAAACACCATTTGCATCTAGATTTGTTACATGTTTGCTTGCTTCCAGTCTTTACCTCACCGTCAAGCTCCATCAAAGCTATTTTCTAGCACCGTTATCACTTGTATTTCACTATCTCTTCGCCGAACTAGTGCACCTATACACCTGACAAGTGTATTAGGTGTGTTGGGGACACAAGAGACTTCTTGTATCTTGATTGCAGGGTTGCTTGAGAGGGAATACCTTTGACCACTTCCTCCCTGAGTTCGATAAACCTTGGGTGATCCACTTAAGGGAAACTTGTTGTTGTTCTACAAACCTCTGCACTTGGAGGACCAACAACTGTCTACAAGAATAGAAGTGCGTACACATCAAGGATACACATAGAGCAACCAGGGGCCGGGAAGCCAAGGAGAGAAGTTCCTATGGAGATCGGGAGAAATAACAAGCAAAACAAGGAGATCAAGACCATCCATATGGAGTTTCTTGATGACGACAAAGGACGCTGGAAGAGGGAGTTGAAAGCCCTCGAACTGAAGATTGCAGAGGTGGATAAGGAGGCGCCAGGTACACCTAAGCATCTTCAGTTGCTGCGACTTTATCTTGATAAACTTGATGAAGATATTAAGCAGATAACCGAATCAGGTTTCTCTATGAGTCCTAAGGCGATACAAACCCTACAAGATAACAATGAGCTCATTAAAGAACAAGTGAAAGTGCTGGAGAGGATTAATCTTTTCTACAAACTGCGTATTAAAGAACTGGAGGCTATCAATCAATCCCTCTGTCTCAGGTTGGCCCGTGAAGAGAAGATACCATGTTCCATGACACCATAGGATCCCGTCTGGCTTGATTTCAATCTTGGGAAGATCTTTAAGACCTTGTAATCTATCTTATAGGTTTTATATTACTATAGCTTTACATTAGTTTGAGCTTAAAAATAAAGTTTGCATCACTAGAATTCCCTTCAGGAATAGTCGATCCCTTTTATGAAAATCCGAGTTTATTATCATATATGGAGCATTATTGAGTTTGTGCTCTTCTTATTAGATATATGAATGGCTTGAGTATAATTTTACTTGCACTTGATGATAGCAATAGGAGTCTTCCACACCATTGGTACAAATGGAACATACAAAGATAATTTGGTCAATATGTTGTAAGTTCATGATTTGATTTACAAAGGAAAAATTATCTAATTAGTTAAATTGAGAAAGAAACCTTGAACAAAGTAAAATTAAAAGTGCTATCAATTAGAGTGAGAACAAGACGAGGTAGAGTATTCAAGCTATAAAGATGCTTCATATACAATTGGAATTTGGTAATTGAGATTATTAAACTTTGAATTCATATATGAAGTGGAATGTATGGCTAGCTCCTTTGCACAACACTTAAAAAAAAGTGTGAGCATATATAAAAAGGGAAAGAAAAGAGAAAAGAAAAGGTGCAAATAGCAAATAGGCATACACCACTATCTTGTGATGAGACAAAGGAATGTTTGAGATTTTAAATCCTAAGTGAATGTATTAATCCTAAAACACTTGGGAGTGCCTCGCTAACTCATTCGGTCGAACCGAAACACTTTTACATCATATTTAGACTAATATTTTGTGAACTACTAAATGCTAATATGTGGAAGCCTGTCAATATTATTCGGATGGTTCGAGTAAGGTACTATTTATGAACTTATTCCTATGTATCATATATGATAAACACATGCTGCAACTACCTCATTTATTTTATTGACTTAGCTTCATGAATATGAGAATTACATCCATTAAGCTAACCTTGCTCAGGACGAGAAAGAGTCTAAGCTTGGGGAAGTTGATGAGTGCATATTTGCATCATGTTTTATATTATTATTTTGCATTGTAGTGATAGTATCTTGGTATTTTATGGCGTTCGTGTGCATCTTTTATGTCTATTTTCACCAGGATCAAGACATATGATTGACACGATGGACACAATTCTTGGACCAATTGTATTGGAGCGAAAAGGAGTCAAAAACAGCATAAATCGCTAATTTGGGAAATATCAATAACACCAGAAGAAAACCTGAGGCGATCGCAGCAACCAGTAGGTTTAGCGACCAGCTATACGGCGGGAGGATTTTCTCTGTATGAATAGTTCCCGCTATATAGTTGCCTGATATGTCCAATTTGCATCACCATTCTATATCATAATTTGCCTCTATTCACTGATATATTTCATATTAAGAGATGTTACTTATGTCTTTTCATCTGTTTTTGCATGTTGGATGATTCTTGGAGGATGAACTGCCGGAGTCAGGATTCTGATGGAAAAAAGAGGTGTTTCGATGTAATTTCGCGAAGATCAGAAAAATACCAGAAAAATTACGGAAAATAATATTTTCCCAAAAGACGAAGGAAGCCAAAAGGGGAGGCGGAGATGGGCCACAGGGGGCCCACACCCCCCAGGCACGGGCCACCCCTGCCCCGCGCCTCCGGCTCCGCCCTCTCGCCTATATCTTCTCCTCGAAACCCTAAAACACGGAGAGGGACCACAGAAAGATTCTGCCGCCTCTGCGGGGCGGAAAACACCGATAGAGAAAGAGCTCTCCGGCAGACAGATTTCTGCCGGGGAAATTCCTTCCCGGAGAGGGGAGATCGTCGCCATCAACACCATCATCAAGCTAGACTTCATCGGAATCATCAGCATCATCATCCACACCATCATATCCACCAGCACCATCATCACCACTCCATCCCGCTATAACAATTGCGTTGAATACTTGCATAGTTCTTAGGGGAAACTTTCCCGGTGTTGATTACTATTGTAGTTGATGCTTGTGAGTGGAATCATTGGATTATTGTTTATGTTAAGATTGTTATCCATCACCATATCATCTTTGATCTTGATCCATATGATGTCTTGTGAGTAGTTTGTCTAGTTCTTGAGGACATGGGAGAAGTCATGTTGTTAGTAGTGGATTTGTGTTGAGATATTATTCAATGGTTTAGTATTTAAGTTGTGGTGCTATTCTTCTAGTGGTGTCATGTGAACGTCGACTATATGATACTTCACTATTTATGGGCCTAGGGGGATGCATTATGTATTTGTCTACTAATTGTGGGGTTGCCGGAGTGACAGAAACCTGAACCCTCGGTAGGACACCATTGCACAAGGGAGCGTAGGATCTCAGAGTTTAAGGCTATGGTTAGGTTTATATCTTAATTAATTTATTGTAGTTGCGGATGCCTGCAGGGGGTTTAATCACAAGTATGTATTAGTCCAAGTAAGGTCGGTACATTAGCACAGGTTCACCCACACAACACTTACAACACCAAATAAGACTACTCATCTATTTGAAGCGAAAGCACTTGACAGAATTCCCATGTGTCATCGAGAACGTTTGGTCCTTATAAGTATTTCCACCGTCTTGTACTTTGCTAAGAAAGGATTGGGCCACTTGCTGCATTTGTTCTTTGTATTTATTACTTGCACTTTGTTTCTTTGCTTTATCAGAAAACCCCTAAAAATCCATCTGCTAAGTATTTTCAGAGATTTCCTGCTCCATACCACTAGTCAACACCTTCTGCTCCTCGTTGGAATCAACACTCCTATTTATCGAAAGTACTATGATACACCCCCTATACTTGTGGGCCATCAAGAGTATTTTCTAGCGTCGTTGCCGGGTAGTGAAGCGCTATTGAAGAGTGGATCTGGTAAAGGAAACTTCTACTGTGAGTATTGCTTTTTATTTCTGTTTGTTACTTTGTTTCCAATATGGATAACCCACTTGGTTTTATGTTTGGGAAAACTACTACCACTATTAGGGTAGTAGATGAACCACCACCTGTTGAGATAGATCCTTTTAAGATACCTACAAGTATTGTTGATCGTGTTATGGATAATTATTATTTAGGGGATGGAACTGTCCATGATGGCGCCCAATACTTGTCATGGGGCGCTTCGTTGGGAACCCCAAGAGCAAGGTGTGAAGCAGCACAATAGAAAGTTTTCCCTCAGTAAGAAACCGAAGTTATCGAACCAGTAGGAGGAAGGAAATGTCACACAGGTGTTGCAAGCAACGCGGAGACCTGCACAACACAAATTCAAGACTTTGCCCCAACGAATTAGTGAGGTTGTCAAGCTCACCGGTTTGCTGTAACAAAGGATTAAACGTATGGTGTGGAAGGTGATGATGGTTTGCAGCAAGTAAACAAGTAACAGTGAAAGATGTATCAATGGTAAATATTGGACCGGGGTCAATAGTTCACTAGAGGTGCTCTTCTTAGATAAACAACATGGCATGAAGGGTAAAACAAATTACAGCAGGGCAATTGACAGGAACTGAGCAAGGCATAACAATGCAATACTAGTCAAAAAGATCCTATGAGATTCGATTGGGCAATACAACAGTATACATAGACCGCCATCCAACTACATCTATGACTAGAAGTCCACCTTCAGGTTATCATCCAAACCCCCTCCGGTATTATGTTGCAATCAACGGACAACTGCTTTAAGCAAAGTGTGTAAGGTAACCAATCCACTTGTTCCATGAACAAGAGACCGTTGTTTTCTCCCTAGTAGCAATAGCACATCTACAACCGAAGAGATTTCTGTCACTTCCCTTGGAAACTAGAGGCATGAAGCCACTATCGAGCATAAATACCCCTTCTTGGAGTCACTAACAACTACTTGGCCAAGATAGCTACTAACAACGGAGAGCATGCAAGATCACAAACAACACAAACATGATAGAATCATAAAGACAAAACCACTAATCAATATGACATAATAATCTCAATATCCATCAGATCCCCGCAAACACAACATGCATGATTACAAATAGATTAGATCTTGATCATGAACGGAGCTCACAAAATCTATATATGAAAGCACAAGGAGGATATACAACCATTTGTAGGGTTTCGTAGCATGGAAAACAAAAAAATTCTATCGCATACAAACAAACAAGCCAAGATCTATCTACTAGATTGTAGCAACGAGTCGATGGAATAACTTACCCTCGAAGATTCCAAAGTGTTTAACGAGAGCGGATTCTCGTGGGTGATGTAGTCGTACTCTTCCCGATCTCAAGATCGCGTAGACGATCCTTCCGGTGTTGCGTTCCGGCAGCGCTCCCGCAGTCGGTCACACGTTCGGTACTCGACGAAGACCTTCCTCTCCCTTGTTCCAGCAGGCAGCGGAGGTTGTAGCACTCTCCTCGCGATTCCGGCAGCACAACGGCGTGGTATCGGAAGTAGAGGGGAGATCTCGCAGGGCTTCACCTTAAGCCGGAGCGAGTATGGTGGAGTATGAGAGAGGTCCTCGGCGATCTAGGGTTTAGACACACCAAGGAGAAGGTGCTAGAGCCGGCGGCTAGGGTTCCGAGGACCCCAAGTCGGCGGCTAGGGCAAAACCCTAGGGGGAGGCGGCGGCTATGGAGGTAGGGCCAAGCTAGGGTTAGAGGAGAGGTACTTGTGTGCTCTAGGAGGGAGCCCTGCCCCTCCTTATATAGGTGGAGGGGCCGGCGTCAAGTGGAGGGAGGGGAGTCCCTCCCCAACTCGGCTTGGAGGGGGCGCCACCGGTTGGAGGAGGGATTCCCTCCCCAAATCGGTTTCCCACTATCTCCTCTTTTCCTCTTTCCAAATTTAGCCGTTTGACTTTTCAATTTAGCCGTTTGACTTTTCAGACTAGGATTCAATTTAATCCTTTATTTGGAACAGCTAGGACACTTAGTACATGATGCAATCATACCAACTTGATACAACACATTCATGTACCCTTCCCCTCCGGAGTGCCGGACATTCCGGAACATTCTAGAACATTCCCGATGAAAACACCGGAATCATTCCCCAACTCCGAAACGGGACTTTCCTTATATGAATCTTATTCTCCGGACCATTCCGGATCACCTCGTGATATCCCGGATCCCATCCGAGACTCCGAACAACATTCGGTCTCTTTCTCATTCTTCCATAACTACTCAAACAACGTCGAATCCTTAAGTGTGTCTCCCTACGGTTCGTGAATTATGCGGACATGATCGAGACACTTCTCCGAACAATAACCAATAGAGGAATCTGGAAATTCATATGGCTCCCACATATTTCTACGATTACTTTGCGATCGAATGAACCACTTACATACGATACCAATTTCCCTTTGTCTCACGATAGTTTACTTATCCGAGGTTATGATCGTCGGTATCTCTGCATACCTAGTTCAACCTCGTTACCGATAAGTACTCTTTTCTCGTTCCCGTGATATGTGATCCCTTGTGAGCCAGTCACATGCTTGCAAGCTAATTGGATGACATTCCACCGAGAGGGCCCAGAGTATATCTATCCGTCATATGGATGGACAAATCCCACTCTTGATCCATGTGTCTCAACCAATACTTTCCGAACACTCAATGCCACCTTTATAGCCACCCAGTTACGGTGTGGTGTTTGATGTCATCAAAGCATCCATCCGGTAAAAGTGATATGCATGATCTCATGGTCGAAGGAATTAGGTTACTATGTATCAGAAAGCATATAGCAATTGAACTATTGAAATGACTTGATCTTTATGCTACGCTTATCTATAGGAGTATGTCCACCATATCATTCTCCTAACGATATGATATTGTTGTTGATAACATATCAATGTTCATGATAGGGAAACCACAATCATTTATCAACCAACAAGCTAGTGATGTATAGAGGCTATACTAGGGACTTCAAATTAAGTTTACAAATCACACAAGTATCAATGTTTCCTTGTTAATACTATTATAGCATGAATGTAAACATTTATCATAAACACAAAGATATAATAATAACTACATTCATTATTGCCTCTAGGGCATATCTCCAACAGTCTCCCACTTGCACTAGAGTCGTCTAATCTAGATTACATGGTAATATACCGAACACCCATGGCAGTTTGGTGTTGGTCATTTTTTGCCCTCGGGAGAGGTTTAGTCAACGGATCCGCCACATTCAGATCTGTGTGTACTTTGCAAATCTTTATATCCCCATCTTGGATATGTTCTCGAATAGCGTGAAAACGTATCTTGATATGCTTCAGCTTCTTGTGTGACCTTGGTTCTTGCGCATTGGCTATGGCGCCCATGTTATCACAGTAGATAGACATTGGGTCCAGCGCACTAGGAACCACACCCAGCTCTGTAATGAACTCTTTCATCCATATCGCTTCTTGTGAAGCCTCCGAAGCAGCCATGTATTCCGATTCAGTTGAAGATCTCGCCAGAATGCTTTTCTTTGCACTCCTCCAGCTAACTGCTGCACCATTCAAAATAAATACGTATCTAGATTGTGATTTAGAATCATCCGGATCGGTGTTCCAACTAGCATCGGTGTAACCATTAACAACGAGCTGTTCATCACCTCCATAAGAAAGAACCATATCCTTAGTTCTTCTCAAGTACTTAAGGATGTTTTTAACCGTTGTCCAATGATCCACTCCCGGATCACTTTGATATCTGCTAGTCAAACTAACAGCATATGCAATGTCGGGTCTAGTACATAGCATGGCATACATTAGAGATCCTATGGCTGAGGCATAGGGAGTCTTACTCATCCTTTCTCTATCTTCTGCCGATGTCGGACTTTGAGTTTTACTCAAGGTCGTATTGGGAAACATGGGCAAGAACCCTTACTTGCTATCTTACATTCCAAACCTCTTTAGAACTTTGTCCAAATATGTACTTTGTGACAATGATATTTGGCGTTTCGATCTATCTCTGTAAATCTTTATGCCTAATATGTAAGCTGCTTCGCCAAGATCCTTCATTGAAAAACTATTATTCAAATATTCCTTGACACTATTGAGAAGGTCTACATCATTCCCAATCAACAATATGTCATCTACATATAGTATTAAGAATGCTACAGAGCTCCCACTCACTTTCTTGTAAATACAAGCTTCTCCATAAGTTTGTATAAAACCAAAACTTTTGATTACCTTATCAAAACGTTGATTCCAACTTCGGGATGCTTGCTTCAATCCATAGATGGATCGTTGAAGTTTGCATACCTTGTTAGCATCTTTAGGATCGACAAAACCTTTGGGTTGCATCATATACAACTCTTCATCAATGTCTCCATTGAGGAATGCTGTTTTGACATCCATCTGCCATATCTCATAATCATAATATGCAGCGATTGCTAACATAATCCTCACAGACTTTAGCTTCGCTACTGGTGAGAAAGTCTCATCGTAGTCAACCCCTTGAATTTGTCGAAACCCTTTTGCGACAAGTCGAGCTTTATAGACGGTAACATTACCATCATCATCTGTTTTCTTCTTGAAAATCCATTTGTTCTCGACAGCCTTCCGGCCATCCGGTAAGTCCACCAAAGTCCATACTTGGTTTTCGTACATGGATCCAATCTCGGATTTGATGGCTTCTTGCCATTTATTGGAATCTGGGCTCATCATCGCTTCCTCATGTGTCTCAGGGTCATCGGTGTTGTCCACCAACATGACACTCATAACGGGATCATACCAATCTGGAGTGGTACGAGTTCTCGTTGACCTCCGAGGCTCTGTAGCAACTTCAACCGAAGTTTCATGATCACCATCATTAGCTTCCTCTCTAATTGGTGCAGGCACCACAGGAACTTCTTCCGGTGCTGCTCTACTCGCAATTTCGAGAGAAGGTTCGACAACCTCGTCGAGTTCTACTTTCCTTCCAGTCACTTCTTTCGAGAGAAATTCCTTCTCTAGAAAGGATCCATTCTTGGCAATGAAGATTTTGCCTTCGGATCTATGATAGAAGGTATACCCAATAGTTTCCTTCGGGTATCCTATGAAGAAGCATTTTTCCGCTTTGGGTTCAAGCTTGTCCGGCTGTAACTTCTTTACATAGGCTTCGCATCCCCAAACTTTAAGGAACGACAATTTAGGTTTCTTCCCAAACCATAATTCATACGGTGTCGTTTCAACGGATTTAGATGGTGCCCTATTTAAAGTGAATGCGGCTGTTTCTAATGCATAACCCCAAAATGATAGCGGTAAATCTGTAAGTGACATCATAGAACGAACCATATCTAAGAGAGTTCGATTACGACGTTCGGACACACCATTATGCTGTGGTGTTCCCGGCGGTGCCAACTGTGAAAGTATTCCGCATTTCTTCAAATGCTCGCCAAACTCGTAACTTAGATATTCACCTCCATGATCAGAACGCAGAAATTTAATCTTCTTGTTACGTTTATTCTCTACCTCACTTTGAAACTCCTTAAACTTCTCGAAAGTTTCGGACTTATGTTTCATGAAATAGATATACCCATATCTACTCAAGTCATCCGTGAAGGTAAGAACATAACGATAACCACCGCGCGATGCTACACTCATTGGACCACACACATCGGTATGTATGATTTCTAATAAGTCCGTAGCTTGCTCCATCATACCAGAAAATGGAGTCTTAGTCATTTTTCCCATCAGACATGCTTCGCATCTTTCAAGTGATTCGAAATCAAGTGATTCAAGAAGTCCATCGGAATGGAGTTTCTTCATACGCTTCACTCCAATGTGACCAAGACGACAGTGCCACATATAGGTCGAGTTATCGCTCGATTTCAAACGTTTAGCCTCAATGTTGTTGATATGTGTATTTCCACTATCGAGATTCAATAAGAATAGACGATCTATCAAAGGTGCATGTGCATAAAACATATTACTCATATAAATCGAACAACCATTATTCTCGGACTTAAACAAGTAACCGTCTCGCAATAAACAAGATCCCGATATAATGTTCATGCTCAACGCAGGCACCAAATAACAATTATTTAAATATAAAACTAATCCCGATGGTAGATGAAGGGGTAGCGTGCCGACCGCGATCACATCAACCTTTGATCCGTTTCCCACGCGCATCGTCACCTCGTTCTTCGCTAGCTTCCGTTTATTCTGCAGCACCTGTTTCGAGTTACAAATATGAGCAACCGAACCAGTATCAAATACCCAGGCACTACTACGAGTACTAGTGAGATACACATCAATAACATGTATATCAGATATACCTTTCTTCTTGATGTTGCCGTTCTTCAAATCCGCCAAGTACTTTGGGCAATTCCGCTTCCAGTGACCTTCTCCCTTGCAGTAAAAGCACTCAGTTTCAGGCTTAGGTCCAGCCTTGGTCTTCTTCGCCGGCGTGGTAACTTTATTACCACCCTTCTTGAAGTGTCCCTTCTGCTTAGACTTGCCTTTCTTGAATTTGGTGGTCTTATTGACCAACAACACTTGGTGCTCTTTCTTGATCTCCACTTCTGCAGATTTCAACATGGCAAAGAGTTCTGGCAACGTCTTGTTCATGTTCTGCATGTTGTAGTTCATCACAAAGTTCTTGTAACTTGGTGGTAGTGATTGGAGGACACGGTAAATCCCCAAAGCATTAGGAATCACTATACCCAAGCTTTGAAGTTTGTTTGCGTGCCCAGACATCTTAAGCACATGCTCACTGACGGAGTTGCCCTCTTCCATCTTGCAGTTAAAGAACTTTTCAGAAGCCTCATAACTTTCAATTGCCGCATGAGTCTCAAAGGTCAATTTGATATCCTCGACAATATCATATGGGTCTGAATTCTCAAACCTTTTCTGAAGCTCCGATTCCAAACCATACAAGATAGCACACTGAACTATGGAGTACTGATTCTTCCGAGCGAGGTAAACATTCGTTACTTCATCGGAAGCATCAGCTGCAGGTGGGTCACCCAGCGGTGCATCCAGCACATAGGTCAAATTACCAGCTGTGAGGACAATCCTCAAATTGCGGAACCAATCCGCGAAGTTGCTTCCATTGTTTTTCAACTTTCTTTTCTCTAGGAACGCATTAAAATTGATGGTAGGGGCTGCCATTGATCTACAACATATTTGCAATAGTTTAGACTAAGTTTATGACAAATTGAGTTCAAATTAATAATAAAGTTAATCTAGGTGAACTCCCACTCAAAACAATATCCCTCACATTGTTTTAGTGATCACACGAACCAAATCCACTACATCAACACCGATCATCACGAGAGTTGATATAGTTTCAATGGCGAACAATCGTCATGTTCATCATATCTACTATATGATTCATGCTTTACCTTTCGGTGATCTGTGTTCCGAGACCATGTCTATACATGCTAGGCTCGTCAAGATCAAACCTTAGTTTCCGCATGAGCAAATCTGGCTTGCTCACGTTGTATACACTTGCAGAATCTAACACACCCGGTCATCACGTGGTGCTTCGAAACAACAAGCTTTAGCAACGGTGCTAACTAAGGGTGAACACTTTATGACTTGAAATTCATGTGCATGAGGGATCATATTATAATGCTACCATCGTCTACTAAGCAATACAAGATGCATAAAGGATTAACATCACATGCAATTCATAATATGTGATATGATATGGCCTTTCTTCTTTGTGCTTCCGATCTCCATCTTCAAGCACGAACATGATCTCCATCATCACCGGCATTGCATCAAGGTCAATGACGCTTCTCCATGGTTGTCGTCCACCGGCTTCAACTATTACAACTACTTTGAATAGACACGCGGGTCTTAACATAAATTAAAGACAACCATATGGCTCCTGCCGGTTGCCAACTTACAATAAGGAACATTGCATACATAATCACAATCATGGCCATATCACATCACTGCACACCCCTGCAAAACAAAGTTAGACGCCTCTACTTTCTTTGCATGTTTTACGTGGCTTGGGGCTTTCTATAAGTGTCGTTCTAACTTACGAACATGAACCACACCATTGATACTAGTATTGTTAATCACCCGTTGTAAATTGGATCTTAACTATGCTAGGAGAAACAGGCACCCGCAAAGCCACTTATGCAATACAAGTTGCATGTCGAGCGTGGAGCAAGTCTCATGAACGATGTCATGTAAGGTTAGCCCAGGCCGCTTCATCCCAACATACCGCAAGATGCAAAGTACACAAGAAGCAATCGACAATAAAAGCATCAACGCCCATAATGACCATTGTGTTCTACTCGTGCAACAGATCTACATATAGACACGGCTCTGATACCACTGTAGGGTTTCGTAGCATGGAAAACAAAAAATTTCTATCGCATACAAACAAACAAGCCAAGATCTATCTACTAGATTGTAGAAACGAGTCGATGGAATAACTTACCCTCGAAGATTCCAAAGTGTTTAACGAGAGCGGATTCTCGTGGGTGATGTAGTCGTATTCTTCCCGATCTCAAGATCGCGTAGACGATCCTTCCGGCGCTGCGTTCCGGCAGCGCTCCCGCAGTTGGTCACACGTTCGGTACTCGACGAAGACCTTCCTCTCCCTTGTTCCAGCAGGCAGCGGAGGTTCTAGCACTCTCCTCGCGATTCCGGCAGCACAACGGTGTGGTACCGGAAGTAGAGGGGAGATCTCGCAGGGCTTCGCCTTAAGCCGGAGCGAGTATGGTGGAGTATGAGAGAGCTCCTCGGCGATCTAGGGTTTAGACACACCAAGGAGAAGGTGCTACAGCCGGCGGCTAGGGTTCCGGGGACCCCAAGTCGGCGGCTAGGGCAAAACCCTAGGGGGGCGGCGGCTATGGAGGTAGGCGCCAAGCTAGGGTTAGAGGAGAGGTACTTGTGTGCTCTAGGAGGGAGCCCTGCCCCTCCTTATATAGGTGGAGGGGCTGGCGGCCAAGGGGAGGGAGGGGAGTCCCTCCCCAACTCGGCTTGGAGGGGGCGCCGCCGGTTAGAGGAGGGATTCCCTCCCCAACTCGGTTTCCCACTTCCTCCTCTTTTCCTCTTTCCAAATTTAGCCGTTTGACTTTTCAAACTAGGATTCAATTTAATCCTTTATTTGGAACAGCTAGGACACTTAGTACATGATGCAATCATACCAACTTGATACAACACATTCATGTACCCTTCCCCTCCGGAGTGCCGGACATTACGGAACATTCTAGAACATTCCCGATGAAAACACCGGAATCATTCCCCAACTCCGAAACGGGACTTTCCTTATATGAATCTTATTCTCCGGACTATTCCGGATCACCTCGTGATATCCCGGATCCCATCCGAGACTCCGAACAACATTCGGTCTCTTTCTCATTCTTCCATAACTACTCAAACAACGTCGAATCCTTAAGTGTGTCTCCCTACGGTTCGTGAATTATGCGGACATGATCGAGACACTTCTCCGAACAATAACCAATAGAGGAATATGGAAATTCATATGGCTCCCACATATTTCTACGATTACTTTGCGATCGAATGAACCACTTACATACGATACCAATTTCCCTTTGTCTCACGATAGTTTACTTATCCGAGGTTATGATCGTCGGTATCTCTGCATACCTAGTTCAACCTCGTTACCGATAAGTACTCTTTTCTCGTTCCCGTGATATGTGATCCCTTGTGAGCCAGTCACATGCTTGCAAGCTAATTGGATGACATTCCACCGAGAGGGCCCAGAGTATATCTATCCGTCATATGGATGGACAAATCCCACTCTTGATCCATGTGTCTCAACCAATACTTTCCGAACACTCAATGCCACCTTTATAGCCACCCAGTTACGGTGTGGTGTTTGATGTCATCAAAGCATCCATCCGGCAAAGGTGATATGCATGATCTCATGGTCGAAGGAATTAGGTTACTATGTATCAGAAAGCATATAGCAATTGAACTATTGAAATGACTTGATCTTTATGCTACGCTTATCTATAGGAGTATGCCCACCATATCATTCTCCTAACAATATGATCTTGTTGTTGATAACATCTCAATGTTCATGATAGGGAAACCACAATCATTTATCAACCAACAAGCTAGTGATGTATAGAGGCTATACTAGGGACTTCAAATTAAGTTTACAAATCACACAAGTATCAATGTTTCCTTGTTAATACTATTATAGCATGAATGTAAACATTTATCATAAACACAAAGATATAATAATAACTACATTTATTATTGCCTCTAGGGCATATCTCCAACACCATCAGGCTACTACATGGACCCATAGTCCAAGGTGGAACAACTCACGCATCATACTAGAAAGAAGGCCTCCGGGATGATCTCCCCTCTGGCAGGGTGCCAGGAAGAACTTCAGACCCCCCCCCCCCCGATCTAGGGACGACGGTGGCGGCGGATACAGAAGGTTTCGTGGAGTTTTGATATGGTACTTAGGGTTTCTGCATCGGGGGCTTCTTATAGGCGAAGAGGCGAGGCTGGGAGGCGGCTAGGGGGCCACACCCTACCCAGGCGCGGGGTGGGGCCCACCCGCACCTAGGGGGATCTGGTCGCCCTGGGTTGCGTCTCCGTATCGTCTTCTGGATTCGTGTCCCTCATGGTAAAATATTGGCTTTGGCTTTTGTCCCGTCCAATTCCGAGAATATTGATTTTTTGCCTTTCTGGAACCAAAAACAGAAGAAAACGGGCAACTGGCACTGTGGCAACTTTTTAATAGGTTAGTTCCAGAAAAGATATAAAAACACCTCAAAGTGTAGACAAAGCAAAACAAAGTAGATACTAAACAAGCATGGAGCATCAAAAATTATAGATACGTTTCCGACGTATCAGTCCACCCTGGTGATCATTTGCTTTTTATTCATGAATTATGCTGGTTGTTTAAGTGTGCAGGTATCACAACTGAACAGGTGAAGAAGAAGTTACTCTCTATATCCTTGAAAGGGAGAGCTGAAGAAGGTATAAGCTGCTGAAGAATGCGCAATCCATGGAATGGGAGGAAATAGTACCTCTCTTTTATTCTAAATTTTATCCTCCCAGTGAGATTCATAAGGATATAAATATGATATATAACTTTTGTCCTCTTGATGGAGAGAGTATAGCTCAAGCTTGGGGGAGATTGAAGTTACTAATGCTTAAATGTCCTATTCATGAACTCCCTAACAATATTATTATCAATAACTTTTATGCTAGGCTTCTCTTCATGATAAAGATTTACTAGATGCTTCTTGTGCTGGATCATTCACATGTATGAAGTAAGAAGCTAAATGGTATCTCCTAGACCATATTCAAGAGAACACTAAAGCTTGGACAAAGGAAGAAAGTCAGGTATAAACTATGATTATGAATGCATAAAATCTTTTATGGGAACTGATGACTTCCGTGATATTAGTTCTGAGTATGGTATTGATTCTCAAAGTATTGCCAATTGTTTTAAGGCCTTTACCTCTTACATAGAAATTTCCAAAAAGAAGTGGAATAAGTACCATGCACCTTATAAAGATGTTGTTAGTCATGTTCCTGTTAGAAGCACTAAAGTTTGTACTACTAATCATATTGTGCATGCACCTTATGTTGAGAAAATACCTTTCCCGTCTAAGGTAAAGGAGTATTCTATGATGATTAGTGCAAAAACAAAGGTACAAAGAAAACTGTGGAACCCGATGAGCAAATAAATATTGAGCCTATGGTAGCTATTGTGAAAGATCTTGTCACTAAAAATATAGAGGATAAGCACATTGTCTTCTGTGAAGACACTTCTAATATTATTTCTCATCCTCATAAAGCTAGAAAAGCTAGTGTCCCTATGCTTTCGGTTAAAATTGGTGATCATTGCTACTATGGTTTATGTGATATTGGTGCTAGTTATAGTGCTAATTATGAGCTTTACAGGGAAGTTATGCATGAAATTGGTCCTTGTGAGCTTGAGGACATTGATGTGGTTATTCACCTTTCCAATAAGGAAACCATTTGCCCTATTGGTATTATAAGAGATGTGGAGGTTCTCTGTGGTAAGATTAAGTATCCTTCTGATTTTCTAGTGCTTGATTCAGCATCTAGTAAAACTTGTCCTATCATCTTTGATAGACCTTTATTGAACACTTGTGGAGCTATTATAGATTGTAGGAAGGAAAAAGTTTTAACTAAGTTTGATGGATATTCTTATGAGTTTAACTTTTCCAAATTTGCTAAAGCTCCTTGTGAAAATAGCTTGCCTAATAAAGATTTTAGGATGGAACAACTTGCTTCTATTGATCCAGTTTATGACCTTGGTCCTCTTTTTGATGACTGTAAGTATGCTCATTCTGATGATAAAGTTGTTTCCTGTGATAGCTATATTGTCAATTTTATTCAAAATGCTACTGAAAGTTATTATGAGAGAGGTAAACATGGTTTTATGCATCTCAATAATGTTAAGTTTCCCCGTTTTATGTTGAAAGCTTTGAAGTTTCATTTGTTTTGTCTTCCTATGCTGGTGGCTTTTTGTTTCAACAATTTGTTTTCTCATGATACCCCCATGCATAGGAAGTGGGTTAGACTCAAATGTGTTATTTATTTGCTTCTTGATGCTCTCTTTCACTTCAGATATTTATATCCTATGTGAGCATCTTTGAAACTATCAAGCCTATCTTAAAGGCATTAAAGAAAAATACTTCTTGGGAGATAATCCAATAGTTTTGTCGAGTCTTGAAAGTTATTACCTCGTTAATAATCGCTCCTTATCCTTTTTGTTTTGGTTTTTGTGTCAAGTTCAACTACTTTTGAGAAGTAGAGGAGTTGTGAAAATTGGCGGTCCTGGGACAGATTTTTGTGCTGCATTGTAAAAATTCGTGAGGGAGGTCAGTACTTCGGATGGAGCTGTATTTTTTTTGCTTGTTCTCCAAGTTTCTACCCAACTTTCATTAGTTTTGCACTTTTTGATTTAGGCAACAGAAGGTTTTCGAAAAAATCAATATTTACCTGCTGTTCTGTTTTGATAGATTTCTGCCATCATTTGCATTTGCCTTTTTTATTGACTCCCTTCCAGATTCTTTTGGTTTTTGGAAAGGAGTTGCTACAGTAGCTTTTGTTTTTATGAATTTCAGTTGAATTGTGAACCTAAAGGTTTATTGTTTTTGCTTACACTAATGTTGCCATTGAGGTTTGTGTAATGCCTTGTGAGAAAAGAAATTTCGAGGAGAAGGATAAAAGGAATCTATAGAGTTCGTTTTTGAATAGGTAAAAGTGGTGAAAACAGAAGGTTCGTGAAAACCCTATCTTTTTATATTTTTGATGTTTTTATTACATTCGTAAGGTTATGAAACAAAACAAAGGATGAAACGGAGGCCAGGGTGGCCACACCCATGCTAGGCGCGGGCCCCAGCTGGCCGCGCCTGGAGGGGGTGTGAGCCCCCTGAGCTCCGTCTCCGCCTCGGTTTCGCACCAGTACCTTCCTTATACTTTGAAATTTCGTAATATATAATCCCCCGGATCCCCCAAGGTTCGTATATCATGTTCTCGTCGTGTTTTCGTTTCGATCTGTTTCTGTCAGGAAATCTTCTCAAAGTTTAGAGCACCATGGTCTCCGCCAACGACAAAGGCAAGAAGCCCGAGGAATATGATCCTCAAAACCCCAAGGAGGAGGAGATTTTGGTAGGGGATGAAGAAGACATGGAGGAGGACGAGCATCCGGACACCCGCGCTACCATCGCAAGCATTGGAGTGGTGAAACCTACCAAGCTTAAGAGGACAACACGGATGTCTACAGGAGGGAAACCTCCACGTCTTGTCTTCGTTCCACGGTCACCTCCTCCACGTACCAAGAATCCCTGCCATACTCTTATACATGAGCAACAATACCAACATATGCCCAAAGTGAACTTGCCCTCGGTTTGAGATCTGCCTCGCTCTAACCATGCAGGTAAGGAACACACTAAGAAGGAAGAGTGGGGAAAGAATAGCAAGGACTGGGACTATCGGTCTGATATGATCGTGAACCGCATTGAGCAAAATTCGGAGTTGATCCATACTCTGACCTTCGATATTGAGGATTTGAGGAAACTGATTAAGGAGCTTATCAAGAGAACACCACCACCACCGAAAGAGTAATTCGTCATCAGGTTTGGCATCCCCTTGGCTTATTCCAAGCTTGGGGGAGTGTCGCGGTATCACATCATCATCTTTTATCTTTTACCTTTTTAGTAGATTCATATATTTGGTAGAGAAGTTATCTTATAGGTTGGTTTGCATTATGGAAGTATCTCTCCTTTAGTTTCTATGTATCCCTTGGTGTGAGTGCCTTTATGGAATATTAATGAGAAGTTTCATATTTTACTTTTTACACTTCTTGTTTTAGTTTGCAATCTCTATTATATGATTGATCTTGTTGATCAGTATTGGTATCACTTTGGGAGCATCAAGTTGATCTAAATTGGTTTTGGCAAACCGAGCTCTGGTCAGTAGCAACACTTTTTGAGGTTTGGAAGGAAAAGAGATAAAGATTACAGGTATTTTGTATCATTTATTTTCTTTCTTGATTGGCTCATAAGCTTAGTATTATTTATTTAAGATCTTTTGTGTCTTCAAGGAAGATTGCATGTTTGGCTTTATCACTTGTAGGTTTGCTTGTTTCCTTCAACTCTTTTGCTTGCTACCCAGCCTTGCTAGTCAAAAACCTGTTTTGAGAAGGCATACTTCTCATGCATCCAACCCCTTTGAACCAAACACGTGCCATTTGTGTCCACTATATCTACCTATTAGCATTATTGATATTCCAAGCAAATTCTCAAGCTTCATCTATCTTTTGAATTAAAAATATTTTATTATGTAAAAACTAGTTAGTAAAGCTCTCACAAACTTGATGGCACACCTTATTTTCTTGCCCCTAATAAACTTGAACCATTGTGTCATCGAAGTTGTATATGCTTGCATCTATACGTTAGGATTAGCAGAACCGTCTTGTCACGGGGAACGCTTTCAACACTTATGGATACTTATCTAGTTGATATCATGCTCTTTTGTTTACGGATGTCGTGGGTGTGAAATAAAAGGGGAGCTTGTAAGTCCAAGGAGTTATGTATGTGTGTTAGAGAAATGCCTGGGCCGCTAGCTTAAGTCATGCCTAATCATGGTGGAAACTTGCAGCATAACCATAGTAAGCAATCTATGAAGCATCCTCAATAAAAACCTATGCAAATAGCAAATAAAAAGATCGCTGAGATGCTCACTATCTGCTTGCCTTGTCATTTTGATTATGGGATAGCTCATGTATCATGTGCAAGGGATATCCCATTGGCGGTTCTTTATAATACACATGTACTTACAATGACAAGAACTTACCGGTAACTAAAGTTGAGTAGCATGAGGAGCGGCCCTCGTACTCAAGGGACATGAGATTGCCAACTTATATTTCGTCAATCATATACTCCATCTTTATTCACTTTAACCTTAATCACCTCAAGATTATTATGATAGGGGCAATGAGGGCTCAAAGCTAGTAAATACCATAATATTTTGGAAGCTCTTTTTGACTTGAAATCCTTGCTTCCCTCTATGAAGGGCCTTTCTCCTATTTTCTAAGTTGAGTCAGTAAACCTACTTCTTCTCTATCTCCAGCAAGCATTTGAGTTGTTGTGTTTCAAACATTCATATGATGATTTATCCAATCATGTTCTTTATCTTCCTTGTTTGCACAAGACTCTTATCTATTGAGTATTACTTTGAAAGCAATCATTTTGAAAGACCTTTTATGTTTGAGCAAAGAGTACTCTTGTTGTGAAGACTTCTACAAAAGCTTTTTGTGAAATTGTTTGACAGCTGTTCTCTGACCAAGAACAAAAGTTTGTCAATTCCAATTATGATTTATCTTTATGCATCTCTATTGTGACTCATGTACTTGTTGCAAGCTAAGTTATATAATGGTGAGTTGTTTTCTTCTATGAGTTGTGTAATGGTAAGTGTGATGCTTCTTGTCCGTATTCTTTTATCGACACTTCACTCCATAAACCTGTGGGCATGCTTACTAAGCTCAGTTTTCGCTTGGGGACAAGCGAAGGTCTAAGCTTGGGGGGAGTTGATAGGTCCAATTTGCATCATTGTTCTATATCATAATTTGCCTCTATTCATTGACATATTTCATATTAATAGGTGTTACTTATGTCTTTTCATCTATTTTTGCATGTTGGATGATTCTTGGAGGATGAACTGCTAGAGTCAGGATTCTGATGGAAAAAAGAGGTGTTTCGATGTAATTTCGCGAAGATCAGAAAATACTAAAAAAATTACGGAAAATAATATTTTCCCAGAAGACGAAGGAAGCCAGAAGGGGAGGTGGAGATGGTCCACATGGGGCCCACACCCCCCAGTCACGGGCCACCCCTGCCTCGCGCTTACAGGGGGTGTGGCCCACTTGGTTGGCCTCCGGCTCCACCCTCTCGCCTATATATTCTCCTCGAAACCCTAAAACACGAAGAGGGACCACAGAAAGATTATGTCGCCTCTGCAGGGCGGAAAACACCGAGGGAGAAAGAGCTCTCCGGTAGACAGATTTCTGCCGGGGAAATTCCTTCCCGGAGAGGGGAGATCTTCGCCATCAACACCATCATCAAGCTAGACTCCATCGGGATCATCATCATCATCCACACCATCATCTCCACCAGCACCATCATCACCACTCCATCCCGCTGTAACAATTGCGTTGAATACTTGCATAGTTCTTAGGGGAAACTTTCCCGGTGTTGATTACTATTGTAGTTGATGCTTGTGAGTGGAACCATTGGATTATTGTTTATGTTCAGATTGTTATCCATCACCATATCATCTTTGATCTTGATCCATATGATGTCTTGTGAGTAGTTCGTCTAGTTTTTGAGGACATGGGAGAAGTCATGTTGTTAGTAGTGGATTTGTGTTGAGATATTATTCAATGGTTTAGTATTTAAGTTGTGGTGCTATTCTTCTAGTGGTGTCATGTGAACATCGACTACATGATACTTCACCATTTATGGGCCTAGAGGAATGCATTGTGTATTTGGCTACTAATTGTGGGGTTGCCGGAGTGACAGAAACCTAAACCCCCGTTAGGACACCATTGCACAAGGGAGCGTAGGATCTCAGAGTTTAAGGCTGTGGTTAGGTTTATATCTTAATTTCTTTCATGTAGTTGCGGATGCCCGCAGGGGGTTTAATCACAAGTATGTATTAGTCCAAGTAAGGTCGGTACATTAGCACAGGTTCACCCACACAAAACTTACAACACCAAAGAAGACTACTGAGCTATTTGTAGCGAAAGCACTTGACAGAATTCCCGTGTGTCCTCGAGAACGTTTGGTCCTTATAAGTGTTTCCACCGGCTTGTCCTTTGCTAAGAAAGGATTGGACCACTTGTTGCGTTTGTTTGTTGTCTTTATTACTTGCACTTTGTTTCTGTGCTTTATCAGAAAACCCCTAAAATTCCATTTGCTAAGTATTTACAGATAGTTCCTGCTCCATACCACTATTCAACACCTTCTTCTCCTTGTTGGGATCGACACTCCTATTTATCGAAAGTACTACGATGCACCCCCTATACTTGTGGTTCATCATTGCCGCCACCACCGCCTCTTCAAATAGTTTCGCCCCGTGCAATCGGATCGGAGAGACGACATACAGAACATCCAGAAATCGCAGAAACCTCACCTCCGAAAGGGGTCTGGACAGGGAACTCATCTACCGGGGATCCATATTCACCCTACGCATATCCGGGAGGCTAAGGCATCGATCTTCATCATCAACCACCGCATCACCACCATCTCCATCCATCTCATCTACATCTTGTTATAATTTTCGTACTCATTATGGATTTATACAAGTACTATTCATCTATGATAGATTCCATTGTCTTTGCCATGACGTTGATTGCCTCCATGTCTAAGTAGATCATTAGTTCTTAGGGAGATGGAAAAACCCTAGCATGAGATTGAAATAAGATAAAGTTTATTATGATATTCATCACTGTGACCATGTGTTAGATTGTCTTCATCTTGATGTTGAGAGAAGTCGACCTCTCAATATTTGCCTCTTGTGGGGACTTGATGGAGGGAACTACTTGTTGATAGACGGAGGTGTGCTAGCACTTACGGCGACTATAAAGCTGTTGGCACTCCTTACGCATCAACTTGGGAATCAAGGAAACTCACGGAACATTGTCCATGCCATGGAATACATCCTATGAGATAAAATCTCTTAATTGCATAGTAATTCGTTGTCTGTTGTGGTTATGAGGATGATGTGAGCAGTGGTTGCTACCTATTCATCCAATTACGGAGTTCCTCCCACATATACATAGTTGAGAATGTTCATGATAATAGTCTTTACCTTAAACCCTTTATAATGCTAGAGGTGTATCTGCTACTCTCTGAGAACACTTTTTCCCATTGCAATTTCATATCTCATTTACATACGCGATACTTACTTTTTGTATTCAGTTTGTTTTACTTTACTTATTGTTCTCATATACAAAACCCAAAAATATATTTGTACACAACACTCACATTTTATCTTGTTACTTAGAACGTTATTTAGCATTACTATTTTAGTATTTAATTCAAGAGTTATTAGACTTCAGAACTCCTTCTTCTTGTGGGATCAATATCTTTATTTAGAAACTAGCTACAAACGATCTGTACACTTGTAGTCATTAGCCGCACCCCCGCCAGAGCCTGCGTCGTCGGATATCCTCGCCTGAGATTGCCAACTTATATTTCGTCAATCATATTACCCATCTTTGTTCACTTTAACCTTAATCACATCAAGATGATTATGATAGGGGCAATGAGGGCTCAAAGCTAGTAAGTACCATAATATTTTGGAAGCTCTTTTTGACTTGAAATCCTTGCTTCCCTCTATGAAGGGCCTTTCTCCTATTTTCTAAGTTGAGTCAGTAAACCTACTTCTTCTCTATCTCCAGCAAGCATTTGAGTTGTTGTGTTTCAAACATTCATATGATGATTTATCCAATCATGTTCTTTATCTTCCTTGTTTGCACAAGACTCTTATCTATTGAGTATTACTTTGAAAGCAATCATTTTGAAAGACCTTTTATGTTTGAGCAAAGAGTACTCTTGTTGTGAAGACTTCTACAAAAGCTTTTTTTGAAATTGTTTGACAGCTGTTCTCTGACCAAGAACAAAAGTTTGCCAATTCCAATTATGATTTATCTTTATGCATCTCTATTGTGACTCCTGTACTTGTTGCAAGCTAAGTTATATAATGGTGAGTTGTTTTCTTCTATGAGTTGTGTAATGGTAAGTGTGATGCTTCTTGTCCGTATTCTTTTATCGACACTTCACTCCATAAACCTGTGGGCATGCTTACTAAGCTCAGTTTTCGCTTGGGGACAAGCGAAGGTCTAAGCTTGGGGGGAGTTGATAGGTCCAATTTGCATCACTGTTCTATATCATAATTTGCCTCTATTCACTGATATATTTCATATTAAGAGGTGTTACTTATGTCTTTTCATCTATTTTTGCATGTTGGATGATTCTTGGAGGATGAACTGCCAGAGTCAGGATTCTGATGGAAAAAGAGGTGTTTCGATGTAATTTCGCGAAGATCAGAAAAATACTAAAAAAATTACGGAAAATAATATTTTTCCAGAAGACGAAGGAAGCCAGAAGGGGAGGCGGAGATGGTCCACATGGGGCCCACACCCCCCAGGCACGGGCCACCCCTGCCCCGCGCTTACAAGGGGTGTGGCCCACTTGGCTGGCCTCTGGCTCCACCCTCTCGCCTATATATTCTCCTCGAAACCCTAAAACACGAAGAGGGACCACAGAAAGATTATGCCGCATCTGGAGGGCGGAAAACACCGAGGGAGAAAGAGCTCTCCGGTAGACAGATTTCTGCTGGAGAAATTCCTTCCCGGAGAGGGGAGATCGTCGCCATCAACACCATCATCAAGCTAGACTCCATCGGGATCATCATCATCATCATCATCATCCACACATCATCTCCACCAGCACCATCATCACCACTCCATCCCGCTGTAACAATTGCGTTGAATACTTGCATAGTTCTTAGGGGAAACTTTCCCGGTGTTGATTACTATTGTAGTTGATGCTTGTGAGTGGAACCATTGGATTATTGTTTATGTTCAGATTGTTATCCATCACCATATCATCTTTGATCTTGATCCATATGATGTCTTGTGAGTAGTTCGTCTAGTTTTTGAGGACATGGGAGAAGTCATGTTGTTAGTAGTGGATTTGTGTTGAGATATTATTCAATGGTTTAGTATTTAAGTTGTGGTGCTATTCTTCTAGTGGTGTCATGTGAACATCGATTACATGATACTTCACCATTTATGGGCCTAGAGGAATGCATTGTGTATTTGGCTACTAATTGTGGGGTTGCCGGAGTGACAGAAACCTAAACCCCCATTAGGACACCATTGCACAAGGGAGCGTAGGATCTCAGAGTTTAAGGCTGTGGTTAGGTTTATATCTTAATTGCTTTCCTGTAGTTGCGGATGCCTACAGGGGGTTTAACCACAAGTATGTATTAGTCCAAGTAAGGTCGGTACATTAGCACAGGTTCACCCACACAAAACTTACAACACCAAAGAAGACTATTGAGCTATTTGTAGCGAAAGCACTTGACAGAATTCCCGTGTGTCCTCGAGAACGTTTGGTCCTTATAAGTGTTTCCACCGGCTTGTCCTTTGCTAAGAAAGGATTGGACCACTTGTTGCGTTTGTTTGTTGTCTTTATTACTTGCACTTTGTTTCTGTGCTTTATCAGAAAACCCCTAAAATTCCATTTGCTAAGTATTTACAGATATTTCCTGCTCCATACCACTATTCAACACCTTCTTCTCCTTGTTGGGATCGACACTCCTATTTATCGAAAGTACTACGATACACCATCTATACTTGTGGTTCATCATTGCCGCCGCCACCGCCTCTTCAAATAGTTTCGCCCCGTGCAATCGGATCGGAGAGACGACATACAGAACATCCAGAAATCACAGAAACCTCACCTCCGAAAGGGGTCTGGACGGGGAACTCATCTACCGGGGATCCATATTCACCCTACGCATATCCGGGAGGCTAAGGCATCGATCTTCATCATCAACCACCGCATCACCACCATCTCCATCCATCTCATCTACATCTTGTTATAATTTTCGTACTCATTATGGATTTATACAAGTACTATTCATCTATGATAGATTCCATTGTCTTTGCCATGATGTTGATTGCCTCCATGTCTGAGTAGATCATTAGTTTTTAGGGAGATGGAAAAACCCTAGCATGAGATTGAAATAAGATAAAGTTTATTATGATATTCATCACTGTGACCATGTGTTAGATTGTCTTCATCTTGATGTTGAGAGAAGTCGACCTCTCAATATTTGCCTCTTGTGGGGACTTGATGGAGGGAACTACTTGTTGATAGAAGGAGGTGTGCTAGCACTTACGGCGACTATAAAGCTGTTGGCACTCCTTACACATCAACTTGGGAATCAAGGAAACTCACGGAACATTGTCCATGCCATGGAATACATCCTATGAGATAAAATCTCTTAATTGCATAGTAATTCGTTGTCTGCTGTGGTTATGAGGATGATGTGAGCAGTGGTTGCTACCTATTTATCCAATTACGGAGTTCCTCCCACATATACATAGTTGAGAATGTTTATGATAATAATCTTTACCTTAAACCCTTTATAATGCTAGAGGTGTATCTGCTACTATCTGAGAACACTTTTTCCCATTGCAATTTCATATCTCATTTACATACGCGATACTTACTTTCTGTATTCAGTTTGTTTTACTTTACTTATTGTTCTCATATACAAAACCCAAAAATACATTTGTACACAACACTCACATTTTATCTTGTTACTTAGAACGTTATTTAGCATTACTATTTCAGTATTTAATTCAAGAGTTATTAGACTTCAGAACTCCTTCTTTCTGTGGGATCGATATCTTTATTTAAAAACTAGCTACAAACGATCTGTACACTTGTAGTCATTAGCCGCACCCCCGCCAGAGCATGCGTCGTCGGATATCCTCGCCTGGTCCAGGGCGGACTTGGAGGAGGAGCACACCGTGTCCAGCGCCAGCAGGAGCAGGCCGAGCGCCAGGCCTGGGCTGGCCACAAGCTCGCCTACCAGGGCGTGCCGCTCGTCGTACTGGACGACGACGACGAGGCCGGCCCCTCCTACCATCCCTAGAGGTGCGGCGACGACGTCCAGGGCAGCTCCCGCCCACCGTAGCCGTCGAGCGATGATGATGGCGACGAAGACGACAAGGCCGACCCCGACTACATCTGCTTTTGTAGCAACTTCGGCATGTAGAATCGGCATCGATATCGGCATCGACGGCGGTGACGGCCTTTTAAAGTTATTTTAGTTATTATTTAGCCTAAATATAGTTTAAAATTCGTATGTTCGCCGAATTCTATATAATAGATATGTATTTGCCTTTAATTAATGAAACTCGCCTATATTCACCCAAAGTTTGTTGAATTTTAGTCAAACGCGGGAACTTCGCTTGAGAATACGAGTGAAAACTCGACGTGTTCAGACCAAAATCTAGTTTCATCAGGCGGCGACCAAAATCTAATTTCATCCGGCCTTAAATACGTCCGGATTTCGGCCCGAAAAGTCCAATGATATGCTCTTAGGCCGAGAGCATCATCCCGGTGCCTGCTAAACTTGAGCCGAAGCCCAATAACACGAGCCCATAAAGTCCATCGATTCCACATGTTCTTCTAAAAAAACGCAAAGACCTCATGTCCGTCACAGCAAAGTACAACGACTCTTATTTCGAAGGCCTATTTCGAACCGGACCATACCAAGCCCCCATACCAAACCAGCATCGAGCGGTCTCGCGGGACTTGCCGTTCGGCCCCTACCTCAGGAACCTTCCAGAATCGTTGAGATCGGACGGTCGCCGTCGGGAACCTTCTCCCCCGTCATATAATCTGCTCCTCCCCACCGTCTCCCCGACCAAGCTAGCCAGCCGATTCGAATCCGACGATCTCGACTCGAGTTCCCCCACATCCCGATCCACCGCAACCCAAGCAGAATCACCAGCTAATCGCCATGGCCGACGAGGCGAAGGCCAAGGGCAACGCGGCCTTCTCCGCGGGCCGCTTCGAGGAGGCGGCGCGCCACTTCGGCGACGCCATCGCGCTCGCCCCCGACAACCACGTCCTCTACTCCAACCGCTCGGCGGCCTACGCCTCCCTCGGCCGCTACAAGGAGGCGCTCGCCGACGCCGAGAGGACCGTCGCGCTCAGGCCCGACTGGGCCAAGGGCTACTCCCGCCTCGGCGCCGCGCGCCTTGGGCTCGGGGACCCCGCGGCGGCCGTCGAGGCCTACGAGAAGGGGCTCGCCCTCGAGCCCTCCAACGCGGCCCTCAAGGACGGGCTCGCCCAGGCCCGCCAGGCCCTCCCGCGAGCCCGCCCGGCCTCCGGCGCCGACGCCATTGGCAGCGTGTTCCAGGGAGCGGACATCTGGAGCAAGATCGCCGCCGACCCCACCACGCGCCCCTATCTCGAGCAGCCCGACTTCACACAGATGCTGCGCGAGGTGCAGCGGAACCCCGGCAGCCTCAACAACTACCTCTCCGACCCCCGCATGGTGCAGGTGCTCAGCCTCTTGCTTAACTTTAGGATCCAAACCCAGAACGGTAATGAAGCCTCCGAGCCAGCGCCGGCGCCGTCTCAGTCGACCCCGCCACCGCCGTCTCCGAAGCAGCAGCAGCAGCAGAAGCAGCCCGAGACCAAGTCCAGGGAGCCGGAGCCCGAACCTGTTGAGATGACAGACGAGGAGAAGGAGCGGAAGGAGAAGAAAGCGGCGGCGCAGAAGGAGAAGGAAGCCGGGAACGCCGCTTACAAAAAGAAAGATTTCGAGACGGCGATCCAGCACTACACAAAAGCCATGGAACTCGACGACGAGGACATCTCCTACCTCACAAACCGCGCCGCCGTTTACCTTGAGATGGGACAGGTGAGCTATTTTGGCATAATTTCTTCTGATGTTTCACATAGAAGACTCCTAATTTTGAAGTTATTTAAATTGCCGTGCGTGATTCCAATCAGAAGTTTCTGAATATTTAGAGGCTTAGCATATACCAATTCGTGTTAGATATGAAATTTTACTTGTGACACGTTAGTATTTCTGACAGAGACTACTGGAAGTTAGAATTATTTCACTGTCGAGGTGATTCTGAATAATTATTAAACAGCAACAATGAATCGGTCTATCTTTGCGATCTTGGGGTTTTGACCCAGAGAAATTAGTAGTGTGCCTTCTGAATTACTTACCCCATTTTAATTGGGCAGTAACTGTACTGTATTAGTGTATTATGCATCTGCTGATTTGAAAGCTGATATTCTGTTTTTCCGAATTCCAGTATGATGAGTGCATTAAGGATTGTGATGTGGCTGTTGAGAGGGGAAGGGAACTTCGTGCTGACTTCAAGATGATCTCGAGGGCACTGACAAGGAAAGGAACTGCTCTTGCCAAACTCGCTAAGAGCTCGAAAGACTATGATGTTGCCATTGAGACTTTCCAGAAGGCTCTAACCGAGCATCGGAACCCAGATACCCTGAAAAGACTAAATGATGCGGAACGAGCCAAGAAGGATCTCGAGCAACAAGAGTACTATGATCCAAAATTAGCTGATGAGGAGCGAGAGAAAGGTAAGCTGTCTGCATTCTACTGCTAACACTTGTTTACTTGCTTCATGGCCCCTAATAGTTTGTGGGTATTGATAAGATGATCAGATATTTAATTTGCTATATACTGCTGTGTGCAGGTAATGAGTTCTTTAAGCAGCAAAAATACCCAGAAGCAGTCAAGCATTACACTGAAGCGCTTAGGAGAAACCCAAAGGATCCAAAGGTAATTCCTTGATATTTAACTTACTCAAATGCTTGAGTTAAAATATCCTGTGAAGCCGTTTCACTGTTATATCTGCATTCGTCGGTACATGTTTTTGCCTTGGTACATCTGACAGGAACCTGCAAAAGACTAACCGATAATGTAAATGACATTTCGAACTTGCACACGCCACCTGAATTATTAGCCTGTGGATGATGGTTGGCTATATGATGTTAGGTGCATTAGACACTTGTGCAGTATATGTGTGTACTTGTTGGGTTTGGTAGTGTTGCTCACTGCTAAGCTATTATTGGTTACTGGTTTGTATTTCAGGTATACAGCAACAGGGCTGCCTGTTACACCAAGCTGGGTGCCATGCCCGAAGGTCTTAAGGATGCTGAGAAGTGCATCGAGCTAGATCCTACATTCGCCAAGGGATACACAAGGAAAGGCGCAATCCAATTTTTCATGAAAGAATACGACAAGGCAATGGAAACATATCAGGAAGGGCTAAAGCATGATCCGAGTAACCAAGAGTTGCTTGATGGTGTAAAGAGGTAAGCAATGCTTAAAGAGATGATCTGTCACTGGCTTCTTATCCTGGGTTCCACTAAGCAGCTCCTAACTGTTGCTCTGCTTCTTCAGGTGTATTCAACAGATCAACAAGGCGAACAGAGGTGAACTTACCCCTGAGGAACTGAAAGAGAGACAGGTAAAGACCCTCCTTCCATCTAGGTTCTTCTGGCTCATCGATTGCTTTAGGAGGAACAATGTTATTAATCTTGTTCTTTTTGTCCGCTTTGTGCAGGGCAAAGCTATGCAGGATCCTGAGATCCAGAACATCCTGACAGACCCTGTCATGCGGCAGGTAATTTCTCATCAGATGCTTACAGACTCTTTCTTGAGCCAGAGCTTGGCGAACGATCTGACGATTCTGAGGTTTTCTGCAGGTGTTGATTGATTTCCAGGAGAATCCAAGGGCTGCTCAGGAGCACCTCAAGAACCCAGGAGTGAAGCAAAAGATTCAGAAGCTTGTGAGCGCAGGGATAGTCCAAATGAAGTAGACTAAGACTGAAAGTGTCTGAGGCTTAGTTAGTTTTGATTGCATGAAAATTGATGTGAGATTTTCCTCCATATTTGGGTGTGTAAACGTTTCGTGGTGGTTGTTCACTTTGTCTGAGATCTGGTTTCCTTCGCCTCATCACTGTGAAGTCCTTAAAAAAGGTATATTGCCGCTCTTCCGAGCTCAGTCCGGAATGCAGGAAGAAAAACGCAGGATTGGATTAGGTTATTGCACTATATTTTGGAGAATTTTCATTCACTAGAACCTCATGTTACAATTTCCAGTTATTCGAACACTGCTGGAACCTATAGGATTTGGCTAGACACCTATGGGAAAAAAAATCTAAGGATCTAATCCTACAAATCGAACGCTGTCCATCATAAAATTTTCAATGAATCAAAATACTCCAAAATTCCTATGGGAGTCAGAAGTGAAGATCACGACCTGATCTGAATTGGACTCACAAACGGAGGAAGAGGGATAGAGGAGGAATCAGAGAGTTTTGGTTCCTGTTCGGTTCATCCCTCCACCTGCTTTTTCCATTCTGACTTTTGCCATAAATCAGTCTGGCAGGCAAAAAAAAAATCAACGGAGCCCAGTATTTAAAATCTGAGCGGAAATTATATTTCCATTTTTTCAGAAACACGATTAAGTTCTATAAAGTGGTTTCACAAGGACCAAGGTTCATCTATATCACAGACCAATTTTTACATGCTTGGCTATGGACCTCATTCAAACACCTCCAATGACAACATTAAAAGAAAAGACGAAGCAAACATCAACTGGATTGAAGCAGGGAAGCAAAATTTATAATGAACAGTTATCTCGTGTAAAAATTACGACGTTATCAGGTCTGAAAACAATGGCAAATAATTAACACCCGTGGGTTCGACACTACAAAGCTACATACATCTTGATGTCCTATTCACTTGCTCTCCCGCCGCCACGTATATATCTACGAGACTCACCAAAAAAAATTAAGCAGCGGCCTCCTCCTGTTTTGCCGCTGAGAGCTGGTTCTGGATATGCTGTGGGACGACGTCGAACTTGGCGAGCTGCATCGTGTAGGACGCGCGGCCCTTCGACATTCCCCTTAGGGTGCTGACATACTGGAACATCTCGGCAAGCGGCACGAAAGCGTCAACCACCTTCAATCAGCAAAAAAAAACAAGTTATTAAATTGTTATAGTCACGAAGATATATTTCTTTTTTTCTGGGAGACTCCTAGTTTACATTTCAGACAGCACATAGTGCTAAATTAAAAGATAAATTGGAGAAATAATAACGAAAATAAATGGATGTTATTTGAGGAGAGGGGGGGGGGGGGGGGGGTATTAAAAGGGTTAACTGAATGCGATAGCTGACAATGGATGGCAAATGCAGCAGGAAATTTTAATGGACTATAAACTCAAAATTAGTATTTTTGAGAGGTCAAATAAATGAATACAGAATCAGATTCCAATTTATCAAAATTACTCATATATCGTTATAGTGTTAGTCAAAGTAATAGCAGTAGAATGGAGAGAATGTACTGCTTAGTACCTTCAGTCCACCTGGCTTATCCCCGAAGCTGTTAACCTGTCCTCTTCTAGAGTTCAAATCACCAATAACGTCACCCAAATGCTCCTCAGGGGTAATCACTTCAACCCTCATTACAGGTTCCAGGAGTCTTGGACCAGCTTTCCTCAATCCTTCACGGAAGGCCCCCCTGGCTGCAATTTGGAATGCAAGGACACTCGAATCAACATCATGGTAGGAGCCATCAACGAGCACTGCTCTCAAATCCACAACTGGGTAACCAGCAAGGACACCATTGGGTAAGCTTTCTTCAATTCCCTTCATCACGCCTGGTATGTATTCTTTTGGCACTGCCCCTCCCTTGATTTCACTCTTGAATTCATACCCAGTTCCAGCTTCCATAGGCTCAAACCGCACAATAATATCGGCAAACTGCCCTGATCCACCGGACTGCTTTTTGTGGACATAATGAGTCTCTGCAATTTTGGAAATACTTTCACGGTAGTTGACTTGTGGAGCTCCAACATTTGCCTCAACCTGGTCAGACATTTTGCATAAGAGTAAGTTATAATGAGACATAATTCATAATTTTCAGGTCTAGTGCAGCGGATAGACTGCGTTGATTTATGACCTAATTGATACAGCTTAAATATAATTATATGAAGTTGTGGGGTATGTACTGCATCTACAACTAGTCAGAACACTAACCTTGAACTCTCTCTTTAATCTGTCCACAATGATGTCAAGGTGTAATTCTCCCATCCCTTCAATAACTGTCTGGTTGGTTTCGTCGTCCCTAGAGAAGTGGAATGATGGATCTTCCTGAGCAAGCTTTATTAATCCATTTGCCATTTTGTCAGCATCAGCTTTGGTCTTTGGTTCAATAGCAACCTTAATGACAGGATCAGGGAATTCCATACGTTCAAGCACTACAAGGTTATCTGGGTCACATAGTGTTTCACCAGTAATTGTATCTTTCAGACCAGCAAGGGCTACTATGTCACCTGTCACAGCAACTGTTATATCCTCCTTACTGTTTGCATGCATCTCTAGAAGCCTTCCGATTCTTTCCTTCCTATCTTTGTTTGAATTGAGAACATATGAACCAGCAATCAACTTCCCCGAGTATATACGGACAAATGTTAATGAACCCACATATGGATCAGTCATGATCTTGAAAGCTAACCCAGAAAATGGCTCGTCGTCACTAGGAAGTCTTTCGAGAACCAATTCAGGGTCATCTGGGTCAGTGCCTTTCATTGGTGGCAGGTCAAGTGGTGATGGCAAGTAATCAACAACAGCATCAAGCAATGGCTGGACACCCTTGTTTTTGAATGCTGAACCACATAAAATGGGGACAAAGCTGGCACCTATTGTTCCTTTTCTGATTAATTTCTTCACAGTTTCCTCATCAGGTTCATTTCCTTCCAGATAACCCTCCATAGCTTCATCATCCAACTCAACAATAGTTTCTATCATCCGAACTCTGTACTCTTGAGCCATCTCTTCGAGATCAGCAGGTATGTCTTCGTATGAAAATTGTGCACCAAGTTCCTCTCCTGTCCATACAATAGCCTTCATTCTGACTAGATCAACAACTCCTTGGAAATTGTCCTCCGAACCTATCGGCAACTGTATCACCAAAGGATTTGCACCCAAGTTTGCCACTATCATGTCCCTAGTTCTATAAAAATTAGCTCCAAGGCGGTCCATTTTATTCACGAAACATATTCGTGGAACTCCATACTTATCTGCTTGGCGCCACACAGTTTCAGATTGTGGTTCTACCCCAGCAACACTGTCAAAGAGACATATAGCACCATCCAGCACCCTGAGAGCACGTTCAACCTCAAGAGTGAAGTCGACGTGCCCAGGAGTGTCAATGATGTTGATTCTGTGTTTGTCCCAGACAGCAGTGGTTGCTGCAGATGTAATGGTTATTCCTCTCTCCTGTTCTTGCTCCATCCAGTCCATAGTGGCTGTTCCCTCATGAACCTCACCAATTTTGTAGTTCCTTCCAGTGTAATAGAGAATGCGCTCTGTAGTTGTTGTTTTCCCAGCATCAATATGGGCCATAATACCAATATTACGGTAATCCTCCAAAGGTACTTGGCGATCTGGATATAGAATGAAAGCAGTAAACATTTAAGTCATTAAGCTGAGCAAATGGCTGATTTTTACTAGCTAAGAACGTGGGGTATGGCAAAATCAAGTGCAAAACAGAATCCAAGTGCCTTGCAGATTTCAGAACGTTAAAGTTGGTCATGATTTTTGTTCTGTGCGTACAGTTGATGCAGAGGCCGGGAGTAAAGTTTACATAATCTAAAAGGAATGGTCAGTCTAACAGAACTATAAAACTTGAGCAAAAGTTCAGTATTTCTCATATGCTGTTCAGATTCAATGCTAAATAGCCCTATAGAGTCAACATTCATGAGGAACTTCCATACGTAATATCTTGCTCTCTTTTTTGGCTTATACTGTCTTAGGTACGTCACTTAATGAACATCAGCCTGCCAAAACAGTTTGATTTGATTGTTACACTGTCAAAGCATGCTCGTGCCCACCGCAGTGAACAAGGCAGGCTCCATTTTCCTTAGGTATATACTAACGATTTTCTTGATAGATAAGGTATTATGTTGTTAATAAGAATTTTAAATAAACTTCGATACATGACACTGTGTTATTATGCTATCCTAATTTAGTTCAAAACACTCTGATATAATTTCCATATTTTTTGGTCATTCTGTTGTTTTGAAGAAGTAAACCTCGTTAAGATATGCAGTTTCTTGAGAACTATAAATACTTTTCTAACACTTACCCATACATCCCATTAAAATGAGAACTTACACACGAAATACTCCTCATACCTACAAACCAATTCTAACAAGAAATAATGAAATCCAGCATTGTTTTTACAGCAAGTACAGAGCACTGTGGTATCTATCCATGTTGGATAAACAACTATTTATCGGCAGAGCCCACTAACAACTGTAAGCACCACTGCCGTCTGCAGGCACACACGGTTCCAACCTGCCTCCATTTGTGAAAGCGCCGACAGAACACACGCCTAAATTCACCATAACTGGATTGTAATCCAGTACGACTCTGATAGTGGATTTTTTGAAAATTCGCCTCTGCTCTCTTGGTCATTTTATCAAACACCGCCTCTGCAGAGAACACTTTTTTGCAGCCATACGTAGGCTTGCACACTCGAAGTACAGCGACAACACACGCCTAAAGGAGGGAAGAGCTCAAAAAGAAATGCCGAAACCGACTGACTGATGCTCACTCACCATTCCCGGCCATGGCGACGACTGAGAGGCGCGGCCTACGCGTGCGCGGGCGGATTCCGGCGGCCGGGCCGGCCACCGCGGCGCGCCCGGCGGCGAAGCGGGACGCGGACGGCGCGAGGAAGGGGCGCTGGCCGAGGAGGAGGCGCGAGGCGGAAGCGGCGGCCACGGACGGACGGCGCGCGGCCGTCCGAGTGGCGGCCCGCGGGAGTGCCTCGGCGGCCATGGTGTGTGTGTGTGCGTGCGTGCTTTGCCTTGGCCTTTGCTTGCTGCCGCCTGCGCTCGAGGGTGAGCGCTACGATGGCCGCGCCTTATTTGTGAGCCTGCAGATAATGTCAGGCACTGGGCCTGCCTGCGCGGATCGTTTCCCGTCTCACGTTTTGGATTGCCATTTTAGTTCAGCGGTATTTGATTTATTCTTTTTCATAATATAACCAAATCTTTTTTTTGAACCATGATAATATAACCAAATATCTATTTAAGCATTTCAATGAAAGATAATACTCCCCTGCAATTAGAGTAATGAATGTAGGTTTTAGTTTGCGAATTTTCCCTGCAATATTTTCAAGCCTACGGAAATAATCTTGATTTGTTGTTGTGTAAATTGCTTCAATAAAGAAATTAGAGGTACCAGTTGTACCACGTATGCACGTTCCGCTGTATAGCCGCCAGGAAGAAATTGGAGACGCCTAAGGGCTCAGATTTTCAAAAAAAAAATTGGAGGAATTCAACCCTTTTTTTTTCTAAGAAAGCCCTTTAGATCAAAGGAATCATGCCTCCAAAACTTCTATGGAGTGCATTTCTACACTTCAATCTCATAGGAATTTCAACATCCACTCTAGCCTCCCTTTTACACTCATTCACTAGTACAAAACATTTGTATCGGCCTCTAGTTTCGGATGTCAATTCGGGACTGCCATATCGGTTCTGGTACATACCTGTAGTCCCGTTTTCTAAGAATGCCCTATGAATCAGAGGAATCATACCTCTAAAATTTCTATGGAGTGCATTCCTACACCCGATTTTCATAGGAATTTCAACGTGCACTCTAATCTCTCTTTTATACTCATTCGCGTAGGATTGAGGCATTTTTCTTGTATTTTGCTTGTGTTCCATTCAAATGATTAATCCTGCGGTTTTCATTTGTTTTGCAATTCTCTGTCTTGTACCTGTAACCTTGTCAAATTATTATGCTCTTCCTATTTCTGTGTTTTCAAAATTTTATGATCTAAAGAAGCCCTAAAGTTTACAAGCATTAGTAGGCTATTGGGTAGTTCGGACGAAAAATCATTTTACCTAGTATTGTTTAGTCTCCTTGCCATGAGAGCGGGAACGAAAGGCTAGTGTTTGGTTTTGAGCTCCAGTGATTCAACATTTATGTGTTTGGTTGTTTCGTTCTCACCTCTTTTTAACATGGTAAACTGACCACTTACATCACCATATTTGCAAATAATTTAAAACCACTTTGTTTATGACCTTGAAAACAAAAACTTACAGCAGCACGATAGTTATGATGACTAATGAGATGGTGATCAAGAAAATGAAACGATTGACAGTGTGCCATAAATTTAACGAAATTTGTCTAAAATGGTCCAAACATGATCACAAACTTGAAGTTTTTGAAACTGAAAATCAGTTGTCGAAATAGAATCACTCACCATTGTGTATCTTTCTCACGTAGACCTCATCACGAAACGATGGATTGACAAAAAGAAAGTAACGGCCAGAGAAAGAGGTACAAATACAACTCAAAAGATCACATGGGATTAGAGAGATGCCTACAAGCTCACTAACACCTTGGAGATAAAAGAGTTAATTCATCGACAGTTCATCTAGAAACATCCAAATTAAAAACATACAACACGAGAGTTGTGTGAAAAAAAAGATGAATCTAATGTACAAATAAAATTTCAAATGCGATGAATTTGGCGGATTGGTCTAAAAAGGATACAAAACATAAACACAAAAGTAAAATAATAAATGAAACTCGGAATCGATTGCCGAAATAAAATCACATCATCGATGCGCATGTTTTTCATGTTGACCCCATCATGAATCGAAGCATAGTTGTGCGGATGGAAATAGATAGATGAAATAAGCATAAAGAAGATGAGTAGAAGAGAATTATGCAAAGTTAGACACAATGACTTGAGTCAACGCATTGTTGGAGCCATCCCATGCAACCACGTTCACACGAAAGTTTCAAACCATCCTGCTCCAGAACGGCTGAATTGAACATTTCCCCATGGCCTAACCTGGAGGTGCTTTGAGTGGCGTGCTATACATGCTCAACTACTACGGCAGGTAACCAATCAACTCAAAATTGGTTCTTGCGGGCCTGGTTAGACCTCCTTCACTCTACCAAACACGCCCTACAATCTATAGAAATTTGGACATCCATTGGAACTTCATTTTAAGACTTATCTATACAGGATTTAAACAATTTTACTGTATTTTTCATATGTTCCATCCAAACAACTATCCCGCAGTATGCAAATGTTTTACAATCCTCTATTTTACGCTAGCAAACATTTCATATTCATGTGATTTTTCTATTAACATGTTACTGAATAGAGATCGGCGTGCATCCTTCGTGCTTGACGTCCGGATCATTTGAACCCGTGTGACATGACAAGTTGAGTACCTCGGTTGAGCGAACCAAACCGGTATAGTACGGGAAAGACGAGAGTAGCTCTCCAAGGCGCCGACTGGAACCCATCTAGGGTTTTCTCCCTCCGCCGGTGACGCCATCAGTCAGTCCCATCTTCGTTGGTCTTAGGGCCTTGGGAGGCGTGGCGGACCACGGCCTCTCACTGGAAGAAGGTCTTCGTGTTTTGTTTAGAATGTTTTCAGTGTTTTTTTTCAAGATGTTGAGGCGACAGCTACGTTCTAAAGTCATAATAAGGTATTTCCCATCCTATCATTGTTCCGTTGGTGCGTCTAGCATCGATGAAGGGCACGTGGTTTCTGACGGATCTTTTGGGATTCGGTCATTTTTTGTATTCGTTGGTGTAATTTGAGGTTAGTCTCTTTTGATCTACGTTTATCATCTTCGGCTATGGTTGTTGTTCTAGTGCGCTGGTTCTTTGGAGCCTTAGCACGATGACTTCTCGCCCGTCTATTATAACAAGCTCTACTATTGCCCGATTCCGGTGATAGAGGGACAAGGATAGCGGCACGCATTTGGCTCGTGCTAATATTTGTAGTCGTCGCTAGGTGGTCCAGTGACCTATTTATAATTTTTATTACTTTTAAGACTTTTTATAGTGTTGTTAATGATTATTAATAGATTAGTGGAATTCGAAAAAAAAATTGCATTGAATTTTTTTCTTGAAACGACTCAAAGGGCTAGCGCACTAACAACTGAGCCTTTGTGGAAAAAAAAAGCTGAAATTTTGAGAATTTTCAGTTAGTACACGATCGTGCCTATCAATCCAGAACCGTGGGAGAAATGGGGCAGGATAAAACAGTGCCGACGAAGCGGCCACGTCTCTACGTTTTCGACCACGAGGGACCATGCAGAGCAAAACCCAAGTGGACGTCGAATTTTGGATCGTTCCGCAGCTCACCACGCAAAGCATCCGGCAGCTCCAATCCGGTGGCCGTTTAGCAACGACACACTCGCGCACATTGCTAATCCCCTCTCATTTTTACCCCGCTTTTGACATGTTCTTCTATTTTCCTCTTACGCCTAGCTTACTTCTATTATATTTTTATTCGGTAGAGTTTTGAAAATATGTAGGATTTCTGAAAATATTTCAAGATTATCCCGGCCAAATCCACCGACTACGAGGATTTTTAGGTAATTCAAATAATCCCCTCCAATTCTCACAAATACACTAGCGAATATGGAAAAAGTAAACCATACCTTACATGAACCGTGGGAAAAATCCCACTGCAATTCTCTTATACCGAGGATACAAAAGAGAAAAGAAAAGAAAAACTACATACTTTTCAATCTGTCACCCATTTTGATGGCTTGCCGTCAGTCCACGTACTTGGTAGGTCTGTGGTTTGCAATTTAGCATGGCAGTATCGGATGAGCCACGAGTATCTGTCCATGGTTCACTAGACCGTAGAGATGGCGCTTTCAACGATGACATGTATAGGAGGATGATATCGGTTCTCTAGGGAGAAGTACATGAGTCGATGAAGGCGCAGCACGGCAGTAGGTTAACTTGGGGGCAACTGGAGGTACGGTAGCGCGCAAGGCTAGGGGCCTCCCACTCCCATGCCGTGCGCGGCGCATCGCCCGCGCTGGAGAGTGTTTTTCTAGGGGCGTCGTGGTCTTTTTTCCGGCCTTTTCTTTCTTTTAAGCTTTCTAAAAGGTTACAGTGATTCAAGCGTATATTTTTTAGGTGTATATATATACATAAACGGTCATTTATAATCTTTAAAAAAAATGAGTAAACAGCGCATCAAGTCAACATGTATAGTGTTGTGTGCACTGCCGGCTATATTGGATGGTGGCGTATTTGGCTCGTATTTTTTTTTGTTGAAAAGGTTTATTAATCATCAACCGTGGTATAGAGCACATGAATGGTAATACAAATTACAAACAGATCATTAGACCACCTACCGACGACTATAACCACTCGAGGGAGCGGAAGGTGCACCCATGTCCTCGCCTTTCCTCATGGAGACAGACAAAACTTGTCAAAATAGAGCTCGTTGTATTAGACAAATGGAAAGCCGCCAGTCCTATTGCCATAAAGACAACGTAAGAGAGCAATACTCATCGCCAATAATGGGAACCATCGGAAGGGGCAGTCCTAAAACCACATCAACTAACACGGACATCGACTTTTTGCAACAAAAAAACAGACACCAACACAATCTCAAGAGATCCACAGGAAATACGAATCCACAAGCCCTAGCTAATGCCAGGCGCATCGCCAGAGCAGGGATAGGCCGGGAAGACCATATTCCGATTTCAAGATATTGCCGTCTTCTCACTATTCTGAAGAAGACACTAAAATTATTTATTTATTTAGAACAAAACACGCTTCACTTTGTTGATTAATATTTTTTGCAGGAATGAGAACAATGCCAAGAGGATGAATTAGCCACAAATGGTGACCTACATTTAGACCTAAAACATGCTTTGTTGGACAGTGTGCCTCGTTGTTTGATCTTCTACCTTCAGCAAGAATAAAGGAACATGAAGTAAGATCTCTTGCCATTCAATCTCCTAGATGATATTGGCATAGTTTCCTCCAATCTTATTATGGATATCTTGGACTACCCCTTGGAATCTGAAGGTATAAATACTTTGTTGCATTGCATAAAAATTTTACTGACCAAAGTCAAGGCTTCTCTATGTGCTAATCAAATAAGAACGAGATACCACCAACGGGTTCCTAACCTAAGACGCCAGCGGAAAAGCGATATCTGCCCCCCCCAACTATAGCAAGCCGCCGGTCCTTGCGGACCTTATTTGTTGACCGCTTCGGCGACGGGAGGGGTGGGGACCCCAGGCTCCGGCCTATAGTTAGGGTTGGCCTAGTGCTCCTTGGGGCATTGCTTTCATGGAGGAGACTGCGTCGCGTAGAAATAATTTTACCCTATTATTCCTCCATCTCGGCATTGCTCCAACCAGTGGTGTCGGGGGACAGGTGGTCCGGTCTTTGGATCTAGTGAGATTCGTTTTTGGTGGTCGACGTTCGTCACTCTCGCTGATGGCGGTCGCGTCAGCTCCTGCAGTAGTGGTTGATGTCTTGCAGTTGTGCGCGTGGAAGACGACAAGCGACAACGTTTCTCTTCTTCGACTGCGTCAGATGAAGACGATGGTGTCGGGATCTGGTGACCACATGGAAGCTCCTCATCTGACGTGCCACAAATATTCGGGCTCGTCGCTTGCGACGACTTGGTCCATCGTTTCGAAAAGCATCCTCATATGCGATGGTGCTCTCCCAGGTCTAGGTATAGCGGTTGTTTGTCTCTTTTTTTGGCGCTACTATGGTGGCGGCAGAGGACGATGAACGACGGTTTGACGAGGCACAAGTATCTCCTAGGGCAAAATTATAATTTTACATACGGAGTTCTTTGTGCAAGGTTGCTTGACAAGCATGCTTGTCTTAGGTGTTGACCATACATGTAATCTATGGATTGTCTAATGAAATATATGGTTACTTGAAAAAACATACCTTCCACCATCGAGGGGTCATGGTGTGTTGTACCTCCGAAGTCCTAAGGCTTGGATTATATTCTAGGCGGCCACATGTAGATACGGAAGTTTTTGATGTTTTTCATTTACATTGTTAGAAAACATTTACACTATTAGCCATGAATGCATTTTTTTTAAAAAAAAAAAGAGAGCCGCGAGTGCTTAAATGCATAGTGAAAAGTGTGTGTTATTGTTTACTTTTTTTTTGAGTGGGTGGCCGGTACGACGAATCTTTACGTGCACTCGGGCCTAAAGTGGGCCGAGGCGTGTGGTAACCACGAGAGTTCTATTATACACTCTGTAAAAAGAGGCCGATGATGTCGTGGCAGTTTGAGCCTTTTCGGCCAGCGAAAACCGGGCCGGGTGGCGCTCAGCCGGCACAGGAATGAATAAGGCAGTTTGAAACTGACGAGGGATCTGCGGAAAGGTTGCGTGAAGCTATAGTCATTCGGTAGTACCGAATGGTCGCGTATATGCTTTTTCTTTCTTTCTTTCTGAAAAGACTGAAACACAAACATGTTTGTTAATGCGCATGACGCACTATCCCATAACTTGTTCGCTCTTGATCGCCTGGTTCGGATCGAAATTGTTGTTTGTTTTGGCTACTCATTGCATGTTAGCTCAAGCTTAACATTAATTTCTGCGTCTACTCCCTTCGTCCGCAAATAAATGTATTTTTAGACTTGTCCTAAGTCAAAGTTAATAAAGTTTGACTAACTTTATAAAAAAAGGTAGCAATATTTGTGACACTAAATTGATACCACTAGATATGTTTTCAAATTTAGTTTCGTAATATGTTAATTTGATGTAATGTATGTTGCTATATTTATATATAAAGTTGGTAAAATTAGATAAAGTTTGACGTAAGTAAAAACTAGAAATACACTTATTTACGGACGGAGAGAATATGTACTTCCTTCGACCCATATTAGTTGACTTCAATTTGGATATATCTAGACATGTTTTTGTGATAGATACATTCAAATTGGAGTCAACTAATATGAGTCGGAGGGAGTACTAATGTTCCGATGTACGTGCATGCATCAGTTAGATCTTTTAGTTTCTCAAAAAAAAAAAGTCGCTAGTTTCAGAGGTGCAAAATACAGATCGGCAGATGGAGCATATCTCACACCTACGTGTAGCAACATTTTTAGAAACCAATCAAACCATTAGCTAGCTAGGCCTTACAACATTGCAACCAATAAGTATAGCCATTACACATCGACTCCCTTACATATATACGACCGTCCGATCCACCTTTCAGTACCCAGGGACCAGAGATCTCTACTCAACACATATATGGGTACGTAGCCATTGACCATACTCATGACGAGCACTAAACCGAGCAAGTAATTGGCAGCTAGTACCTCTAATAATTCCTTGCATTATTTCCGCAAACGCGCTCGACCTGCCAAACCAGACTACACCAGACCGACCGTCCACATATTCCATATCAGTATATCACCACCGAAGCAAAAGTGTTCATACATATATATCACCCCGACGACGAGACGTGTATGCGGAACACCTTGACGAACATCCAGAGCACGCCGTACGTGACGGCCATGGCGAGCCATCCGCCCACGAGCACCCTGAACCCGGACCTCGCCATGCTGGCGCCGCCAAGGTACCCGCCCGAGGCGCCGAACCCTGCCAGCCCCACGGTGGTCGCCGCGCACACCGCGCAGAACCTCGCGAGCGGCTGGCTCACGAACCCGCCGGCCAGCAGCGGCACGAGGGCGCCGACCGCGAACGCCAGCGCCGACGCGAGCGCGGCCCTTGTCGGGCTCGGCAGGTCCTTCTTCTCCTTGTGCTTCTGCTTGATCTGGGTCACCTCGATGTCGTACTGGGTGTACACGGAGACAAACTCGCCGATGGCCATGCTGCAGGCGCCGGCCACCAGCCCGGCCAGGCCCGACACGAGCATCGTCTTCCTGTTCTCGTTGACGGCGCTGACGCCGATCATGAGCGACGCCACGGAGACCAGTCCGTCGTTGGCGCCCAGCACCGCGGCGCGGAGCCACTGCGCGCGGGCCATGTAGTCGACGGCCGCGCCGGCGCCGTTGTCGTCGTCGGTGCCCCCGCTCGGACGGACGGCCTCGGATGGCTTCGCCGGCGAGCCATCGGCCGCCTCGACGTCGACGACGAACACGTCGTCGTCTCCCTTCGTCGTGCGCGCGGCGTCGGCGTGCACGTGGGAGCTGATGTGAGGGTCCATGGATCGATCCAGGGCGAGCCGGAGCGCCTGATCAAGATCGAAGAAGGCCGATCGATCGGGGGTGTGGGAAATGGCGTGTGTGTGCGCAGCGGCTGAAGCCTGAAGGTGTGGTTGGGACACTGGAGTGTGTGGCGGCCACACGCCCCGGCGGGTGGGTTTTATAGGAGGAGCCGCTAGGGTTCGAGGAGGAATGGAGGGCTGGGATCGCACCCGCGTGTGGCCAGCACACGCCCCCTCTGCCGACGTGTACTCCGCACGGGATCGGTCCGTGGATGTTGACACGCGTATCCCGCTCGCCGATCCTCTCGTTTACTGGTGTGCGAGCCTTCGCTTTTACTACGGCTCGTGATTCGCACGTCTCCATATTTAAGTGTCAAAGTAAATGCACCATGAATGTACGGGTCTAGCATTGCACCCGATCGAGCAGCCAGTGCACGAGGTTTTTGAAAGCGTCGACCGATCGATCGATCGCCGTGACGCGATCTTGAGCGGAGTGGGAGACAAAAAAGAAAAGGCACGATGGAGACCTTAATAACTAAACCGAGGAATATCGATCATGTGTGGTGCGCCCACTGGCATTATCTGAGTACGTATAAAATCAGATGGGCGCGTGGCTACCACGGGCAGCGCGCGTTCTTTTGTGGGAGAGCAAACCACGGCAAAGCAATCGTCTCGTCCTACGTCTTCCTCAAACTACTAGCTAGCTAGCCGGCACCCAGTGCGCGCCACTGGCGAATAAAAGCGCGCTAGAAATGGTCGTATACATGCGTATGATCGATCGATCGACGCTACGCGCAGCCTACCTAATTTGTGCTATTGTTGGGCGGTACACGTACTCAAGTCTCAAAAAGACAGAAGAGAAAATAATACCGACACCGGCAAACCAACGAAAATGAAGATGACTCGACCAGCCGACGATAATAGACCCAGGAGGGGCTCGATCATAAAGTTTGAGTCGAACAAGCAAGACGTCACCGCGCGGCAACAGTTTTGGTTAAAGGCGATGGAATTCGGTTGAGGCTGAGCATGGAGCTAGCGCGGGGCATACACCAAAGGGAGTACGTCGACGTCACCACCAAGATAAGGTCGGCCGGCCGGCATGCGTGCGTGTACATTTCCTTTTCGGTTCCGGCCGATAAGTTCGTGCCGTGGCCGGTCCTCGGAAGAACTACTAATACACGGCTACACCGGTGTAGATGACATCGCGGATGCGAGTTTTAGAAAGATGCGATGAGCCAACTCGTCTCGACGAGGCCATTCTTGGGCAGGACTTTGATGAGTCATCTCCCACCAAGGATGCCCATTTTGATTTTTTTTTTGAAAAGAACTAACACTCGATGCTCTCGATCGAAGGCGGAGACGCCGCGAGAGCGCAAGCGGGCAGCCGGCCGGTCAGTACCATACAACTCGCGGGTGTCACGGAGACGACGGGCGCATGTTGCTCAAGAGCACGGTCTCGATTCGCGGACGTCACGGTGAGACAACTTTCCGTCGTGAAAGACTGCAGGATCATTAATTACGTCGAGAAAAGTTTTGAAGACGGACAAGCTAATCGACAAATCATCGTCAAACTGGGCCTACGAAACGCAGGGCTTTCACAAGAAGCGACGACCAGTGCGAATTTCTTGAGAATCTGGAGGGATCCGTGATCTTGGAGCCCTTTAGTTTGAACACTCAAAATTTGTAAGTATATTCAAAGTTTTTTAAAAAATAAATAAACAATATATACTTGAGTAGTAAAAATGAGGTACACTCTAAGTGTGCAACGTCCCAATTCGAAAATATTTTGAATTTTTGGGTACACAAAAAAAAAGACAAAATACAGATCTGAGAGGGTGAACAATAACTTTCAAATCTTGTCAGTATTTTTTCCTTTTTATGTAGCACAGAGTACAACTTATTTCTGATCTACATATTGCACGCTTGTAATATGCAAAATTACCTAGATGTAAATATTTTTTGAAACTTAAAAATATCATTTTCGATTTTTTTAAACTAGACAAGAGGCTTGCCATTCATTGATATAGTAGAAGAGAGATAGCCAGTTTATGAGGGAAACTAGCCGAAAACCGATACAACACAACACCACACACCGGCCCCGAGGCCACGCACCACACGAGCCGATGGCCTAGCCACCCAAGTGGCCAAGGCCGACACCCAAAACACCTCAAAACGCAACAAGGCGGAGGCAAAGACTCAGAGTCGCCGCTCCGACAACCACGCCGACTCTCGGGGCCTCGCACCACCTAGCCGAAAACGGGCCAAGGACAAAACCGACAAGACAGACAACCGAACACCAATACATGCAGGAAAGGTCCTCCACAGTGATGCCTCCAACGAGGGGAGAGACGACCAAGAGCGCCGCCATCACCGGCATCGGTCGTGGCCAGAGCAGGGTTTTCACCCGGAGCACACCAAATCGCAATCATGTCCGCCAGACCACCGAGTCGAGGAAGCCCAACAGAGCATCGACGCCAACAACCAACTTGCTCAGCTAGTCCCTCTGGCCGACGAAGCATCCAAGGCGAGGACCCAGGAGGCCAAACGACACAAGAAAGTGCTGCCCTCGCCTGATCCCGCGAGGGATCAGGGTTTTCCCCGGCGAACCCGGGCGGAGGCACAAGAATACCACCACGACAATGCCTCCAAGGAGTAAACGGCGCCAAAAGGCGTTGATACGTTGGAAACGTATGTATAATTTTTGATGCTTCATGCTTGTTTTATATCTACTTTGCTTTACTTGTCCACACTTTGAGGTGCTTTTTACATGTTTTCTGGTACTAACCTATTAACAAGTTGCAACAGTGCCAGATGCATGTTTTCTGCTGTTTTTGGTTTCAGAAAAGTTAGTAAAAAAATATTCTCGGAATTGGACGGGACGAAGGACAAAGTCAATAACTTTCCGTGGGGAATAAGAAGTCTAGAGGAGAGACGGAGGGGCTGGTCAGGGGGCCCAGACCCACTCCAGGCGCGGGGTCAGGTGGACCCGTGCCTGGCTAGGGTTTGGCGACCCTGGTCGCCTCCCGGACTCGCTCCTTCGCCTATAAGAAGCCCCCGATGCAGAAACTCTCAGGACCCGATTAGAAATCCATGAAACCGTCTGTAGCCGCCGTCACCATCGTCCCTAGATGGGGGGATCTGAAGCTCTTCCCGGCACCCTGACGGAGGGGAGATCATCCCGAAGGCCTTCTCTCTGGTATGATTCATGAATAGTTCCACCTTGGACTATGGGTCCATGTAGTAGCTAGATGGTTGTATCTCCTCCTTCGTGCTTTCATGTATAGATCTTGTGAGCTCCGTTCATGATCAATATTTAATCTATTTATAATCATGCATGTTGTGTTTGCGGAGATCCGATGGATATTGAGATTATTATGTGGTTTGATTAATGGTTCTCTCTTTATGATTCTATCATGTCTGTGTTGTTTGTGATCTTGCATGCTCTCCGTTTCTAGTGGTTATCTTGGTCAAGTAGTTGCTAGTGACTCCAAGAGGGAGTATTTATGCTCGATAGTGGGTTCATGCCTCTAGTTTCCAAGGGAAGTGACAGAAATCTCTTCGGTTGTAGATGTGTTTTTGCTACTATGGAGAAAACAACGGTCTCTTGTTCATGGAACATGTGGACTGTTTACCTTACACACTTTGCTTAAAGCAGTTGTCTGTTGCTTGCAACTTAATACTGGAGAGGGTTCGGATGATAACCTGAAGGTGGACTTCTGGTCATAGATGCAGTTGTATTACGGTCTATGTATAATGTTGTATTGCCCAATCAACCTCATAGGATCTTTCTAGCTAGTAATTGCATTGTTATGTCTTGCTCAGTTCCTGTCAATTGCCCCGCTGTAATTTGTTTACCCTTCATGCCATGTTGTTTATTTAAGGAGAGCACCTCTAGTAAACTATGGACCCCGGTCCAATTTTTACCATTGATACATCTTCCACTGTTACTTGTTTACTTGCTACAAATCATTATCTTCCACACCATACGTTTAATCCTTTGTTACAGCAAACCAGTAAGCTTGACAACCTCACTGATTTGTTGGGGCAAAGTCTTGAGTTTGTGTTGTGCAGGTATCCACGTTGCCAGCAACACCTGTGTGATGTTTCCTTCCTCCTACTGGTTCGATAACCTCGGTTTCTTACTGAGGGAAACTTGCTGTTGTGTTGCTTCATACCTTGCTCTTGGGGTTTCCAACGAAGCGTTCCACGACAAGTATTGGGCGCCATCAAGCTAATTTTTGGCGCCGTTGCCGGGGAGGCTAAGGACGTATTCATTAGGGGAGTCCTTCACTTCCTTTCTCTTTACTTTGTTTTTAGTTTGCTTAGTTTCTTTTGCTAGGTTTTGTTTGCCTCTTTCCAAAAAACCCCAAAAAAATAGTCTAGTTTGGTTTGCTTTCTTTATTCAAAAACACAAAAAAATTAGTTTCTGCTCTAGCTGCTGCTGTTTTTGGCTTGTCCACCTTTGCCAAAATGAACCCTGCTGAGAACACTAAGTTGTGTGACTTCACTAGCACCAACAACAATGATTTCCTAAGCACACCTATTGCTCCACCTGCTCCTGATGCTGTCTTTTATGAAATTAAGCCTGCTTTGTTGAATCTTGTGATGAGAGAGCAATTTTTTGGTGCTGGTTCCGATGATCCTGCTGCCCATCTTAATAGCTTTGTTGAACTTTGTGAGATGCAAAAGTATAAGGATGTAGATGGAGATATTATTAAGCTCGGGCTTTTTCCTTTCTCTTTGAGGGGAAAAGCTAAAGAATGGTTGCTATCTTTGCCTAAAAATAGTATTGATTCTTGGACTAAGTGCAAAGATGCTTTTATTGGAAAGTACTATCCTCCTGCTAAGATTATTGCTATGTGAAGTGACATTATGAAATTTAAACAGCTTGATAGTGAACATGTTGCTCCTGCTTGGGAAAGAATGAAATCTTTGGTTAAAAATTGCCCTACTCATGGACTCACTACTTGGATGATTATCCAAACTTTTTATGCAGGTTTGAACTTCTCCTCAAGAAACCTGCTGGATTCTGCTGCTGGAGGTACTTTTATGGGACTCACCTTGGATGCTGCAACAAGGCTCCTTGATAATATGATGATTAACTACTATGAATGGCATGTTGAGAGAACTCCACATGGTAAGAAGGTAAATTCTATTGAGGAAACTTCCTATTTGAGTGAAAATATTGATGTTATTATGGCTATGCTTGTTAATGGGAAAGCTCCTCTAGATCCTAATAGTGTTCCCTTAGCCTCTTTGGTTGCTCAAGAAGAGCAAGTTGATGTGAACTTTATTAGAAACAAAAATTTCAACAACAATGCCTATAGGAATAATTTTGGTAGCAACAACAATTATAGGCCTTACCCTCCTAGTGGAAATGCTTATCAGGATAGATCTGGAATGCCTAGTGAAGAGAGGATTCTAGAAGTTGAGAGATCCACTAAAAATTTTATGCAAATGCAATACGAGCAAAACAAGATTTTCACTAAAACTATGGAGGAACAATCTATTATCTTGTAAAACATTAGTCTTCAGCTTGAGAATCTGAATAAAGAAATTCCTAGTTTACAGTCAAAAAAATTGAGTGCTGAGAAAAATATATCCTCTTTGTCTGAAGCTCAAACTTCCTTGGTTAATAAAATGGCTGCTAAACCTGAAACTATGGAAAACACCTTTGCTACTGCTCATGCCATACAAGTTACTATTGATAAAAATGTTAGGCTTTTAGCTCAACTTCAAGCAAGGTGGGAAAAGGAAGCTGAAATTGACAGAAACAATAGTGTGTGCACTATCACCACTAAACCACAAGTAGCTCCTATTCCTCCTACTATGCCTAAGCCTATTGATCCTACTACTAGTGATGCTAAGTTTGATTTTGATATTGAAGGTTGCAATACTTCTGAAGTGATTATGTTCCTACAAAAGCTTGCTAGAAGTCCTAATGTTAGAGATATGCATGTTGCCTTTACCAAACACATTACAGATGCTCTTGTTAAGATTAAAGAAGAGAAGCTAAAACATAAAGCTTCTATTCCTAGGAAAGTAGAAGATATTTGGGAACCCATTATTAATATGCAAGTGGATGACTTTGATCTCAAAGCATCCTTGGTTCTAATATCTCTATTTTTCCTAGGAAGATTTATGAAATGCTTGATTTGCCACCATTAGAAGAATGTTATTTGGATGTCCCACTCAATGATAATGCTAAGAAGAAACTTATGGGGATTATTAATGATGTTCTCATTATGGTTAACAATGCTTATGTTCCTGTTGATTTCTATATTTTGGATGTTGAATACAATGCTTCTTGTCCTATTACTTTGGGAAGACCTTTTCTTAGAACAGTTGGTGCTATCATTGATATGAAAGAAGGCACCATCAAATATCAATTTCCATTCAAGAAAGGTATTGAACACTTCCCTATGAAGAGAGATAAGTTGCTTTTTGCTCCTTCTTTGAAAGCAAGATTTGATGTTAATGCTTCTTCATTTGAAAATACTTGATTCTTCTTGGTTCTTGTGCCTAACTTAAAGGCGTTAAAGAAAAGTACTTATTGAGAGATAACCTAAGAGTTTCCTTGAGTTTTGGAAGTTATTACTACTGTAATAACCTCTCCTTATCCTTTTTTTTGTTTTTGGTGCCAAGAATGACCTCTAATGAGAGGGAACTAAGATCTGGGGAGTTGCTTTCCCGAAACAGATTTTTGTCCTCCACCAAAAAAAAATCGTGAGGAGGCTCTGTAACTCATATTGAGCTCAAAATTTACGAATAAATCCCCCAGTATGTTGGCTAACTTTCGTTAGTTCAACACTTTTTAATTTGAGCAACAGAAGATGTTTGAAAAAATTCGTTTCTACCTGATTGTCTGTTTTGACAGATTTCTGCCATTATTTACATTTGCTTCTTATTGATTCCTTTTTTAGCTCTCTTTAGATAAATTGAGTTTCTTTGAAGGAGTTACTTCAGTATCTTTTGTTTTTAGTTAAAAGCCTTGTTGTTCCAAAGCTTTTCCAAGCGGTCTAATATCTTTTGAATAAGGTAATGTTGCTAATGAAGATTGTGTGAAGTTTTGTCTGAAGGAAAAAAATTAGGTGTAGAGAGAGAATGATGCAATGAGATGAAGAATGTACAAAAGCTCAAGCTTGGGGATGCCACCATGGTGTCACCCCAAGAAATATCCAAGAGTTACAAGCGTCAAAGCTTGGGGATGCCCAAGGCATCCCCTTCTTCATCAATAAAAAGCTCAGGTCTGTCTAAACACTTCACTTTTATTATTTCATGCACAATTGTGTTGTTCTTGGATTGTCTTAGTTTTCGTTTGCTTTGATTAGTTTGTTTAGTTTGCTTTAGTAGTTTGGACCCCCGTTTTCGCTGTGTTGTTTTGCAAATAAGTTTGCTTGGTGTTTGGAAAGGAGTAGTAAGTTTTTGCTTGAAGTGCAAGAGGAGCTTGCATTGACTGTGACTAAGACTTTAGCATGACATGATAGGTGTTGTTTTTGCATTATGCTTAGTGATTATTGATGTAGCATGTCTTGTTCCAAACAATTGGGATTGCTTAGTGTGCCTTGAAGAAATTGTGTTGTTTTAGCATGCAAAAGCATAGTATTGTGGTATTCTCCTTTGATGTTTTGCTTGGGTTGACTTGGCACATGCTTACACCATGTTATGACTATGACAAGTCACCATTAGCCTCTATGATCATTTAGTCCTTGACTTGTAGTACCACTCTTTGCTTTGATTAGTTTTCTTTGTTGCATTGCATAAGTATGGCCATTTTTGCTCTCTTAGTTGGTTGCTCCCAATCTTTTGCTAGCCTCCACTTGTATGAGGAAGTTCTACTCATGCTTTCAACTCCCAAGAAACCAAGTTTTTCCAAAGTGTCCACTATAAACTCATATGCATGGTGTGTTACACCATTCCAAGTATATTCTTGTTTTCAACTATCTTCCAATTAGAAACTATTTTGTTATGTGAAAACTTAGTGATTAAAGCCCTCACAAACTTGATGGCACATTTTATTCTTTGCCCCTAATAAACTTGAACCATTGAGGCAACTTTGTTGTATATGCTTGCACTTATAAGTTGGGAATAGCAGAACCGTGCTGTCACGGGGAACGTTTTCAACATTGCACTTGTACTTTTTTGTACTCCGTTGATATCATGCTCTTTTGTCTATAGATGTTACCGGTGTGAAATGAAGTGGGAACTTTTAAGTCCATGGAGTTTGTATTCTGTGTTAGAGAAACGCCTAGGCCGCTAGCCTAAGCCATGCCTAATCATGGTGGAAACTTGCAGCATCACCATAGTGAGCTATCTATGAAGCATCCTCAATAAAAAGCTATGCATATGGTAAATAAAAAGATTGCCGAGATGCTCATTGTCTATTTGCCTTGTCATTTTGGTTATGGGAAAGCTTTTGTACCATGTGCAAGGGGTACCCCGTTGGCGGTTCTCAATGATATGCAAATACTTACAATGACAAGAACTTGACTGGGCCCTAAGTTGAGTATCCATGAGGTGTAGCCCTCATAGTCAAGGGACTTGAGATTGCCAACTTATACTTTGCCAAGCATATACTCCAGCTTTGCCACTTTAACCTTAACCACTTCAAGATGCTTATGATAGGGGCAATGAGGGCTGAAAGCTAATAAGTACCATAATTTTTGGAAGCTCTTTTTGAAACTTGTAATCCCTGCTTCCTTTACAAAAAGGCCTTTCTTCCATAATTATTGAGTCTGCACCTTCTACCTTTAGGCACCATTAAGAGAGCATAGTTGTCATTCTATGTGCAGTGTTCCAAAGCTTACTAATTGATGAATATTGTGTTATTACTTGTTCATGTGCTATCTGTTTTTAGTCACCCTTGTGAACTTTGCAGGTGTCCTATGCATTATTCGGCGAAGAGATAGTGAAACACAAGTGGTAACGGTGCCAGAAAAGAGCTTCTGACTTGTTGTTGACGTGGGGTAATGGCTAAAGCAAGCAAACATGCAACATATCTAGTAGCAAACGGTGTTTCAATGTTTAGAAACAAGTCCTAGGGACCATACTTTCACTAGTGAACACTCCCTCATATAAATATCCTCTCTTCATGATACTACTCTTAACTACTCTCCGGTTGGACACTCTAATCCACGGTAGGGTCTTCCCCAATCTAGATAACCCCACACTGTCACCTTGAGCGCTAGATGGTTCCAACAAACACCACAATTTCATAGAGACATCCAACTCCAAATATAACTCATAACAAATATTCAATCTAGCCAAAGTGTCACGCACGGTATGCACGCTGTCACTTTCACACACATGGGGAAAAGCATAGATCTATTAAAGCACAAAGAGTATTTATGTAGACTCAAACCTAAGTGCCACCATGGCGTGCACGCTGTCACTTTCACACACATGGGGAGAGCAGAGATCTAATGAAGCACTTGAGTAGCAATGTAGATCTACTTGATTACAAAGCTCATGACCACAAGATCGTGCATAGAGAGAGAGATGAACACATAGCTACTGGTAGAGCCCTTACCCTCGAGGAAGAACTACTCCCTCCTCATCATGGGAATCAAAAACGGTGATGAAGATGGTGATGGAGATTGATGGAGATGGCTCCGGGGGCACTTTCCCGTCCTAGCAGGGTGCCGAAACAGAGACTTTCTGTCCCCCGAATCTACCTTTCGGTGGCGGCGGCGCTACAGAGGTTTTCGTAGATTTCTTCTGGATTGTTTAGGGTTTTCCCATCGGAGGCTTCTTATAGGCGCATGAATCAAGGTCGGTGGGGGTACAGGGGGGGCCACACCCCCTCCAGGCGCCCCCAGGGCTTGCCCGCACCTAGGGGGTTTGGCCACCCTGTGGCCCCCCTCCGGCTTTGCTTCGTGGTTCCGTGTTGCTCCGGGAAAAATAATAACTTTGGCTTTTGTCCCGTCCAATTCCGAGAATATTGATTTTCTGCCTTTCTGGAACCAAAAACAGAAGAAAACAGGCAACTGGCACTGTGGCAACTTGTTAATAGGTTAGTTCCAGAAAAGATATAAAAACACCTCAAAGTGTAGACAAAGCAAAGCAAAGTAGATACTAAACAAGCATGGAACATCAAAAATTATAGATACGCTTCCGACGTATCAATGGTTGTATCTCCTCCTTTGTGCTTTCATGTATAGATTTTGTGAGCTCCGTTCATGATCAAGATCTAATCTATTTGTAATCATGCATGTTGTGTTTGCGGGGATCCGATGGATATTAAGATTATTATGTTGGTTTGATTAATGGTTCTATCTTTATGATTCTATCATGTATGTGTTGTTTGTGATCTTGCATGCTCTCCATCGCTAGTGGTTATCTTGGCCAAGTAGTTGCTAATGACTCCAAAAGGGAGTATTTATGCTCGATAGTGGGTTCATGCCTCTAGTTTCCAAGGGAAGTGACAGACATCTCTTCGGTTGTAGATGTGTTGTTGCTACTAGGGAGAAAACAACGGTCTCTTGTTCATGGAACATGTGGACTGTTTACCTTACACACTTTGCTTAAAGCAGTTGTCTGTTGCTTGCAACTTAATACTGGAGGGGATGCAGATGATAACCTGAAGGTGGACGTCTAGTCATAGACGCAGTTGGATTACGGTCTATGTATAATGTTGTATTGCCCAATCAACCTCATAGGATCTTTCTAGCTAGTAATTGCATTGTTATGCCTTGCTCAGTTTCTGCCAATTGCCCCGCTGTAATTTGTTTACCCTTCATGCCATGTTGTTTATTTAAGGAGAGCACCTCTAGTGAACTATGGACCCCGGTCCAATCTTTACCATTGATACATCTTCCATTGTTACTTGTTTACTTGCTGCAAACCATTATCTTCCACACCATACGTTTAATCCTTTATTATAGCAAACCAGTGAGCTTGACAATCTTACTGATTCGTTGGGGGCAAAGTCTTGAGTTTGTGTTGTGCAGGTCTCCACGTTACCAGCAACACATGTGTGACGTTTCCTTCCTCCTACTAGTTTGATAACCTCGGTTTCTTACTGAGGGAAACTTGCTACTGTGTTGCTTCATACCTTACTCTTGGGGTTTCTAACGAAGCGTTCCACGACAAGTATTGGGTGCCATCAGGCGTCGCCGCCGTCGTCTCCAGCCACAGCCAGAACAAGACTTTCGCCCGGCAGAGAGTCGCAACCTCACACCCCGCCACTCGAGGCCGGCCAGACCACCATCACCATCCCGCACGTCCACCTTCAAAGCCATCATACTGGGCAGCTGGACCCGGCCGCCTGCACACGGCCACACCTAGGCTCCCCGTCGCTCCGACAAAAGCCGACGTACAGATCATCACCGCTGCCCGCGAGATAGCTGCCGAAGCAACCAGAGCGAACCCGGACAGCTGTCGCCGCAGACAGGAACGAAGACCACAGCCACCACCATCCTCCACCTCGCACGCCGGTAATGCCAAACACCGCACAACAGCCACCACCACCAGCATACCAGACCGGAGAGCCCCATGACCACGGTCGCCACCAACCACACCACGCGGAGAAGAGAGGCCGGGCAGCACCAGCCTGCCGCCGAAGACGCACCGCTGAAGAGCACCGTGGGCGCCGTCGGAACGCCACGAAGAGGGGGACGCCAACCGACACCGACACGGGGCTCGAGGACGAACACCGATGGCCGCAGATCGGGTTCCCAGGGCCTGCCGCCGCACCGCCCACGCGTCCACCGTAGCCCCCGCACCCCCAAGGAAACCCGTGGCCGCCGCCCCGATACCCAAACTCCGCTGGAGACGCCGCACCGTCCAGGGCCGCCCGATGGGAAGAGGCCCCCGCCTAGATCCCGTCAAGGAGGGAGGCCAGCCGCCGCCATCAGCCGCGCGACCTTCGTCCGACGGCGTCCTCCGACGGCGACGGGTGGAGGTGGAGGGGGAGGAGGGGTGGCGGCGGGGTTGGGGATCGTTCGCCCGAGCCGCCCCTGGGAGCGACGCGGGGACGGTTCGTCTTTCTCCCTAACAATTTTGCTTCGAGTAAACGTGCTTCTTTTATAATAGTAGCGTTTTGGGATCTTTTTTTTAAGGGTTTCAGTGAGCTCGTCCACCAAATCCATTTTCTGCATTTATGCCTGATCCTTTACTTTCTTCGCAATAAAAGGAGCCCGTTTAGAGTGCAGCCTTGGAACTCACTCACCAGTGATCCGCACATACAACTGGGCTTTCATAATGAACATTTTTCCTGCATAAGCAGGTCGCAGCCTCGCAGGATAGAGTCCTTGCAGCCCAGACTTAGCCCAAATCCGCTCGTACAGCGAGTGGATGACGCTCTTTTATGTGTTGACCATAGTTGGAAAAAAAACGAGTGCCACATTTTGGAGCGCAGGCTAGAGGTAGCTTTTTTATAAAACTTAAAATTAAATTTAAAAATTCAAGAAAAAAATTTCAAATAATCACCGATGTATTTTTGCTGAGACTAAAATGCAAAGTACTATTTGACATTGAAAATTTGCAGGCAAGGCTCATAGCCTACAACATTGGCTACATGCATCTTCTAAAAAATTACTAGCTAGGGGTAGCCCATGCCCCAAAGCTATTTTCTGGGAAAAAACTGCGTTTAGTTGATTAATTAGGAGACCACGTACAAGAGAAAATGTGCGGCGAAAACCATGCTACAATGTAAACCGAAAAAAGAAAGTAAACAATGTTTTGGAGTTTATAAATTTCAGAAATACAGGTGGTAACGTTATGTTCTACAAAAGTGTAAAAATTTAAGATGAAATTAAAATTATTTGGGAGGTATGAAAATAACAAGTCACGGCGTTGAATCGTGACCGACAGTGTTTAACTGTTTTCTTACCTCCCAAATGAACGTTAGTTTGACTTCAAATTTCAGCTGTTTTAAAAAATAGAAAAATTTGAAACATGGTTCCCAGAGTTTTCATTGTAACTTTTCTGGGCAAACATATATACCCTGCTTGTGCATCGGCAAATTCAGGGACTGAATAACTAAATTTCAGACAAGAGGCATCATGTAAACAGAGCTACTGACAAAGCATCTGCTGATGTTTCTCAAGACTGTAAATCCACAACTTTCTACGAATCGATATAAAAAAGAGCAGACTTCTGAAGGGCGAGCAGTACATAACATTGATGTTTAATGAACAGTTGGGTTCAGTATAATTACATAATTTACACACGCACACAACACAAGAGCACTAAGTTCTGCCAAGGCTCCCACCTACGTGACTCCAAGGTATAGAAGAGCGTATAAACACAGCTGCAGATAACAATCCTCCTAAGAGTTCAAGAATGACGAGATTCCCTCACTGAAATCAATCGGGGCCTGTATCTTATCTTCAACTAAAAGCATCAATTCATCAGTATATATACACAAACGCCTCAACAGAACATCGCTGGGCTCATGGCATAGCATGTTCTGTCGTAGGGATCTTCAGCGGTGAAGTCAAGAGAAGCAAGGAAAGAACGTTGCTATGGTTTTTCCGGCGACTGTTGATCTTTGGTCCTGCTCACGGAAAGCAGTCTCTCCCTGATTGCTTTAAAAGACTGGAGCTCCTCAAGTGCATCAGATGTCCTGCGAGAGATGGCAGAATTGGTCGAGGCTGCGGCGTTAGACTCGGTACCTGACTGAGACGAATAGCTAGAATCTCGCAGCGGGCGTGCAGTTCTCAGCAAATGAACCAGAGAGCTGACTGTCGCATCTTGTGATTTATGGGATGACGATCCTGACTGGTCTCCAGCTTCTTTTCCATCACTGCTCCTGCATGAATTATCTTGCATTAGGTGAATAAGAGAAGCATCTATAATCAAGATGCGTACACGTAGATCTGAAACGCCTCTTAATGAGGCAAATATCTGATGGCGGAGGGGAGCCCTGCATGCTGCATAGTTTTGCTTCATGAATTTCCAACTACATAACCATGATGACTAAAAAAGCAACGGTGAGTGTAAAACACATCTATGCAAAAATTGGATAATATGTGGCTGCCCCCCCTCTCCTTGGTGGGCTATACCACACCAAGATCTATTGTCAGTTCACGCTTTGAGATTCGACACCTTAAAAGGTCAACTCTAAAGTGTCAAAATGTATAAAACAAAGGCCAATCAGGTCTAAATTCGATTGTAACTTGACCCTTAATTCATTTTTAACGTCTAACATGCAGATAAATGGATTTGTGCAAGCAAAATATGAATTACTTCATCACCAGAGTGCATAGTGTAGAAACATTAAATATGTGAATCTAAAAGCATGATATGGTACACAATAGGGGGTAAACAAAATCCACGCCCACGTAAAATTATAGCACCCTGAATGCAATTTAGCTTGATAATACTCCCTTCTTTTCTTTTTCTAAGGTCATTTCCTCCTCTCTTTCTCTTGGTTTCAGTAGCACTCCTGAGTTTTTGTGCCCACTCAAAACAAGCCTCAAATACATATAGTACCAAACTTGGATGGACTTCACCAGTTTTCCCACAATTACCTCAAAAGATAAACAATAAAGCCACTTTCAACTTACTAGCAAATGAAGTTTGCAAATATTATGTTGTACACTAGAAATATGGAGTATAACAGACTTGTCAAAACTAGCTATGTACAATCTCAGGAAAATGAAAAGAATGGGATGGGAGAATGATCTTCAAAATGTGTACACTATGGGCAGTGTAATAGTTTTTAACTTTTAACAGCCAGGGTTGGCTATGGTATACACTGTTTATTCCCAAGATGAACCTAGGGACCTTCCTGTATACACCACTGATAGACATCAAAATATTTTTTTTATGCTATTGTAATTGTTGGATTGTTTTTATACCACTGCAAAAGCTCACTTATTTCAAAAAAATCTACACCACTACCGTGAGTTTAAAGAACGACTAAGGATAAACCTATGTAATTGCTACCGCAAATTCGTATTTCTGCATGTTGGACAAAATTCCCAAACAGAGTCGAAATCCAAACCATGGCACCTTGGAGGCAACAGGGTTGGAGTGATTCGGGAATTTTGACGATATGAAGATTGACGAGATAAATATATGTGACAGTAACTACATAAGGGTACCTTGGTCATTTCTAAAATTTTAATTTGAACTCAGTGTATCATAGTAGTGGTGTACATAAATCAAAGGAGCATTTATACTGTCATACACAATATCCTTTGCAATGGCATACAAGTAATTTGTGTTTATTTGCACAAAATGCCTGCTCCTACTAGTGTGATGAGTATTTTATGGTGGAAAGTGATTGCAAAGTACATCAAAACTAACGTCCATAACATAGTAAATTTATTTATACAGACACTCCAGTTAAACTGAAATTGATTGAAAATAGATGTCTGCAATCAAATGGTATTACATTTCTTTTACTAAGTAAAGGTAGAAATATTAGTAGTAATGACCTAATGATATATGCAAGGTTAAACATGGAATGCAATGTTATATTTTACGAAGTTAGATGTACCTAACATTCACTAGCAATTTAATAGGTTTTTGATTATGTTCTACTATGCACATGGCCAGGAATGCAATGTTATATTTTACGAAGTTAGATGTACCTAACATTCACTGGCAATGTAATAGGTTTTGATTATGTTCTACTATGCACATGGCCAAGTAGCATAGAGGCTACAATAAAAAAAAATTGTCTGCTGCCGAGTCAATTCGAAATTGAACATTGCACTTTTAACACCTCTTAGTCTGAGAAAAAAAATCCTTTGTTCTATGTATACTAGAAAGAACTAAAGAAGCTTACAAAAATTAGTAATTACACACAATTTGTTCATGTGAAATATTATTAAATCATCACTGTGAACTACATACTGAAAAATAATAGGTCGAGCCATCTTTGTCTGCACTATGGAACTGCTTATATTCATAATTTCAGAGGTTTTGAAAGAGATATTTCTTTCAGCTTCAGACTCAAGTTTGCTCATGTCATGGTCTGTAAATTGAGAATTAAATGACAAACAATTTGCTTATGCTAAGGTCTATAAATCCCCACAGGCCACAGTAAACTACTGTCTTTTTTCTGGAGAATATAAACTACTGCTTTCACAGTGTATAGAGTTCTGACAAAACCAACAATGCTCTATGAGCTACGTTGCAAGAATGCAAGCTCCAACAAAAAAAATTGTAAGTAAGAAGATATCCTCTAGCATCATTTAACTAGAATGCTGACTAACTGGATTCAACTCCAGTGTATTTATTCCTATTACTAACAAAGAGGACTTCATGTAATCCCCTTCCACAATGCATCCCAAATGAAAATGCTCGAGCTCTCCATAGATAAGATATATGTTTTAGTAAGAGTCAGCAAATTCTACTTGTGCGAACTTGTGAAAACCAAAGAGCAAAATGATCTGACAAAATAAACTATTTAAGTTATTTAGGCATACCCAGGTCGGGAGTTTGGTGGATCGACATCATCCACAGCAAAAGGATAATCAGCATCATCTAGATCATCTTGCCGAGGTGAATCACAAGAGGAGAGAGCAGAGAATCTTCCAGATTCATCCTTACTGTCCTTGCCCTGCACATTCAGCAGACAAAGAATATCAAGACATATAAAATTAACATGATATATGGTGACTCTCATAAACAGGGGAAGAGCATTTCAATAAATAAGATTCCACTAGGTCACTAAGAATGTCTAACTTAATTCCCCTAAAGAGGACACAAAATAAAATTACAAGGTCCAATAAATATCCTACAACAAAAGTTAATTTAAATTCCACACTATTTTATGATCAAAATATGATTTGGGGAAAATATATTTCTTAAAAGAGAACATTGTGATCACAATAATATGAGAAGGAACAGTCTGTAATCTCTAAGTGCTCCCTCGAAAAATGCTAGACGAAACTTCGCTGACAATAGTAATTGTCTGGTCTGACATCATTACGACCTATGCACTCCCTATGACATCTCTGTCCGACATGGTAAATTGGTAACTTGAGCAAAAGTGGGGTAAGTGGTATTCTGCAACAAATCATGAAGATTAAATTTTGGCAAGTGCAAAGCCGATTACCCCATACAGTAGCTACTAGGTGAGCACCTAGGTTCAATAACATGGAAAATTGGCAACTGAGCAAATTGCCTAGTTGACCTAGTTCCAATTCCACCGCTAACTTCAACTTCACAATTGTCTTTCTGCCAAGTTATTGGAACTAGGTCTACTAGGCTGTATAAGGACCAGTACAACCAAGTACAAAGCGGATTAGCCCATATAATAGCTACAAGGTCAGCAACCTGTCAGGTACCACTATCTATTTTCAATACGCACATGCTACCTTGTAACTCCTGTAAATTTTAATATTGATCAGTTCAACCTGTCCTAAAGCCCACCACAGTACAGTCAACAATCAAATTTAATTAGAAATTTCCCTATACCCTTAGTTTCGTTAATTCACTCGATGAGAAGAAAGTTACTCTAGAAACTTGAAAAGGCTACTCTACGTCTAATATATTTGATCAACAGTTTGAATATTCTCCTATAATAGCAAAAATCTAATCTTCAACTTAAAAGCATAACCACAAGTACTAAAGTAAACATCAATTTATCAAGTGCCAAAGCCATGAATGAATCACCTTGGATCCTGGTGACAAGCTCCCATATTGATCCCCCATCCGAAGCCTCCCAAATGACCGGCTGATATCTGATGGCGACTCTTGTGAACCTGCTGCCCCTCTGTCTCCTCTCCTAGGAGATGGCGGTGGTAGCATTGGGTCCAGCATGCTCTGACGGTGCACGGGGCTCCTTCTCTCACCGGGTATGGTCACCGGTGCAGACTCCCCTCTTCCCCTTAGAGGGGACTGCAGGTACCCACCAGGAAAGTTGGGGGGCGATGGTGTTGGTGAGGCGTAATGCAACGGCGGAGGCGAGAATTTTGTTTGCTGAGTGGGCGCATGGGGCCAGAGAGCAGGCTGCGCCCAGCTGTGCGGGCGCTGATGATGCTGATATGACTGTGGGAACGCAGAGCCCGTGGCTTCCGTGAGCGAAGCAGGGAAGGCACGCATGGGCTCAGCTGCTGGGCTGACCGCGTAGTTGGGAATCAACATGGAGGGCGAGAGGGAGGAGATCTCCAGTTTGAAACCGGCAAGGCTAGAGAGGTACTGGACGGAGACGACGAGACGGCCGGGCTGCGTGTCGACGGGGACGAAGCGGTGGGATCGCATGGCAGCCTCCTCGTCACGCGAGAAAGGCACGGCGAAGGATCCGACGCGGTAGCCCATCTCATAGTTGTAGGACTCGCTGGCACGGCGAAGGACATGGAAGACGCGGTATGCCGGGAGCAGACGGAGCGTGACGTACACCGACCTCAGCAGGGTCATGCACCGCTTGTACGCCCGGTTCACGGCAATCCCCTCGCCCGCCGCCGCAGCGTCCGGCCAGGGCTCGCACGCAACTGTCCACCTCTCCACCACCTCCCCTCCCGCTCCACCGTTGCCGGCGGGGGCCAGGTGGATGTCCACCACGAGCGGCTCCCCGGGGGGCGGCGCCTCCAGGCGCTCGGCCGAGGGGGGCGGAGGCGGGTCGTGGAGCGGGAGGTGGAACCACCTGTCGCGGCGGCGGAACGACGCCGACGCGGCCGCGGGCGGCGCCGGAGCGGCGAGCGGCCGCGGGGAGCGCACGGCGAGGACGGCGTGGAGCACCTTGAGGTGGAACTGCTCCACCATCAGCTCCGCGCCCGCGCGGCCGCCGCCCCCCGAGTCCGACATGCTGGACATTGCCGCCGCCGCCCCGCAGCGCCGGCCGGCTCCTCCTCGACGTGGCGACTGCTCAAGCTCTCGTCCCCTCCCAAGCTGCACGGCATGGCTGGCGCTGGCAGCAGTAAGACTGCATAAATCCGATCTGCGGCGATCCAAATCGGGATGGACAGATCTGCACGCTAATGGGAAGAGAGGGGGAGGAGAGGTTGGAGTTGCAGATTTGGGTGCCGGGGGAGTTGAGTCGGGGTTGTTTATCTGTGAGGATTAAGAAGGATCGCTGGTTTTCATTTTGGGGTTACTGGGTCGCTGTACGTTGGTGTCGTCATCATGGGATTATTATGGTCGCGATGACAAAACCACAGTAGGAGTATAAATTTAGTTGTTGAGCTCTCTTTTTCTATATCTTGTTTAGTTGATTTATTATGGTGGAAGACTAATTTAATTTCACTATTTTGGATTAGGATCAGTAAATGAGGATTCCAGGTCAAGGATTGTAGACAAACAAGTGTATGTGCGTGTCAACCACCATTTTCTCCACATTTCTTTGTCTATGAATTTCAGCTCGGAATCTTTGTGAGTAGACAATTTCTACTCGGTGAATCAGCATATTAATCTTCTTTTCCTCCTATATAATTTCACTTGGCGTTTACGTGCAAGGAGGAACCCCGGAACATAAACAATGTTCTTTAGAAAGAAAAGGATGTCCAATTGTGACAATGAGATAGATGTGTCATTTTCTCAATCCCATTGGCAAGATGAGACGTGGATCAACATGATATTTTATCTGTGGCCTATGTTGCCTATGTGTGACATGTGTGTCATCTAAAGATATAATTATTTATAGGAAATGTTTTATTTGGCAAAACTAAACAACGGCTAGAAGAGTTCCACCAGATGTTTACTTTTGGTATTCATTTAAGTTTTCTTCTTGCGTCCATCACCATTTTAGAAGTAACACATGATTCTCTGTTTCTATGTATGTCCCTTTTTCAGATAATACGACTTTATAAATAGTTCAAGTAGTAGTGTGATGCCTTTTTAGGACATTGACTGAGTAATAGTTGACTAGTAGTATTCAATCCTACATTGAACGATGTCGAATGCCTCCTAGGTGCTTTGAACGAACCCACCAGAAATCTCAGACAATTAAGTTGCCTCACCTGACCAACATTTTTATTTATGTGGCAAAACCATTGTAAATTCAGTTGTTAAGCTATCATTAGCTCTATCTTTTTTCCATTTGGTTGAGTCATTGTGGTGGAATACTAGTTTAATTTCTCTATTGGATCAGGATCAGTATGAGGATTCCGGGTCAAAGAACATAACCATCTCGATCTCTTATTTGCATGTTTCTTTTTTTAATTTATGTTGGGAATCTTCGAAGAGGGTGGGTAAAATTTTAAATAAATATGATGAATTGGCATTTTAGTACTCTTTTCTTTCTATATATAATTTTTTTTGGTGCTTACGTGTAGGAGGAACTCCGGAATATAAACAATGATCCTTAAAAAGAAAAGGATGTCCGATTGCGACGATAAGAGATCGAGATGTGTCTTTTTCTCGACCCCATTGGAAGATGAGACCTGGTTCAACGTGATATTTTATTTGTAGCCTATGTTACCTATGTGCAATCTGCGTGTCATGCTAGAGATGTAGTAATTGTCTATGGTGTTTGGCAAAAGTAAGATAGAAGGGGGTTCATGCGATATGAAAGGACCCTTTTTGATTTTCATGCAAGTCTTTTTCTTGCATCCGTTGCATCACCATGTTAGAAGTAATACATGGTTCTCTATTTCTGTGTGTATAGCCCTGATATAGATAGCACAACTTTATACATAGTTTTCAAGTAGTATTGTGATGCCTTAAAGTTGAACGAGTAATAGTTGACTAGTTGTGGATAAAATGAGACGATCCTACAATTAAAATGCATCAATAGAGTGAGATGCTTCTTAGATTAGCCGTACACTCTCAATCTCTTGTGATTCTAGTGGATTGGTATATACCTTTTCAAATAATTAAGTTTCTTCTCCCACCAAACATTTTATTTTTTGGGGGAAATATTTCAAAAGTAAGTATGTGACAATGAACTTTGAAAATGATGTGAAATATAAAAAATAGTGACCACCCAATCCATAATCTATATATAAGAGCAATGCTCCTAATCCTTGCTTGTCTAGAAGTTTGTAAATTCAGATAATCTAATTAAAAGTGCACCCCACTTAGTCTAAAAAGGGGGTCCTGGTATTGTGAATTTCTAGCAAAAAAGCTGTTGTAATTTTTAGTTTGCAAGTTATTACATATGAAGTGAGGTTGGGGAGGGTTGGATTTTGATCAAAAGGCTAGAAATGTTAATAGTGAGTTGATTTTTGAGTTAAAGGGTTAACAACGTTACTACTAAATTGGATTTTGATTTAAAAGGTTAGAAATGTTACTACTCCTGTTACAATAGAAGTTGTTGTTTTGGATACTATTAGACTTTCAAATATACTTTTACCACTAAACTCTATTACAATATATTTTATGAAATAAAAGATATGTTGCAAAATACTTCTCAAGATAAATTTGAGCAGTCAAAATAATATATTCTACTCCTTCCGGCCCATATTAATTGACTTTGATTTGTCAAATTTTGGATGAACCTATATACAAATAGTGTCTAGATTCATCCAAATTTTGACAAATCCAAGTCAATTAATATGGGTCCGAGGGAGTACCTTTGTTCAAATCAGCGCCTCTTATGGAGCCTACCGAGTAAGATTTACAAAAAAGAATCAGGCAACCGTACCTGCTATGTTCTATGCCCGCATGTATGCCTGGTCTTCTAATGAAAATAATAATTTTCTAAAAGGATGACAACTATACATGTCTCTGAACAAACAAAAAGACATGTATGCTAATGCAAGCAACACCCTCCAATACGTGGAAAGTGTCTTTGGCTCCCAAGTTTCAATGCTTCTTCATTTGATTTTTTTAAATCATATTTTACGAGTTCCAAAAGTCAAAAAATAATTCTAAACATAGTCAATGTCGTATCCACAAACATGTGCAGCCGTAACACAAAATTCTTTATATTATGGACTACACAAAAGTAAAAAATTATATATAATTTGTGGATTTAAAAATATGTATACATAGATCTACATTTTTATTATTTGTGTAGATCAAAATGAAAAGTATTTAAAATTAATATTTTACACATATTTTAAAAAACTTGCAAAATATAATTTTCTATTTTTTAAAAAAAAAACAGAGCACCCGAGTTCGGAGCAACAAATCTCCACTCCTCCTATACTTGGCTAGATGGTTGCATTATTAAATAACCTGAAGCGATTCAAATTCATAAATGCATGGATCAAGCCGTACCTGCAAAGATGAAAATCGGGCTGTAGCATTAACGTGGCAAGACAGGACGGTCTTCTTTTACTCATCTCGACAGCTTTCGCGTGACAATTATGGACTTCCGTCCTTCTTTTACCGTCTCCTCTCTTCGTTGATAGGACCGCATAACTCTGCTGTCTCGTGGCCAATTCGTTTCACTTCTATCCCCTCAGTTTTATAATGTAAAATATTTTAGCTTTATAAAAATAATGTATCTAGACGTTTTTTAGCGTGTAAGTCTAGAAAAGTTTACTCTGAATCTATATATTAAAAGATGTCTAAATATATTATCTTTACAAACTTAAAACATCTTATATTTTAAAACGAAGAAAGTATGTGCAAGAGAGGCAACGACTGAGATGGTTAAATATGATTAATCGATGTTCCGACGCCCTTATCCATCAAGAGCTTGTGTCGTTCGATTTTTCTTTAGTGAGAACTCCGACTATTGCTACTTGCTAGAGCCTCGAGACAGCCTCTTACTTTACCCCGTGCGTATCTTTACAGTGTTATTTTTCTTTTGGATTAACTATTTTAGTGTCTCTCGTTTTGTTTACGGTTAAAAACTTTGCTCACTTTTTTTCCTCGCTCTTGTGTCAAACCCTCACGAAAGCCAGTTGCCATCGGGTCAAAGGTTTAACTATTACATGTTGACCGATGAGACCGTATTGGGCCGTGTTGGGATGGCTTGTTCATTGGTTGTTACCTGCTAATGAGTGGGGCCGTGTAGAACCAGGTCCCACAATGACACATCAGACCAGCTAATATCTCTTACCCGAAGCATGTGACCGGTTCCAGCTGGCGAGTGAGCCGCTTTATATCCTGGCGGTGGGACCGGTGCATCCAATGACAAATAGGGCTATGGTCGGGAGATCTTGAGAGGGAGAGAGAGAGAGATCCACAACGACGGCACTAACGAGGTGCCCTGCAACGGTGCGGAGATGTGAGTGACGTCCACGGCACACCTTAGGAAGCAAAACCAAGTGTGTTTGATAGATTGGAAAGCGACGCATTCAACGGTACAAAGAAGAGGAAAAACCATTGACGGCATAAACGGGGTGTCTTGCTACGGTGCGGAGATGCGAGCGACATCCACATCACACCCTAGGAAGCGAGACCAGGTGCGTAAGATAGATGGGAAAGAGACATGTCCAACGGTACCAGGAAGAGGAGAAACAATGGGCATCGACGACACATACGAGGTGGCCTGCTACTATGCGAGCGACATCCATGTCTATGGCGTACCCTAGGAAGCGAGACCATGTGTGCTTGATAGATCAGACAGAGATGTGTTCAACGGTAACAAGAAGAGTAGGAACAATGGAGGACATTGACGGTAACCTCTAATTTTCTGTGACAGTGTCGGAGACAAACACGAGCAATGGAGAGATAACTAGCCTCTCTCTGTTCTGGAATGGACATAGGGATGTTAGGGGAATATGGTGGGGAAGGGAAATAAGACAAAGTGGTATGTGGAGTTAAATAGAGTCAGGGCATGTCCATGGTGCTCCATGAGGGCGTCGGCCAGGGGCGTATCTGTATTGTGCGCCTGCATGTTTTGGACAACGACGAGGTGGTGGTATACGGCTCGACCACAACGTAGTGCCATTTGCCGCATAGGGCGTTGGTGTCTACGGCGTGCAGGTGTGGTCATGCCCACGACGACGTGTGATGCGGTGTGCAGGTGTGATGCATCGAGGTAGATTAAAACCACATGGGTGATACCCACAAGTGTAGAGAATTGTTGAAATCTTCGATGTGTAAGTATTAGCATTGATCCCACGAGGAGCGGAAGGTATAACTATTTGTTATTTCAAATTAGTGTGTCACTATTCTAGTTATTTGTATGTGAACAAACTAGGATGGTTTCTTTGGAGTGGTTTAAAATAGAAAGTAAAGGATTAAAAATTGTAAAGTTGCAAGAAAGTAAAAGTACAAGAAAATAAATTTGCAAAAAAGTAAAAACTCTTTTCAAAGAAAGCCCAATCCTCTATGTAGCAAAAGGACAAGCTAAAGTGTGTGCTTATACGTGAGTCAAAAATTCCCAAGGGCTACATAGACTTTATGGTATAAAATTTTATAAAACAACATGATAAACATATCGTCAAGTTTTACTATGTTGGATAGAGCTTAAAATAGGTGCAGACATATACCTATACAAGTACACCCCTAATGATTGTTTCTAAGGACATTTTCATATGTAACAAATAATTTATTAAGGCATAAACATCCAACAATTGCTTAAAATTTAAGGTCCATGATAAGGAACCCCCTAATGCAAGTCACAGTCACATGACACGGTTTTTATCATTCCGTCCCTCCCTACTCTCTTCGTTACATTAATGTGTAGCCCTATGAGCCTATAAAGGTGAAGTAACATGCAATCAACGTTTGCATATTACCATCATAGAACCACACAAAGGATTAAAACTTGACCAAATACTCATCACATACTTATAGAAATCAATTCTAATCCATCCTATGTCCTCAGAAACATGGAAACTACTCACAACAGAGAGACATTACAAAGATCAGACGCTTAATGAAGTTATTGATGGTGAGGTGTTGGAGAAGAAGGCCACAACTCCCATGGCCAAGGAGGTGGAGGTAGATGGGCGGTGGTGCCCCTTCATGGTAGTGGCGGCCCCTTGCCCCCTTCCTCCTTGTGTTGGGGTTTGATGACCCACAAGTATAGGGGGTGTATCATAGTACTTTCGATAAATAGGAGTGTCAATCCCAACGAGGAGCAGAAGGTGCTGACTAGTGAAACTGGCTCAAGAGTTCTCTGTAAATACTAGAAAACGGATTTTTAGGGGTTTTCCGATAAAGCAATGAAATAAAGTGCAAGTAAATAAAGACAGCAAATAAATGCAGCAAGTGGACCAATCCTTTCTTAGCAAAGGACAAGCCGGTGATAATACTTATGAGGACCAACAGTTCTCGAGGACACATGAGAGTTCTGTCAAGTGTTTTCGCTTTATATAGCTGAGTAGTCTCCTTTGGTTGGGTAAGTGTTGCGTGGGTGAACCTGTGCTAATGTACTGACCTTACTTGGACTAATACATACTTGTGATTAAACCCCTTGCAAGCATCCGCAACTACAAGAAATCAATTAAGATATAAACCTAACCACAGTCTTAAACTCTGAGATCCTACACTCCCTTGTGCAATGGTTTCCTAACGGGGGTTCAGATTTCTGTCACTCCTGCAACCCCAAAATTAGTAGCCAAATACACAATGCATTCCCCTAGGCCCATAAATGGTGAAGTTTCATGTAGTCGACGTTCACATGACACCACTAGAAGAATAGAACCACAACTTAAATATCAAACCATTGAATAATATCTCAACACAATTCCACTACTAACATCATGACTTCTCCCATGTCCTCAAGAACTAAACGAACTACTCACGAGACATCATATGGATCAAGATCAGAGATAATATAATGATGGATAACAATCTAAACATAAACAATAATCCAATGGTTCCACTCACAAGCATCAAATACAATAGTAATCAACACCAGGAAAGTTTCCCCTAAGAACTATGCAAGATTCAACACAATTTGTTACAGCGGTATGGAGTGGTAATGATGGTGCTGGTGGAGATGATGGTGTGGATGATGATGATCCTGATGAAGTCTAGCTTGATGATGGTGTTGATGGCGATGATCTCCCCTCTCCGGGAAGGAATTTCCCTAGCAAAAATATGCCTGCCAGAGAGATCTTTCTCTCGCGGTGTTTTCCGCCCCGCAGAGGCGGTGGAATCTTTCTCTGATCGCCCCCTCGGTGTTAGGGTTTCGAGGAGAAGATATAGGCTAGAGGGCGGAGCCAGAGGTGGTCCAGGGTGGCCACACCCCTGATGACCCACAAGTATAGGGGGTGTATCGTAGTATTTTCGATAAATAGGAGTGTCGATCCCAACGAGGAGCAGAAGGTGTTGACTAGTGGTATGGAGCAGGAACTCTCTGTAAATACTTAGCAAACGGATTTTTAGTGGTTTTCTGATAATGAAACAAAACAAAGTGCAAGTAATAAAGACAACGAGCAAGTGCAGCAAGTGGCCCAATCCTTTCTTAGAAAAGGACAAGCCAGTGGAAATACTTATAAGGACCAAACGTTCTCGAGGACACATGGGAATTCTGTCAAGTGCTTTCGCTTCAAATAGCTGAGTACTCTTCTTTGGTGTTGTAAGTGTTGTGTGGGTGAACCTGTGCTAACATACCGACCTTACTTGGACTAATACATACTTGTGATTAAACCCCCTGCAAGCATCTGCAACTACATGAAAGTAATTAAGATATAAATCTAACCAAAACCTTAAACTCTGAGATCCTACACTCCCTTGTGCAAAGGTGTCCTAACGGGGGTTCGGGTTTCTGTCACTCCGGCAACCCCACAATTAGTAGCCAAATACACAATGCATTCCCCTAGGCCCATAAATGGTGAAGTATCATGTAGTCGATGTTCACATGACACCACTAGAAGAATAGCACCACAACTTAAATACTAAACCATTGAATAATAACTCAACACAAATCCACTACTAACAACATGACTTCTCCCATGTCCTCAAGAACTAAACGAACTACTCACGAGACATCATATGGATCAATATCAAAGATGATATGGTAATGGATAACAATCTAAACATAAACAATAATCCAATGGTTCCACTCACAAGCATCAACTACAATAGTAATCAACACCGGGAAAGTTTACCCTAAGAACTATGCAAGTATTCAACATGATTGTTACAGCGGGATGGAGTGGTGATGATGGTGCTGGTGGAGATGATGGTGTGGATGATGATGATGATCCCGATGAAGTCTAGCTTGACGATGGTGTTGATGGCAACGATATCCCCTCTCCGGGAAGGAATTTCCTCGGCAGAAATTTGTCTACCTTAGAGCTATTTCTCTCTCGGTGTATTCCGCCCCACAGAGGCGGCGGAAATATATCTGTGGTCGCTCCCCTAGTATTAGGGTTCCGTGAGGAAGATATAGGCGAGAGGGAGTAGTCGGAGGCCAGCCAGGTGGGTCACACATGCCCTAGGCGCGACCTAGGGGGACCCACGCCTAGGGGGTGTGGGCCCCCTGTGGCCCAGCTACGCCTCCCCTTCTGGCTTCCTTCGTCTTCTGGGAAAATATAATTTTTTAATATTTTTCTGGTATTTTTCTAATCTTCACGAAATTGCATCAAAACACCTCTTTTTTTCATCAGAATCCTGACTCCGGCAGTTCATCCTCCAAGAATCATCCAACATGCAAAAAGAGAGGAAAAGACATAAGCAACACCTCATAATAAGACATATATCAATGAATAGAGGCAAATTATGATATAAAATGGTGATGCAAGTTGGACGTATCAACCCCCCCCCCCCCCCCCCCCCCAAGCTTAGACCTTTGCTTGTCCCCAAGCGAAAACTAAGCTCAGTAAACATGTCCACAGGTTTATGGAGTGAAGTATCGATAAAAGAATACGGACAAGAAGCATCACACTTACCATTACACAACTCATAGAAGAAAGCAACCCACCATTATATAACTTAGCTTGCAACACGTACATGAGTCACAATAGAGATGTATAAAGATAAATCATAATTGGAATTGGCGAACTTTGTTCTTGGTCAGAGAACACCTGGCAAACAGTTTCACAAAAAGCTTTTTGTAGAAGTCTTCAAAACAGTAGCACTCTTTGATCAAAAAGGTTTTTCGCAATGAGGGATTTCAAAGTAATACTCAATAGATAAGAGTTTTGTGCAAACAAGGAAGATAAAGAACATGATTGAATAAATCACCATATGAATGCTTAAAACACAACAACTCAAATGCTTGCTGGAGATAGAGAGGAAGTAGGTTTACTAACTCAACTTGGAAGTGGAAGAAGGGTCCCTTCATAGAGGGAAGCGGTGATTTCAAGTCATAAAGAGCTTCCAAAAGATTATGGTACTTACTAGCTTTGAGCCGTCATTGCCCCTATAATAGGCATATTGAGATGATTAAGGTTAAAGTGAAAAAGGATGGAGTATATGTTTGATGAAATATAAGTTGGCAATCTCATGTCCCTTGAATATGAGGGCCACACTTCATGCTACTCAACTTCAGTTACCGGTAAGTTATTGCCATTGTAAGTACATGTGTATCATAGAGAACCGCCAACGGGGTACCCCTTGCACATGGTACAGGAGCTTTCCCATAACCAAAATGACAAGGCAAGCAGACAGTGAGCATCTCAGCGATCTTTTTATTTACTATGTGCATAGCTTTTTTATTGAGAATGCTTCACAGATAGCTCACTATGGTGATGCTGCAAGTTTCCACCATGATTAGGCATGGCTTAGGCTAGCAGCCCAGGCGTTTCTCTAACACAAAATACATAACTCCATGGACTTACAATCTCCCTTTTTATTTCACACTGGTGACATCCACAGACAAAAGAGCACGATATCAACTGTGTACAAAGTACGAGTGCAATGTTGAAAACGTTCCCCATGATAGCATGGTTTTGCTAATTCCAACATATAGGTGCAAGCATATACAACTTTGATGACACAATGTTTCAAGTCTATTAGGGGCAAGAAAATAAGGCGTGCCATCAAGTTCGTGAGAGCTTTACTAACTAGTTTTCACATAACAAAATACTTTTTAATTTGAAAGATAGATGAAGCTTGATAATTTGCTTGGAATAGCAATAAAGCTAGTAGGTAGATATGGTGGACACAAATGGCATAGGTTTGGTTCAAAGAGATTGAAAACATGAGAAGCATGCCTTCTCAAAATAGGTTTTTGGCTAGCAAGGTTGGATAGCAAGCAAGAGAGTTGAAGGAAACAAGAAAACATACAAGTAATAAAGCCAAACATGCAATCTTTCTTGAAGACACAAAAGATCATAAATAAAGAATACTAAGATTATGAGCCAATTAAGAAAGAAAATAAATGATACAAAATACTTGTAAGATTTTTCTCTTCTTTCCTTTCAAACCTCAAAAGGTGTTGCTACTGACTAGAGCTCGGTTTTCCAAAACCAATTTAGATTTACTTGATGGTCCCAAAGTGATGCCAATACTGATCAACAAGATCAATCATATAATAGAGATTGCAAACTAAAATAAGAAGCGCAAAAAGTAAAAGATGAGACTTCTCATTAATATTCAATAAAGGCACTCACACCAAGGGATACATAAATAATCAACTAAAGGAGAGATACTTCCACATGCAAACCAACATATATGATAACTTCTCTACCAAAGATATGAATCCACTAAAAAGGTAAAAGATAAAAGATAATGATGGTGATACCGTGGCACTCCCCCAAGCTTGGAACAAGCCAAGGGGATGCCAAACATGATGATGAATTACTCCTTCAGTGGTGGTCCCTTGTAATCATGAGACTTCCAAGGTAAAGGTTCCCCATCCAAAAAGGATGTCTTGGTTTCCACAATCCTGAAACTAGCAGCGGAGCTTATGCGAGCAAATATAGCATCATACTCACAGTTTTGGTTTTGTATGCCGTAAAGTTGTGCTTGTAATTGGTTGGTGGCCTGTTGTAGTGAGAGGATTTCGTCTTGGAGCTCAGCAACCTCCTCCTTGTGCTTGGTGATGAGTTCTGAACTTATCTTATGGATGATATCCACCTCGCATTCTGCCATCTTCTTATACCTGAAAACTTCTTGTTCCAATGCTTCCATCCTATCTTCCAGACTGTCTTCTCCTTTAGGGCCTTGAATTTCTTTCATCTGTACCTCCCCATCCTTGAGAATCAATTCCTTGGGATGAATCTTCAACTCATACATGTACGGGTTGATAGCATCCGAGGAGGAATCCTCTATGGGTGATCCAGAGAAAGACATTGTAGCTTCAAAACTGAGAATCTGCCTGACAGAAACAGATCGAAACAAAAACACAACAAAAACAAGATACACAAACCTCGGGGGATCCGGGGAGTTATACATTACGAAGTTTCAATGCATAAGGATGGTACTGGTACGAACATGAGGCGGAGACGGAGCTCGGGGGGTCAAACCCCCTTCAGGCGTGACCAGCTGGGGCCCGCCCCTGGGTGGGTTTGGCTACCCAGGCCTCCGTTTCCTCCTCTGTTCCATCTCGTAACCTTCCGTATGTATTAAAAATATCAAAAATATAAAAAGATTGGGTTTTCACGAACCTTCTGTTTTCACCACTTTTACCTATTCAAAACGAACTTTGTAGATTCTGGTGTTTGGTTTCTGATAAATTCTTCCGGGGTCACCATTTGAATAACATCAGCATCTTCATTATTGGAATCTCTAGAGATATAATGTTTAAGTCTTTGTCGATTAACCACCTGCGTGGTGTCGTTCTTCAAAGAAGATATTTTGATAGCACCTGAACGATATACTTCCTTAATAACAAAAGGTCCTTCCCATTTTGAGAGTAGTTTCCCTGCAAAAAATCTGAGACGAGACCTATACAAAAGAACTTTCTCACCAACATGGAACTCCCTTTTGAGAATTCTCCTATCATGACATCTTTTTACTTTTTCCTTAAAGAGTCTAGCATTTTCATAAGCTTCACTTCTCCACTCATCTAAAGTACTCAAGTCAAGCAATATTTTCTCACCGGCAAGTTTAAAATCTCTATTCAACTCTTTCACTGCCCAATAAGCTTTGTGTTCTAATTCTAAAGGCAAGTGACAAGCTTTCCCATAGACCATTTTGTAAGGAGACATCCCCATAGGATTTTTATAAGCGGTTCTATAAGCCCATAAAGCGTCATTCAACTTCTTAGCCCAATTTTTCCTAGATCTATTGACAGTCTTCTACAAGATAGATTTAATTTCCCTATTGGAAAGTTCTACTTGCCCACTGGTTTGGGGGTGATAAGCTGAAGCAATTCTATGGTTAACATCATATTTAGCGAGAGTTTTCCTAAAACCACCATGAATAAAATGAGAGCCTCCATCAGTCATGAGATATCTAGGTACACTAAACATAGGAAAAATAACATCTTTATGCATTTTTAAAGAGGTCTTACCAATAGCACTATTTGTAGGTATGGCTTCTACCCACTTTGTAACATAGTCAACAACAACAAGAATATTAGTATAACCTTTTGAAGGAGGAAAGGGACCCATAAAGTCAAACCCCCAACAATCAAAAGGTTCAGTATCAAGAGAATAATTCATAGGCATCTCATTGCGTCTAGAAATGTTACCAACTCTTTGACATTCATCACATGATAAGACAAACTTCCTTGCATACTTGAAAATGGTAGGCCAATAAAATCCAGATTGTAAAACCTTTTGTGCAGTCCTATCCCCAACATGATGTCCTCCACAGGGATATGTTGAGGCGTATTGATGACTGCAAGTGCACAGATAGTTTGTAGCTAGTTTTGAAATAAAGATATCGATTCCATAGGGAGCAGTAGGCGAAAGACTAAAGTGCTTTTAACTAAAACTAAACAAAGTACTTAAGGAATAATTCTAATATGCAAGGAAAGTAGAATTGTTTTTTGGGTTTTTGGTTGATTGAAACAGTAAAGTAAAATGAAGTAAAACTTAATGTAGAAAATAGTAATCGCGTGCGTAAGAAAGATTGAAACTTCAATAGGGAAAAGGCGTTCTCAAGGAGTGGTGGATACACCATTAGCAATTTAGGCTAAGTGATCAAGATTATTATAACGAATATTCTCATGGTATGCATGTGTGTGTGTGGAGCTCCATATATGGATGATTAGGCAGCAACCACTGCTCACACCATCCTTCATAACCACAACTGATAGATAAACGACAGCAATCGTATTATCCCGCTATTAAGGGATTTCTCCTGCGGCATGGACATGGATTAATGAGTTCTCCTTGACTCCCCAAGTTAGTACGTAAAGGATGAAAATGACTTTATAGTCACATTAAGTGCTACCATCCCTCCGTCTACCAACAAGTAATCCCCTTCATTGACTCCCCGTAAGAGGCAAATATTAAGGAGGTGCGCAACTCCCAACATCAAGAAGAAGACAATTAACACATACATATAATGATGTATAACATAATAATACCTATATCATCTCAATCATATACTAGGGGTTCTCCATCTCCCCAAAAACTAATGATCTACTCGGACATGGAGGCAAACAGCATCATGACAATGGTAATGGAAACGATTATCTATGATTAGTACTTGTATAAATCCACGACTAGTGCAAGAATTGTAACAAGATCTAGATGGGATGGATGGAGATGATGGTGGTGATGAAGATGCAGCGATTGATGAAGATGGATATCAATCCCTAGGCCTCCCAGGTCTGCTTAGGGCGAAGATGGATCCCTAGGGCAAGTTCCCCCTCCAGATCCCTTCCGGAGGTGAGGTTTTCGGTGATTTCTGGGTGTTCTGTATGTCGTCTTTCCGATCCATTTGCACTGGGTGAAACAATTTGAGGAGGCGGTGTCAGCGCCAACTATACGGCGGGAACTGTATGGCCGGAATATTTCCTCCCGTCGTATAGTTGGTTGTCAACTCTTTTGTATCCTCCGATCGCTTCAGAGTTTCTTCTAGTATTATTGATATTTCCTAAATAAGCGATTCACATAGTTTTTTTTGGCTCCTTCTCACTCCAATATAACTGGTCCAAGAATTGTGTCCATCGGATTCATCATCTGATCCGATCCTGGTGAAAATAAACATAAAAAGTGCGTGCGAATGCCGTAAAATACCAAGATACTACTACTACAATGCAAAATAATAATCTAAAACATGATGCACATATGCACTCATCAACTTCCCCAAGCTTAGAATCTTGCTCGTCCCGAGCAAGTTTTAGCTTAATTGATGTGATCCTCATATTCATGAAGATGAGTCGATAAAATAAATGAGGCAGCTGCAGCATGTGTTTATCATAAAGGATACATATATATAAGTTCATGAATAGTACCTTACTCGAACCATCCGAATAATATTAGCGGGCTTCCACACCTTAGCAATTAATAATTCACAAAATATTATTCTCAACATGATGTAAGAGTATTCGGTTCAACCGAATGAGTTAGTGAGGTAGTCCCAAGTATTTTTAGGATTAACATATTCACTTGGGATTCAAAATCTCAAATGTCTCTTTGTCTTACTACAATATAGTGGGATATGCATATTTGCTCTTTGCACATTCGCTCTTTTTCTTATTTCTCTCTATATATTCATGCTCACACTTCTGTTTAAGTGTTGTGCAAAGGAGCTAGCCATATATTCCACTTCATGTAGGGATAACAAAGTTCAACGATCTCAATTACCAAATTCCAAATATATATGAGGCATCTTTATAACTTGAGTATTCTACCTCAACTTGTTCTCACTCTATTTGATAAAACTTATAATTTCTCCTTTGTTCAAGGTTTTTCTTTTTCATCTTAATTTATTAGATAATCTCTCCTTTTGTAAATCAAACCCTTGACTTACAACATACTGATCAAATTATCTTTATATGTTCCGTTAATACCAATGGTGTGGAAGACCACTATTGTTATCATCAAGTGCAAGTAAAACTATACTCAAGCCATATATCCAATAGGATAAACTCAAACTCAATAATGCTCCATATATTGTAATAAACTTAGAATTTCATAAATGGGATTAACTATTCATGAAGGGAATCCTAATAATGCAATGTTTAATTCTAAACTCGAACTAATGCGAAACTAAAAGTAATAAACTTATAAGATTGATTACAAGGTTTTAGAGATCTCCCCAAGCATGGAATCAAGCCAGGCGAGATCAAATAACTCCTTGCTGGTACCTACTCCTCCTCCTGTGTAGGAAGAGCGTTGCCTTCCTCTCCTTGGTTGCTAACCTTAGCCATGCTCGCTAGGCGAATGCTGAGCTTGGCCATGTCGTATTGAAGCTTCAAAATTTTCCTCTCAAGGAATTTCTTATCATGTGTCAACTCAAAAACAGTTTTAATCAAGAAACCAACTCTACCATCGACGTCATTGACCTTTTTCTCAAGGTCTTTGCTCATCATCCAGTAGGAGTCAATCCCTTCTCCAATAGTTTCAACACATGCCTTTCAATTTTTTTGCAATTGATATATCTTATCATGAATCTCGTCTTGCTGCACCTCCTTGGGTTTAAGAGGTGGCGGACTAAGAGGAGGTTTATAATAAGATCATATGTTGTGACGGTAAGGATTAGTGAGATACTCATCCTTGCTCCTTCTCTGATCTGATACCTCATCATCTCCATCCTTTACGGGAACATGTCCTCCCAATTTGGGAGAGGATTGATCTCCGAGCTGAATGACGATGATGCTTCTTTTGGTTCCACCGCCTCGATCCTCTTCACGGGCTTCTCTTCCTTCTTCCTCCAAATGTTGTTGACATGTAAAGGCTGCATGGCTTTGTTGGACGGATGTTGTTAGAAGGGGCGTGTACGGAGATGGCGATGGTTTTTTGAGGTTGGAAGTTGTAGCTCTGCGAAAACTTAATGAAAAAGGTTAGATGAAACCGTCTTTAAAAGGGGAGGTCAAAAACCCTAGCCGTCAAGCTTAGCGAGCAACTATACGGGCGTGGCCCATATAGATCCCACCGTATATTTAAGAACCGATTATAGATTTTTTTATTTATCTATGGTGGTACCAACTATACGACCGCAACTATATGTTCGGGAGATTTCTTCCCGCCTTCTTCCCGCCGTATAGTTGGTCGTTAAACCTTCTGTACCTTGGCTTGAAAATTTGGGAATGCGATGAATAACTATACGACTGGAAATTTAATTTCCGTCATATAGTTGGTCGGTAAGGTTACAGAACACATCAAAATTCATCTGTTTCTTTGGGAATTCTTTATTAGTCTAAAACTTAATGAAATACCAAGTTTTGATAGAAAAATGACAACTTAAATTTTCGACCAACATTAACATTCATTGAACGAGATTTTATCATAACCAAATTTCTTTTATTTCACAAGAGCTTCAAGTGTTCCTTTATTCAATCATAAAATCAACTAAAACTTACTCGACCCTTTATTGCACATGAGTTGGCTCCCATGAAGCGCTCTTTTATGTTCTATAGCTTGACCATATTGTTGCTTACTTCATCTCAATCTTATCCTTCTTCCAGTTACCATTCCTTCCATACTTTTTCTCAATCAACTCCTCTGGGGTAATTATTCGTAAGGTGACTGCACTTATATCTTCTTTTGCACGATAATGCTTCAAGTGTTGTCCATTCACCACCCATGAAAGAGAGGGTGTTTTCCCCTGGAGCTTCACTGCACCAGATTCATAAGCTTCTTCAACTATATAGGGGCCTTCCCACTTTGATCTGAGCTTCACTAGAAACAACTTAAGCGAGAGTTATAGAGCAAAAATTTATCTCCACTTTTAAAGACCTTATCCTATATTTTTCTATCATGCCATCTTTTTACTTTTTCCTTAAACAGTCTAGCATTTTTATAAGCCTCACTCCTAAACTCATCTAAAGCATGTATGTCTAATAAACGTTTTTTCTCCTGCTGCTTTAAGATCATAGTTTAAGTTCTTATTAAAAGTCATACTAGCATAATGAATAACCTTCAAAGTCTTCGCATCTCGCTGTCCTAATACAGCTCCTAGAGCATAATCACTAGCATCACACATGATTTCAAAAGGTTCATCCCACTTTGGAGATTGCATTGTTCTTAAGATTTTCAAAAGCTGCAATGCAGTCATGGTCTAAGTAGAACGGAGTTTCTTTATCAAGAAGGTTAGTGAGAGGCATAGCTATTGTTGCGGATATGCTAAATGGGTATCAACATTGCATGTCTCTAATCCAGATAACCTGGGTGGTCCATAGTCGGTAGCAGGGCCTATGGCCTGCTGGGTGGCCCAGTTAGATGGATCCATAAGGGAGGCCCATGTCGAATGAAGAAAGGCTACGGAGGAGTCACCAGCATACCCGGAGCCTTGGAGTGCAAGACACATTAGACTAGTTCTGTACCGTGTAGGAATCTGTAACATGTCCAGCTAGGACTTTGCCTATAACCCTAGGATCTGGCGTCTATATAAGCCGGGCCTAGAGGAGCCTTTAGGGCATAACTCAACTCATACCTTGCACAGAGAACCAATCCCTGTAACTCGGCGTATTGCCATTATAGTGATTTATAGCAGGAGTAGCATTCCGTCAATGTCGTGGGATCTGAACCTAGGTAAGCTTTGTTACCTCGTACCCGCCAACCTTCCGCCGTACCCCACGTCTCTAAACACGCACTATGAGGACCCCTCCATGGCGTACTCGTCCGCAATACCATGACAGTTGGCGCCCACCGTGGGGCAAGAGGCGCTTCGGGCTCTACAACGGGCGAGGTCAAAGCTCTTCGCGGGAATCGGCGAAACCGTAGCCATCGGTCATGTTCTCTTCTCCGGTAATGTTCCGATTGTCCCTCCCGACGAGTTCTAGATCCCGGCAAAGACGAACCCCACCCGCTGTTTGATCGTCCCAATCGGAGACATACACCTCTTCATCGGTGAAACCGACTCGGGCACTAGTTCCCTAGAAGTCGGAAGATCGTCAAGGCCCGCACGGACCGCCTATGGGCAAGATACGTCCGCGGAAGGATCGAAGTCGGATCTCTCTTTGGAGTTTGCCGGCTTAGATTGGAAAAATTCAAGGCCCACCCATACCGCCCCTGTGCAGGATATAATGATGGAAGATCGCTGCAAACCCGTCGGCTTCGCCCATGCGTCTGGAAAGTGTAGGGGTTCGTAGCATGGAAAACAAAAAAATTCTACCGCATGCAAACAAACAAGCCAAGATCTATCTACTAGATTGTAGCAACGAGTCGATAGAGGAACTCACCCTCGAAGATTCCAAAGCGGTTAACGAGAGCAGATTCTCGTGGGTGATGTAGTCGTACTCTTGCCGATCTCAAGATCGCGTAGACGACCCTTCCGGCGCTGCGTTCCGGCAGCGCTTCCGCAGTTGGTCACACGTTCGGTACTCGATGAAGACCTTCCTCTCCCTTGTTCCAGCAAGCAGCGGAGGTTGTATCACTCTCCTCGCGATTCCGGCAGCACGACAGCGTGGTACCGGAAGTAGAGGGGAGATCTCGCAGGGCTTCGCCTTAAGCCGGAGCGAGTATGGTGGACTATGAGAGAGGCCTTGGCGATATAGGGTTTAGAAGGCACCAAGGGGAGAGTGTAGCCAACGGCTAGGGTTGGGATCACCCCAACTCGGCGAGTTGGTGGTGCCCTAGGCGGCGGCAGCAGCATGGGTGGTGGCGTCGGCGGCTTAGGGTTAGGGTTTGGGGTGTGAGAGGTGTAGGCTAGAGGGGCACCTCTTCCCCTTCTTTTATAGGTGGGAGGGCGCCGGTTGGGAGGAGGGAGTCCTCCCCCAACTCGGCCTCCTTGGCCGGCGGGTGGAGGGAGAGGAACTCCTCCCAAAGTAGGTTTCCTACTCTCCCTCCACCAAGCAAACTTGCCATTTGACTTTTCAAATTGGCGTTTGACTTTTCAAACTAGGATTTGATTTCTCCCTTTATTTTGACCAGCCATGATACCTAGCACATGATGCAACCATTCCACATTGTCATGACACATTCATGTACCCTTCCCCTTCGGAGTGACGGACCTTCCGGAACCTTCTAGAACATTTCCGATGAAAACATCGGAATCATTCCCCAACTCCGAAACAGGACTTTCCTTATATGAATCTTATTCTCCGGACCATTCCGGATCTCCTCGTGATATACCGGATCCCATCTGAGACTCCGAACAACATTCGGTCTCTTACTCATCATTCCATAGCTACTCAATAACATCGAATCCTTAAGTGTGTCTCCCTACGGTTCGTGAATTATGCGGACATGATCGAGACACTTCTCCGAAAAATAACCAATAGAGGAATCTGGAAATTCATATGGCTCCCACATATTTCTACGATTACTTTGTGATCGAATGAACCACTTACATACAATACCAATTTCCCTTTGTCTCACGATAGTTTACTTATCCGAGGTTTTGATCGTCAGTATCTCTGCATACCTAGTTCAACCTTGTTACCGATAAGTACTCTTTTCTCGTTCCCATGGTATGTGATCCCTTGTGAGCCAGTCACATGCTTGCAAGCCAATTGGATGACATTCCACCGAGAGGGCCCAGAGTATATCTATCTGTCATATGGATGGACAAATCCCACTCTTGATCCATGTGTCTCAACCCATACTTTCCGAACACTCAATGCCACCTTTATAGCCACCCAGTTACGGTGTGGTGTTTGATGTCATAAAAGCATCCTTCCGGTGATGGTGATAAGCATGATCTCATGGTTGAAGGAATTAGGTTACTATGTATTAGAAAACTTATAGCAATTGAACTATTAAAATGACTTGATCTTTATGCTACGCCTATCTATAGGAGTATGTCCATCATATCATTTTCCTAATGATATGACCTTGTTATTAACAACATCTCAAATGTTCATGATCAAGAAACCATGATCATCTATTAATCAACAAGCTAGTATTATAAAGAGGCTTTACTAGGGACTCTAATTTAGTTTACAAATCACACAAGTATTAATGTTTCTGGTCAATACTATTATAGCATGAATGTAAACATTTATCATAAACACAAAGATATAATAATAACTACATTTATTATTGCCTCTAGGGCATATCTCCAACAGTCTCCCACTTGCACTAGAGTCAACTAATCTAGATTACATGGTAATATACCGAACACCCACCCATGACAGTTTGGTGTCGGTCATGTTTTGCCCTCGGGTGAGGTTTAGTCAACGGATCCGCCACATTCAGATCTGTGTGTACTTTGCAAATCTTTATGTCACCATCTTGGACATGTTCTCGAATAGCGTGAAAATGCAGCTTGATGTGCTTCAGCTTCTTGTGTGACCTTGGTTCTTGCGCATTGGCTATGGCGCCCATGTTATCACAGTAGATAGACATTGGGTCCAGCGCACTTGGAACCACACCGAGCTCTGTAATGTACTCCTTCATCCATATCGCTTCTTGTGAAGCCTCTGAAGCAGCTATGTATTCCGATTCAGTTGAAGATCTCGCCACAACGCTTTGCTTTGCACTCCTCCAGCTAACTGCTGCACCATTCAAAGTAAATACGTATCCAGATTGAGATTTAGAATCATCCGGATCAGTGTTCCAACTAGCATCGGTGTAACCATTAACAATGAGTTGTTCATCACCTCCATAAGAAAGAACCATATCCTTAGTTCTTCTCAAGTACTTAAGGATGTTTTTGACCGCTGTCCAATGATCCACTCCTAGATCACTTTGATATCTGCTAGTTAAACTAACAGCATATGCAATGTTGGGTCTAGTACATAGCATGGCATACATTAGAGATCCTATGGCTGAGGCATAGGGAGTCTTACTCATCCTTTCTCTATCCTCTGCCGTTGCTAGACTTTGAGTTTTACTCAACGTCTTATTGGGCAACATGGGAAAGAACCCTTTCTTGCTATCTTCCATTCCAAACCTCTTTAGAACTTTGTCCAAATATGTACTTTGTGACAATGATATTAGGCGTCTCGATCTATCTCTATAAATCTTTATGCCTAATATGTAAGCTGCTTCGTCAAGATCTTTCATTGAAAAACTATTATTCAAATATTCTTTGACACTATTAAGAAGGTCTACATCATTCCTAATCAACAATATGTCATCTACATATAGTATTAAGAATGCTACAGAGCTCCCACTCACTTTCTTGTAAATATAAGCTTCTCCATAAGTTTGTATAAAACCAAAACTTTTGATAACCTTATCAAAACTTTGATTCCAACTTCGGGATGCTTGCTTCAACCCATATATGGACCGTTGAAGTTTGCATACCTTGTTAGCATCTTTAGGATCGACAAAACCTTTGGGTTGCATCATATACAACTCTTCATCAATGTCTCCATTGAGGAACGACGTTTTGACATCCATCTGCCATATCTCATGATCGTAATATGCAGCGATTGCTAACATAATCCTCACAGACTTTAGCTTCGCTATTGGTGAGAAAGTCTCATCGTAGTCAACTCCTTGAATTTGTCGAAACCCCTTTGCGACAAGTCGAGCTTTATAGACAGTAACATTACCATCAGCATCTGTTTTCTTCTTGAAAATCCATTTGTTCTCGACAGCCTTCTGGCCATCCGGTAAGTCCACCAAAGTCCATACTTGGTTTTCGTACATGGATCCAATTTCGTATTTCATGGCGTCTTGCCATTTATTGGAATCTGGGCTCATCATCGCTTCCTCATATGTCGCAGGGTCATCGGTGTTATCCACCAACATGACACTCATAACGGGATCATACCAATCAGGAGTGGTACGAGTTCTCATTGACCTGCGAGGTTCTGTAGCAACTTCAACCGAAGTTTCATGATCATCATCATTAGCTTCCTCTCTTATTGGTGTATGCGCCACAGGAACTTCTTCCGGTGATGCGCTACTCGCAAGTTCGAGAGAAGGTCCAACAACCCCGTCGAGTTCTACTTTCCTTCCAGTCACTTCTTTCGAGAGAAATTCTTTCACTAGAAAGGATCCATTCTTGGCAACGAAGATTTTGCCCTCAGATCTATGATAGAAGGTATACCCAATAGTTTCCTTCGGGTATCCTATGAAGATGCATTTTTCCGCTTTGGGTTCAAGCTTGTCCGGTTGTAACTTCTTTACATAGTCTTCGCAACCCCAAACTTTAAGGAACGACAATCTAGGTTTCTTCCCAAACCATAATTCATACGGTGTCGTTTCAACGGATTTAGATGGTGCCCTATTTAAAGTGAATGCGTCTATTTCTAATGCATAACCCCAAAATGATAGCGGTAAATCTGTAAGTGACATCATAGAATGAAACATATCTAAGAGAGTTCAATTACGACGTTCGGACACACCATTACGTTGTGGTGTTCCCGGCGGTGTCAATTGTGAAAGTATTCCGCACTTATTTAAATGCTCGCCAAACTCGTAACTTAGATATTCACCTCCACGATCAGAACGTAGAAATTTAATCTTCTTGTTACGTTGATTCTCCACCTCACTTTGAAATCCTTAAACTTATCAAAAGTTTCGGACTTATGTTTCATGAAATAGATATACCCATATCTACTCAAATCATCCGTGAAGGTAAGAACATAACGATAACCACCGCGCGATGCTACACTCATTGGACCACATACATCGGTATGTATGATTTCCAACAAGTCCGTAGCTCGCTCCATCATACCAGAAAATGGAGTCTTAGTCATTTTACCCATCAGACATGTTTCACATATTTCAAGTGATTCGAAATCAAGTGATTCAAGAAGTCCATCGGAATGGAGTTTCTTCATACGCTTCACTCCAATGTGACCAAGACGACGGTGCCACATATAGGTCGAGTTATCGCTCAATTTCAAATGTTTAGCTTCAATGTTATTAATATGTGTATTTCGACTATCGAGATTCAATAAGAATAAACCATCTACCAAAGGTGCATGTGCATAAAACATATTACTCATATAAATCGAATAACCATTATTCTCGGACTTAAACAAGTAACCGTCTTGCAATAAACAAGATCCCGATATAATGTTCATGCTCAATGCAGGCACCAAATAACAATTATTTAAGTATAAAACTAATCCCGATGGTAGATGAAGAGGTAGCGTGCCGACCGCGATCACATCAACCTTTGATCCATTTCCAACGCGCATCGTCATCTCGTTCTTCGCTAGCTTCCGTTTATTCTACAGCACCTGTTTCGAGTTACAAATATGAGCAACCGAACCGGTATCAAATACCCAGGCACTACTAGGAGTACTAGTGATATACACATCAATAACATGTATATCAGATATACCTTTCTTCTTGATGTTGCCGTTCTTCAAATCCGCCAAGTACTTTGGGAAATTCCGCTTCCAGTGACCCTCTCCCTTGCAGTAAAAGCACTCAGTATCAGGCTTAGGTCCAGCCTTGGTCTTCTTCGCCGGTGCGACAACTTTCTTACCACCCTTCTTGAAGTTTTCCTTTCGCCATGACTTGCCTTTCTTGAATTTGGTGGTCTTATTGACCAACAACACTTGATGCTCTTTCTTGATCTCCACTTCTGCAGATTTCTACATGGAGAAGAGTTCTGGCAACGTCTTGTTCATGTTTTGCATTTTGTAGTTCATCACAAAGTTCTTGTAACTTGGTGGCAGTGATTGGAGGACACGGTAAATACCCAAAGCATTAGGAATCACTATACCCAAGCTTTGGAGTTTGTTTTCGTGCCCAGACATCTTAAGCACATGCTCACTGGCGGAGCTGCCCTCTTCCATCTTGCAGTTAAAGAACTTTTCAGAAGCCTCATAACTCTCAACTGCCGCGTGAGCCTCAAATATCATTTTGAGTTCACGGACAATATCATGTGGGTCATGGTTCTCAAACCTTTTCTGAAGCTCCGATTCCAAACCATACAAGATAGCACACTGAACTGTGGAGTACTGATTCTTCCGAGTGAGGTAAACGTTCTTTACTTCATCGGTGCAGGCGGGTCACCCAGCGGTGCATCCAACACATAGGTCAAATTACTAGCATTGAGGACAATCCTCAAATTGCGGAACCAATCCGCAAAGTTGCTTCCATTGTTTTTCAACTTTTCTTTCTCTAGGAACGCATTAAAATTGATGGTAGGGGCCGCCATTGATCTACAACATATTTGCAATAGTTTAGACTAAGTTTATGACAAATTGAGTACTAATTAATAGTTAAATTAATCTAGGTGAACTCCCACTCAAAACAAAATCCCTCACATTGTTTTAGTGATCACACGAACCAAATCCACCACATCAAAACCGATCATCACGAGAGTTGATGTAGCTTCAATGGCGAACAATCGACATGTTCATCATATCTACTATATGACTCATGCTTTACCTTTCGGTGATCCGTGTTCCGAGACCATGTATGTACATGCTAGGCTCGTCAAGATCAAAACTTAGCTTCCGCATGAGCAAATCTGGCTTGCTCACGTTGTATACACTTGCAGAATCTAACACACCCGATCATCATGTGGTGCTTCAAAACAACAAGCTTTAGCAACGGTGCTTACTAAGGATGAACACTTTAAAACTTGAAATTTATGTGCATGAGGGATCATCTTATAATGCTACCGTTGTTAACTAAGCAATACAAGATGCATAAAGGATTAACATAACATGCAATTCATAATATGTGATATGATATGGCCTTTCTTCTTGTGCTTCCGATCTCCATCTTCAAGCACGAACATGATCTCCATCATCACCGGCATAGCGTCAAGGTCAATGGAGCCGTTTCATGGTTGTCGTCCACCAGCTCCAACTATCACAACTACTTTGAATAGACACGCGGGTCTTAACAGAAATTAAAGACAACCATATGGCTCCTATCGGTTGCCAACTTATAATAAGGAACATTGCATACATCAAATATAATCACAATCATGGCCATATCACATCACAGCACACCCCTGCAAAACAAAGTTAGACACCTCTAATTTTCTTTGCATATTTTACGTGGTTTGGGGCTTTCAATAAGTGTCGATCTAACTTACGAACAAGAACCACAACGTTGATGTTTGAACTATCAAGTGCCCGTTGTAAATTGGATCTATACTATAATGGGAGAGACATACACCCGCAAAGCCACTTATGCAATAAAAGTTGCATGTTGAGCGTGGAGCAAGTCTCATGAACGATGTCATGTAAGGTTAGCCCGGGCCGCTTCATCCCATCATACCACAAGATGCAAAGTACACAAGAAGCAATTGATAATAAAAGCACCACCGCCCACAATGACCATTGTGTTCTACTCGTGCAACAGATCTACATATAGACACGACTCTGATACCACTGTAGGGGTTCGTAGCATGGAAAACAAAAAATTTCTACCGCATGCAAACAAACAAGCCAAGATCTATCTACTAGATTGTAGCAACGAGTCGATAGAGGAACTAACCCTCGAAGATTCCAAAGCGGTTAACGAGAGCATATTCTCGTGGGTGATGTAGTCGTACTCTTGCCGATCTCAAGATCGCGTAGACGATCCTTCCGGCGCTGTGTTCCGGCAGCACTTCCGCAGTCGGTCACACATTCAGTACTCGATGAAGACCTTCCTCTCCCTTGTTCCAGCAGGCAGCAGAGGTTGTAGCACTCTCCTCGTGATTCCGGCAGCACGACGGCGTGGTACCATAAGTAGAGGGGAGATCTCGCAGGGCTTCGCCTTAAGCCGGAGCGAGTATGGTGGACTATGAGAGAGGCCTTGGCGATCTAGGGTTTAGAAGGCACCAAGGGGAGAGTGTAGCCGGCGGCTAGGGTTTGGGATCACCCCAACTCAGCGAGTTGGTGGTGCCCTAGGCGGCGGCAGCAGCAAGGGTGGTGGCGCCGGCGGCTTAGGGTTAGGGTTTGGGGTGTGAGAGGTGTAGGCTAGAGGGGCACCCCTTCCCCTTCTTTTATAGGTGGGAGGGTGCCGGTTGGGAGGAGGGAGTCCTCCCCCAACTCGGCCTCCTTGGCCGGCGGGTGGAGGGAGAGGAACTCCTCCCCAAGTAGGTTTCCTACTCTCCCTCCACCAAGCAAACTTGTCGTTTGACTTTTCAAATTGGCGTTTGACTTTTCAAACTAGGATTTGATTTCTCCCTTTATTTTGCCCAGCCATGATACCTAGCACATGATGCAACCATTCCACATTGTCATGACACATTCATGTACCCTTCCCCTCCGGAGTGCCGGACCTTCCAGAACCTTCTAGAACATTCCCGATGAAAACATCGGAATCATTCCCCAACTCCGAAACAGGACTTTCCTTATATGAATCTTATTCTCCGGACCATTCCGGATCTCCTCGTGATATACCGGATCCCATCTGAGACTCCGAACAACATTCGGTCTCTTACTCATCATTCCATAACTACTCAATAACATCGAATCCTTAAGTGTGTCTCCCTACGGTTCGTGAATTATGCAGACATGATCGAGACACTTCTCCGAAAAATAACCAATAGAGGAATCTGGAAATTCATATGGCTCCCACATATTTCTACGATTACTTTGTGATCGAATGAACCACTTACATACAATACCAATTTCCCTTTGTCTCACGATAGTTTACTTATCCAAGGTTTTGATCGTCGGTATCTCTGCATACCTAGTTCAACCTTGTTACCGATAAGTACTCTTTTCTCGTTCCCGTGGTATGTGATCCCTTGTGAGCCAGTCACATGCTTGCAAGCCAATTGGATGACATTCCACCGAGAGGGCCCAGAGTATATCTATCCGTCATATGGATGGAAAAATCACACTCTTGATCCATGTGTCTCAACCCATACTTTCCGAACACTCAATGCCACCTTTATAGCCACCCAGTTACGGTGTGGTGTTTGATGTCATCAAAGCATCCTTCTGGTGATGGTGATAAGCATGATCTCATGGTCGAACGAATTAGGTTACTATGTATCAGAAAGCTTATAGCAATTGAACTATTAAAATGACTTGATCTTTATGCTACGCTTATCTATAGGAGTATGTACATCATATCATTCTCCTAATGATATGACCTTGTTATTAACAACATCTCAAATGTTCATGATCAAGAAACCATGATCATCTATTAATCAACAAGCTAGTATTATAAAGAGGCTTTACTAGGGACTCTAATTTAGTTTACAAATCACACAAGTATTAATGTTTATGGTCAATACTATTATAGCATGAATGTAAACATTTATCATAAACACAAAGTTATAATAATAACTACATTTATTATTGCCTCTAGGGCATATCTTCAACAGAAAGCAGAGATCCCAGTTCGTCGGTGTAGTGACTATCTTTGATCTGGCGCGTTGCGTTTAGAGAGAGGGTGAAAAACCCCGCGATTACCTCGCCAGGTGGCTCCGTATACATGCCGATCTGGAGCATTAGCCCAATGATGATGCTATCTATCACTTTGTGGAAGGGATGGACCGCGGTACACTTCTGCAGCATACGCTAAGGCAGCTACAGGCCTCAAGACGCCTCACTTTTGAGGGCATGGTTCACACCGTTAATAACTATGCGGCCGCTGATGCAGAAGCTCAAGCAGCACTCGCGGCCGTACCAGGCGCCCTGCCGTCTCAGCCACCGCCACGACCGCCTCGAGTCAATGTCCCTGCAGCCTCGGCATCTTCTTCCATCGTCGAGGAATCCCCCGCACCCTCCGACTCCGTTTTGGACGCGCTCTACGCCGACATCAGCGAGGATTCATAGGAGATGGATATCAACCTAGAGGAACTCGACTCTGCTATGCAGGAGATGGAGGAGGACATCAAACGCGAGGAGCAGGCCAACAAGGCCATCACATCCCGAGAGGTGTTCGTCGCCATTGGGAGTATGATGGAAGAAGACCAATCCGGACAAGCTCCGCCTAAAGCGCTGGAAAAGGGGAAGGGTCCACCTGATGCTGCCGACAATGATCACAAAGGCCATGCCCCCTCCGCCTAACCTAGTTCAGCAGCCGCATGAACTCAACGTCGGTGCGAGTAACCTCAACACCGGAAACCCGTTGCCTTCAGCATCTACATCTACGGCTGCCCAAATCACTCCAACTGATAGAGCGATGTACGGCAGTTTGCTTTTCGAGCCCATGACTGTGGCTCATATACGGAACGTAGTCCAGCTTGATGAGAAGCACCAGCATCTCCTGGAGGAAGCACATGCCATCGCGGAGCAAGGCGCAAAGCTATATCAAGATCTGTGCAAGGCTCAAAAGTCAATCGAGAAAGCTAGAGTCATGGAGGCCAAGTACAAGACTTTGCTCAAGCAACAGAAGGCTAGGAAAACTCCGGCTCACGTCATCAACAATCCTGGTGTACGGCGCAACCTAGGACGGGCTCCCTCGAAGCCGCCACAAGCCAAGCCATACATTGACAGCGAGGGCAGGAAGATCATGCCCACTCCTATTCTCAACTTAGTCGTCGCCAAGACCCTCCTAGAGAAGGATAGATCACCCATAGTTGTGGAACAGGTATATGACCTTGTAGCAAAGGCGGTCAAACAACGGGAAAAGGCCACCTCTCAAAGGCTTGAGTCTGACCCAACATATTTCCAATCTAGCAATCCTAAGCCGCCAAGGGAGAGATCTCCTCATGATGTCGGGTCCCAGATGGGTTCATCAGAGCAAAGACGGAGGGATGCACGCAACAGGAAGGATGCTATCCCCATATCCTTCGACCACGGAGGCAAGGCCCATCCTCGTCGCCCATCTCCATCTCCCCGGTCTCCCCGACATCGCGAAGACCCAAAATCTCACCAACGTACGAGCATGCCTCCGCCAAGACACCCTTAGGGTGGCATCGTCATTAGATACAACACACGATGGAGAGCGCAATGGCAACCAAGGAAACAAGAGCATGTCACACCATGACCCTCTACGTCCGAAAAGCAACTGCGATAGATGCGAGGCATCACAGGAGGGTAATAGCAAGAAGGCTAACCCACTGCCACCTCCGCCTCCGTCACCACCTAGCAGCCACCATGGTGTAGGAGGCCCACGTCGTTCACGCATCCCATCCCCTGGTGGCAAGAAGAAAAGAACAAGCCCGGAGCCGTACGACGCACATTCACTCCTGGACATGATTTACGAGGTACGGGAATGACAGTACCTAGGACCACGTTGCTTTGGACCCGTAATACAGACCGAAACTTACCCCAAGGGTTTCTGGATAGACAAGACGATCAAGCCCTATGACGACACTGCCAAACCAGCTATGTGGCTGCAGGATTACAGCAATGCGGTGGAGATCGCCGGGGGAAACCCCAATGTTGCCGTCAAGTACCTCCCACTAATGTTGACGGACACGGCCTACCAATGGATTGAATACTTGCTGAAAAATTACATCTACAACTGGTTGGACATGCACAGTGTTCACCAAAAACTTCGAGGGTACGTATAAGCGTCCTTGCACTATTGGCGATCTACAATGGTCCATGCAAGAGAAAGACGAGACATCTCGCGCATACCTCTCCCGATAGCTAGATATGAAAAATTCCTGTGCGGGAGTGCACGATCAGAATGCTATGGCCGCCTACATTGATGGTTTGGAGAAGGGTACATTGCTCCGACATAAGCTGAAGCACCTGCAGGACAATCACATACTAGATCTCAATCAGATGATCTCTCTCGCTTAGTGAGTTCGCGGCTGCCGACGACGACGCTCGCGGCTCCTTGCCGGTAATGGCCATCCCAACCCAAGCCAAGAGGAATAACAACACCAAGCAGAAGAGTCTGCCAGAAGACAAGCCAACCTCCGACATGGTCGCAATGACGTTTGCAGGAAGAGGTGATGGCGGACAGCGTGGCCAAGGATGGGGGGCTGGTCGTGGGCAGCATCGAGGTAGTGAAACTACCCCGACAGCACCCCGCATTCCCCAAACATACGAGTAGTACCGCAATATGCCATGCCTTGTACACCTCGACGCCAACGGCAAAGCCACTCACACCAATCGCCATTGCAAGTTTGTCAACGACCTCAAGGAAGACCTGGAGTCCGGCTACAAATGAAGCCGGAAGAACCGACCGCGAGGCAAGGGCAAAGGGAAGAAGAAGGAAGAGGAGTCCAAGGATTCAAGTTACATGGATGAGGACATTGACCCCAAGCACGCCTACAAGGGCGATGGCAAAGGCAAGAACCCCTTCGAGAAGAAGCCCCCGGTCTACCACACTTTCCTTGGTACCCCAACTATTCGGGCATAGAAAACCTCGCCAAGGATACTGATGGCCACCCTACCCCCAGTTCCCCAATACCTGCACTCGTCAGAAGTTCCAATCGCTTGGGACACTAAGGTTCACCCAGACCTCGTTCCAACGGAGAACCAATATGCCATGGTCATCAACCCCTTGATCGACGACAATGAGTTTACCAAATGCATGGTGGATAGTGGAAACAACATCAACATTATGTACCTGGATACTCTGCGCAAGATGAACTTGACGGAGACTAACCTAAGGCGGACCAACACCGTGTTCCATGGCGTAGTTCCTAGCCGAGAGGCTCGGTCCCTTGGGTGCGTCACGCTTCCGGTCGCTTTTGGCGATGTTAACAATTACCGCCAAGAACACATGACCTTTGAAGTGGTCCCATTCAAGAGCGTGTACCACGTCATATTCGGACGCGACATCTTCCACTCCTACATGGCCAAAGCATGCTTCGCCTACAACAAGCTCAAGATACCCGGACCAAACGGTGTCATCACCGTATCCGGAAGTTTCTCAAAGGCAAGGGACTACGAGATTGGAGAAGCATCCTTTGCAGAAGCTGTCCTCTACAGCGAAGAATTCAAGGAAATCCAGAGCAATGTTGATGCCTCGGAGATGACAACATCGAAGAAGCAGATCTCTGACTGCGATCCTGCCTTCAAGGCCTCCATCAATACCAAGTCGGTGGATCTTGTGGTAGGCGATGCCTCTAAGACCACCGCCATTGGGATGAACCTAGACCCTAAATAGGAAAGCGCGCTCGTCGGGTTCCTCCGTGAGAACATGGACATCTTTGCCTGGCAACCTGCCGACATGAAAGGTGTACCTAGGGAACTTGTTAAGCACAACTTGAATATTGATCAAAAATGCAAACCGGTGAAACAATCTCTATGACGCTTCGGAGATGAGAAGTGGCGTGCCATAGGCAAAGAGATAGCTAGGTTACTTAAGGCTAGTTTTACCCGAGAAGTCCTTCACAACCGATGGGTGGCCAATCTTGTACTTGTCCCCAAAAAGGAAACCAAAGAATTAAGAATGTGCGTTGATTACACCGGCTTGAACAAAGCGTGTCCGAAGGATCCGTTTGCTTTGCCTCGCACTCACCAAGTCATTGACTCGACGGCTGGCTCGGAACTTCCGTGTTTTCTAGATGCATACTCAGGATACCACCAGAAAAAAATGAGGAAGTCGGACCAATTGGCCACTTCGTTCACCACACCTTATGGCACATTTTGCTATTTCACAGTGCCCTTTGGGTTGAAAAACGCAGGTGCTATGTACCAGTGGACCATGCAACGTTTCCTACATGATAAAATTGGTCAGAATGTTCACGCCTATGTGGATGATATAGCGGTGATGTATAAAAAGTCAAACGACTTAATCTCCAACTTAAAAGAAACCTTTGATAATATCTGAAAGTACAACATGATGCTTAACCCAAAGAAGTGCGTCTTCGGGGTCCTAGTCGGCAAATTGTTGGGCTTCATCGTTTCCCAGCGTGGAATCGCGGTCAACCCGGAGAAGATCAAAGCAATCCTAAATATAAACCGTCTTACAGGCCTGAAGGACATCCAATGGCTAACAGGCTGCATTGCAGCAGTAAGCCGGTTCTTCAGCTGACTTAGAGAGAAGGCTTTGCTGTTGTACAAGTTGCTGAAGAAGGCAGATAAATTTGCATGGACGTATGAAGCACATGTTGTGCTTAAGAAGCTAAAGGAGATCCTCTCCTCTGCACCTGTGCTTTCAGCACCCGAGCCTATGGAGACTATGTTAATTTACATGGCGGCCACCAACCGGGTAATCAGCATCGTTGTCGTGGTGGAGCGGAAAGAACCAACACATGAGTACGGAGTGCAACGACCAGTTTACTATGTAAGCGAGGTCTTTACGGAGTCCAAGCAGCGTTATCCGCACTACCAGAAGCTAGCTTATGGAGTGTTCCTTGCTTCTCAAAAGCTGAGGCATTATTTCTAGGAGCACCCTATCACAGTTGTGAGCAAAGCTCCACTGTCGGACATCATCAATAACAACAACGCTACAGGAAGGGTTGCAAAGTGGGGCATTGAACTTGCTGCCTTCGAGATCACCTACAAGAGACGCGATGCTGTCAAATCATAGGTCTTGGCGGATTTCATCGCAGAATTGACGGAGATGCCGGATGCTACCCCTGTGCCAGAGCCATAATCCTGGGTGATGCACTTTGACAGATCATAGCTGCTCAATGGCTCGGGGGATGGTGTACTGCTACAGTCACCAACAGGGGAAAAGCTACACTATGTTCTGCAGATCCACTTTGAGGCTACAAATAACATGGCGAAATATGAAGCACTCACTCACGGACTTCGCGTAGCCAAGGATATTGGCATCAAGCACATAGTTTGCTGTCGATATTCTGACTTGGTTGTCCAGCAGGTGGCTGGCACCTGGAACGCGCGAAACCCCATGATGGCAGCATATCGAGACGAAGTAGACAAGATAGCCAAGTGCTTAGAGGGTTACGAAGTCAAGTATGTCAAGAGGGAGGAAAATGAGGCGGCAGATCTGCTGTCAAAGCTTGGATCAGGGTGCAAACCAATTCCACCTGGCGTTTCTCTAGACCATCTACGGACCCCATCCGTGAAGGGAGCGGATCCATCTAACCCAGATAGAGTTGACTCATTTGTTCACACAGTGACCAAAGTTTCTCCGGCTTGGACAAAACCGTACATGGATTATCTCATACACGGAACTTTGCCCATCGACGAAGTTGAAAGCCCGCAAATAGTATGTTGAGCAAAGGGCTATACCATAATAAATGGACAGCTCTATAAAATAAGCACCACTGGTGTATACCAAAAGTGTGTGTCCTAGCAAGAAGGTATTGAAATCCTTCATGAGATCTATCTCGAAGATTGCGGGCATCACGCCACTCCTCGATCTTTGGTCTCCAAAGCCTTTTGGCAAGGATTCTACTGGCTGACTGCGAAGGCCGACACCGACAAGCTGGTTGAGACATGCATGGGATGCCAGTAGTATGCCCTACAACCACATGTACCTGCTCAAGAATTGCGAACAATACCAATAACTTGGACGTTTGCAGTCTGGGGGCTAGACATGGTTGGTTCATTATAGACGACACATTGTGGGTTTACGCATCTGCTAGTAGCAGTTGATAAATTCACTAAATGGATAGAATCTAAACCCATTAGAAAGCTTGATGGGGCAACTGCCCTTAGGTTTGTCCGGGATCTAGTGGTGAGATTTGGTCTCCCATATAGCATTATCACCGACAATGGTAGCAACTTGTCACTCGGAGAGTGGAGGCCTATTTTTGGGAGAAGGGCATCTGACTTGACCTGGCTTCTATGGCGCATCCGCAGTCTAATGGACAAGTTGAGCGAGCCAATGGATTAATTCTGCAGGGGATCAAGCCACGTCTAGAGGCACCGCTACATAGAGCAGCTGGAGTCTGGGCAGAGGAATTACCATCTGTTCTGTGGAGTTTACGAACTACACCAACATATCCACCGGCTACACCCCTTACTTCATGGTATATGGAGCAGAAGCCATCCTGCCTTCCAACATTCTTCACGATTCACCAAGAGTTGCCGCCTATGACGAGGATGACGCCGAAGAATCTATACGCTTAGAAGTAGAACTTATCGAGGAAGAGCGCGTATTGGCATGCCAAATATCCGCCATCTACCAGCAGAAGCTATGAAGCTACCATAGTCGCCGCGTTCATCATCGCTCGTTTAAAGAGGGGGATCTGGTGCTCTGACTTAAGCAGAAGAAGTCACACAAATTATCTCCGCCATGGGAAGGACCATTCATCATAAGCAAGACGCTACTCAGTGGTTCCTATTACCTTGTTGACAATCGTGAACTAGAGGATAAACCAAACGATGATCATAAGCGTAAGCGACGTGACCCGGATGATGACTACCCGAAGCTTGATCGACCATGGAACATAGCACAACTACGTCCTTTTTAATCTTAGCATATTTTTTATCTACTGTGTACCTCTTATACGATCAATGAAATAAAGCTCTTTGGTTCACTCATATGCTTGAGTGTTTTACCTCCTTTAGTGATCATTTTTGGATCGTATAAAACCTTTATGCACAAGTTTTGTATTTGCACTTGTGAAAATTCCGCCTACGGGCGTTAGCTTAAGTTTTCTGGTCTAAACGTTCTTTGTTGTTTCTATATGGATTCTGGAGTAGTGACTTTCAGCACTCGAAGTCGGTGATTTTGTGCTTAGGTTCTTGACGGTGCCATTGGGAATCATCACCTGAGCGCATAGTTTCGACTACGGGTCTTCCGACTCACGAAAAGTCAAGCATAAAAATCAGAGTAATGGATAAGCCAACACTTGCTTAAAAATATATACATGCTGGAACTAGTACTTAAGTAGCAGGAAACATATATCTATTGTTTTCCACCTTAAGGAGACTTCGAGGTAACATCATCGGCAGCAGGAGAGTCATCCTGATCATCAACAAAGTCGGTGGTCTTGAGGGAATCAGAGAAGCTGGACTGGTCGGCGTCAATGACCTCAAGAGGTACAAAGGTGTTTGCGTCCACCAACTTGGCGACCCTGGTGTCATAGCCGGCGAGCGATGACCAGATAGCTCTATGATCGATCTTCTGGCCATCATCGTCTACGTCGGGCAAGCCGGAGGTCACAGTGTTGATGTCGGCATCATCATAGTGAGCCTTTACCATTGCCAGCGACATGCTTGCACTAGCCCGGGTACATGAAGCTTTCCAGCTTACGATATGCTCGGGGGCTTGGCACAGGATCTCCGAGTACTTCATGACGGAGTCCACCGCTTCGATGTTGATGTTCAAGGGCTTGGTAATTTCTTTCGCTTGGGTTATGGCGGTGCTGATGAAGTTGCTGACAAGAACCATGCATTCCTTTGGCGAAGGAGGATTATTGGTCAAACCAATAGGAGCTGCATTTCCGGCCAAAAGATTGAGTACATGAGTTCAAAATAAGAATTTTTTTGAGTAATTGGCTTACATAAGTACAAGACAAAGATTGCTTACCAAAGATGTTGGACTCGGCCTGTTGGAGCATCTCCGCCATAGAGTCCCGTTCTTGTCGGAGGACCTTGTAAGCATCAAGGTTGCGAGTATTCTGCTCGGCAGCCGGTTTGTTCTGCTCCTTGAGGATTGCAATTTCCTCCTTTAGGCGGTTGATCTCCTTGTTGGCGGACCCCTGCACGGCCTTCATAGCATCTTCGTGCATCTTCAAAGATTCAGCCCTCTCCTGCGTAAGGATTTTGTTCTCGCTATCCAACAGTTGTATGTGCTTGGACTGCTCGACAATATCCTTCGCCTTGGTAATTGCTTCTGCATGTCAGAGAAATGATAGAGCACAATTATTACTCGGAGTTTAATGGCGCAAGACCAAGATTTGAGTGCGAAATTGAAAAGAAAAACAGACTCTTGCTCTTGGTGATTTGATCCTTTAAGAAGGCAGTTTTACCCTTTTCAGCTTCAAGATCAGCATGCATCTTATGGAACTTGTCGTTGGTGACACCCCTCCGATCATTCTCATTCTGCAAAAAGATTAAAATTACTCAGTCTACTTGGAGCATCTAGCCGGATAAGTATCCGCCTAGAGGCTTGGGGGCTACATTACGAGTTTTTAACTCGGCAATATGCTTAGTCTATCTTTTAAGCATCTAGTCGGAACTAGTTTTGTTTCAACTAGAGGCTTGGGGGCTATAGTATTGAAAAATTACAAACACTATGTATGCTACTCTAAAAGTATCTAGTCGGAATAATTCATTCAAACTACATACTTGGGGGCTACAGTGCAAAGTTTCTAGCTTAGTCACTCTTAGAGCATTCAGACCCAAAGACCTATGGTTTTCTGTCTAAATCCTCGGGGGCTACAGTGAGATACTACATATGAAATGCAAAAGACATATAAAACTTACAAGTGCGGTGATCTTGAGGTTGGTGGCGCTCTCGGTGAATATCTTGCTAAAAGCAAGGCTGTTTTCGTGAAGGATATCCGCCTGCTTGAGCAGCTCCTCAAGGCCACATGTGGGAGAAGTCGGCACTGCACCAGGAGCCAGAGTTGAGCTACTCGGTGTAAGCACCGGGTAGACGATCTTTGGAAGCTCTGCTGGCGTCTTGGGTGCAACGGCTCCGCCTACGGCAAAAGTTCCGCCTTCCACGATCGCCTTACCGCTATTAGTGGCATCCTTAGCCGGAGCTTCAGCCACTTTAGATGATCTGCTCTCTTGTGTCGTCTGCTCGCCGACAACAACAAGCTCCATGACAATGTCTGGGTCCACTTCCATGGCGAAAGGTTCAGATGTTACCTTTGATGGAGAGCTTGTTGGTGCGGTGGCAGGCTGGACGCTCGGGGTCGGTGGGGCAATAGCGGGAGATGCTTGGTGAAACATTGATTTGATGTTTTTAGAATCCCCCGATGAATTGGAGGTCTTCTTCAAACTCATACTGGCTTTCTTCCTGAAACGTGAAAAAAGTATAAGTACAGGAATAATACGAGCAAGAGACAATGTCGGATGTTAAGAAGCTTACACAACGGTTGGTGCCCTGGTCAACGGGATACCAATCATTCTTATTTTCTCCGCCTCCAGGGAGGCGGTGGATCTCTTGGAGGATCCACCCCCCGTCTTCTTCTTCTTGCCTCCATCGACAACGTCAAAGGTGGAGCTCCTCCGCTTACGCGCCAGCAGCACATCATCGTCGGACACGACGGTGACTTCCTTCATCTTGGGGTCGTAGACTTGGGCAGTCATGCTACCTTCGTCTAGACTCTTCAGTTGTTAAGTAAATCCCAAAGTGTTAGACGCGAAGGTTATGGAAATACGGAAGAACTGGAGTATATGTCATACACGGAAAATAAACAAGTACCTCTGGGCACGTGCCACCCTCGAACATGTCGTAGGTGATTCTGAAGACACGCTTCCTGTCCTTCACCTTGACTATATCCTTGAGGCGAAGCTTGACGGAGTCACTAGAAAAATTGTCCTCGGAGATGCGGAGGCTATCCTTGGAATATTTGTGCATGAGCTTCACGTGGTGCTGCAGAGGCTGAATCCGTCTGATGAACCAGCACATGGCTAGGTCCAACCCGGTCAGACCCGTCTCTACGAACCACTTGATCCGCCTTACGGCGCAAGAGGCTTCGTCGTCGGAGGTAAGGGGGCTTGGAATCTCCATGTTAGGGCTTCAACGACGTCTCCATCGACAAAATCTGGGTATGTTTTTTCTTGGCCAGACAAATGGATATTTGGGCCATAGAAATATGTCCTCTGACAGTTATTGCAAGACTCGTGGCCTATGATGTCGGGGAAATGCCGGATAGGCCGGATCTTGAAACTAATAGTTCCACAATTTCTAAGATCATCCTTGCTCACTACGGCTTTCCTCTTGACGGTGAAAAATAGATGAACAGATCTAACCTAGGCCTGATACCTAGGTAACTCTCACAAAGTGCCACGTAGTTGATGAGCGCAAGGATGCTATTGGGGGATAGGTTCTGAGGTTGAACCGGGTAGTGTCTAAGGACTTCTATGAAGAAGTCAGAGATTGGGAGGGAGACGCCGCGTACCAGTTGGGATTTGAGGTATACCTTTTCTTAGGCTAGGGGAGAAGGGATGACCTTGCCGGCTGGCACTGCCCGCCAGACCAGGCCCTCCATCGCGGGGAGGTACCCCTCGGTGAGCATCTCCTTGAGATCGCCTTCGGTGATATCGGAGCCGCGCCATTCCCCCTTGTGGGAATCAGCCTCTTCTTCTAGCAGTTCCAGCCCCTTTGGAACATGGTCGCCGCCGGTGGTTTCCACCACGACCTCCGGTGGCACGTGGACAGAGCTCGCCGTCTTGGTCGTGGCTTTGCCTGACGCCGTCATTGATGGAGCCTTACTGCTGCTTGCCATTGGTATGGAGGGGAGGTGACTGCAGATTGGGAGGAAAAGTTAGGGTTTTTCCCTCTGTGCACGCGGAGAGCTCGAGGAAGCGTTTGCTGGTGGAAGAAGATGATGCGAGGAAGAATGCGGTGAAAAGATAAAAATCACCACGGTTACAATTTATAGTACTCGGTATCAATATTCGTGTAGGTTGATCAAACGGTTGCTGCGTGAAAAACGCGTGCTTGCGTGTGCGCATAAATTTCGCCATGTTCCCACCGCCGCCGCCAATGTTTCGTATCCTTCACGCGGGAAAATTGGCTATGATTATGTTCTCTTCATGTCTGAATTACGAGGCATCACAAACCTTTGGTCTACATCACTCTGATGTCTACGCACTTCTATTCTTTTAGACAGTTGTTGGGCCTCCAAGTGCAGAGGTTTGTAGAACAACAGCAAGTTTCCCTTAAGTGGATTACCCAAGGTTTATTGAACTCAGGGAGGAAGTGGTCAAAGGTATCCCTCTCAAGCAACCCTGTAATCAAGATACAAGAAGTCTCTTGTGTCCCCAACACACTCAATACACTTGTCAGGTGTATAGGTGCACTAGTGCGGCGAAGAGATAGTGAAATACAAGTGGTAACAGTGCCAGAAAATAGCTTCTGACTTGTTGTTGACATGGGGTAACGTGTGTGAGTGCCAGAAAATAGCTTGACAGTGAGGTAAAGACTAAAGGCAAAAGGATGGAAGCAAGCAAACATGCAACAAATCTAGTAATAAACAGTGTTTCAATGTTTAGAACAAGGCCTAGGGATCATACTTTCACTAGTGAACACTCCCTCATATAAATATCCTCTCTTCATGATACTACTCTTAACTACTCTCCGGTTGGACACTCTAATCCACGGTAGGGCCTTCCCCAATCTAGATAACCCCACACAATCACCTTGAGCGCTAGATGGTTCAAACAAACACCACAATTTTATAAAGACATCCAACTCCAAATATAACTCATAACGAATATATGTAATCCGGCTTAAGTGCCACACACGGCGCGCACGCTGTCACTGTCACACACATGGGGAAAAGCATAGATCTATTAAAGCACGATGATTATTTATGTAGACTCTTGCCTAAGTGCCACCATGGCGTGCACGCTGTCACTTTCACACACATGGGGAGAGCAGAGATCTATTGAAGCACTTGAGTAGCAAGGCAAATCTACTCGATTACAAAGCTCATGACCACAACAAGATCATGCATAGAGAGAGATATGAACACATAGCTACCGGTAGAGCCCTTAGCCTCGAGGAAGAACTACTCCCTCCTCATCATGGGAATCAGCAATGGCGATGGAGATGGTGGTGGAGATCGATGGAGATGGCTCCGGGGGCACTTCCCCATCCCGGCAGGGTGCCGAAACAGAGACTTTATGTCCCCCAAATCTCCTCTTTGGTGGCGGCGGCGCAACTGAACTTTCCGTGGCTTTCTGGTCGTGTCAGGGTTTACGTCCTGAGGAGACGTATATATAGGCGAAAGGGGAGACCGAGGGGGTGCCCGGGGTGGCCACACCCCCAGGAACGGGCCAGGCCTGTCCACGCGGCCAGGGGGTGTGGGCCCCCCGAGGCCCTCCTCCGTCTCTTCTTCGTGGTTCCGTGTTCCCCTCGATGAAATATCGACTTTGGCTTTTGTCTCGTCCAATTCCGAGAATGTTCATTTTCTGCCTTTTCTGGAACCAAAAACAGAAGAAAACAGGCAACTGGCACTGTGGCAACTTGTTAATAGGTTAGTACCAGAAAACATATAAAAACACCTCAAAGTGTAGACAAAACATAAGACAAATGATATAAAACAAGCATGGAGCATAAAAAGTTATAGATAGGTTTACGACGTATCAACCATCCCCAAGCTTAACTCCTTCTCGTCCTCGAGTAGGTAAGTGATAAAAAAGAATAATTTTTAGGTGACATGCACCATCAAAACCAAGATCAAACCATTTGCAAGCATTGAAAGCTGGGATCAAAGTACTCTAAATATGAGCATGAAAGATGGAGTTCTAACAGTAAGCCAAAGTAACTATGCATGCAACATGAAAGACTACAAACAAAGATCATGAATAACATGCATTGAAAAACGTTTGTTTGTTTCACATACGGAAAATATGGCATAGTGGCATTCAGCTTGTCCCTCATGGAGTAGCAAATAGATTCATAGGACACCTTCAAAGTTCATAAGAGTGACTAGATACAAATAGCACAAGAACAAGCAATACAAGAATATGCATCAATCAATAAGTTTTGGGACACTGCACATAGAACTAAGAATGGCAACTATGCTCTCTTAATGGTGCCTAAAGGTAGAAGGTGGAGACTCAATATAATAATGGAAGAAAGGCCCTTCATAAAGGGAAGCAGAGATTTCAAGTTTCAAAAAGAGCTTCCAAAAATTATGGTACTTCTTAGATTTCAGCCCTCATTGCCCCTATCATAAGAATCTTGAAGTGATTAAGGTTAAAGTGAACAAACTATTGAGTATATGTTTGACAAAGTATAAGTTGGCAATCTCATGTCCCTTGAATATGAGGGCCACACCTCATGCTACTCAACTTCAGTCACCTGTAAGATTTTGTCATAGTAAGTACATAAGTATCATAGAGAACCGCCAACGGGGTACCCCTTGCACATGGTACATGAGCTTTCCCATAACCAAAATGACAAGGCAAGCAGACAATGAGCATCTCAGTGATCTTTTTATTTACTATGTGCATAGATTTTTATTGAGAATGCTTCATAGAATGCTCATTATGGTGATGCTGCAAGTTTCCACCATGATTAGGAATGGCTTAGGCTAGTGACCAGGCGTTTCTCTAACACAAAATACATAACTCCATGGACTTACAAGCTCCCTTTTTATTTCACACCGGCGACATCCATAGACAAAAGAGCATGATATCAACTGTGTACAAAGTACAAGTGCAATGTTGAAAACGTTCCCCACGACAGCATGGTTCTGCTAATTCCAATGTCTAAGTGCAAGCATATACAACATAGACGACAAGTGTGCCATCAAGTTTGTGAGAGATTTAATCACTAAGTTTTCACATAACAAAATACTTTTTAATTGGAAGATAGATGAAAACAAGAATATACTTGGAATGGTGTAACACACCATGCATAGAAATTTATAGTGGACACTTTGGAATAACTTGGTTTCTTGGGAGTTGGAAGCATGAGTAGATCTTACTAATACAAGTGGAGGCTAGCAAAATACTAGGAGCGACCAACTAAGAGAGCAATAATGGCCATAATCATCCAGAGCGACAAAACATTACTAATCAAAGCATAGACTGGTACTACAGGTCAAGGACTAAATGATCATAGAGGCTATGGTGACTTGTTCATAGTCATAACATGGTGTGAGCATGTGCCAAGTCAACCCAAACAAAGCATCAAAGGAGAATACCACAATATTATGCTTTTTAATGCTAAAACAACACATGATTCTTTCAAGGCACACTAAGCAATCTCAGTTGTTTGAAACAAGTCATGCTACTACAATAATCACTAAGCATAAGTTGAAAACAACATCTAGCATGACATGATAAAGTCTAAGCCACAGTTAAAGCAATCTCCTCTTGTACTATTCAAGCAAGAACTTTCTACTCTTTTCCAACACCAATTGACTTATTTGAAACAACTCACAAATATAATAATCAACAAAGATCAGTGAGCTTGTATCATAAATCCACAAAGAAGAACTAAAAAGTTCTAAGCTGAAAGCACAAGAAAACTAAGGCTAAACGCAGTGCTAGCAAAAAAGAACACTCATAAGACAATAAGAATAAAAACTAGAGTGTTCTAGGCAATGAAAACAAAGTGTGTTTCTCTCCAAAAGAAGTGTGTTGTGATCCAAATAATTTATTCAATCAAACTAAGAAAACAAAAATCAAAAACGAAAACTAAGACGCTCCAAGAACAACACAATTGTGCATGAAATAATAAAAATGAAGTGTCTAGAAAGACCTGAGATTTTTATTGATGAAGAAGGGTATGCCTTGGGCATCCCCAAGATTTGACGCTTGTACCTCTTGAATATTTCTTGGGGTGACACGGGGTGGCATACCCAAGCTTGATCTTTTGTCCATTCTTTATCTCATTACATCATTCTTTCTCTACACCTGAAAATTTTCCTTCATACAAAACTTCACACAATCTTCATTAGCAACATTAGTGTATTCAAAAGATAATAGACCCTTGGGTTTAGCTTTAAAACAGAAAAACTTTCACTAAAAACACAAGCTATTGTAGCAATTACCTCAAAAATCTCAATTTCCCAAAGAGAACTCAAAAGGAGTCAATAAGAAGCAAATGCAAATAATGGCAGAAATCTGTCAAAACAGACCAGCAGGTAGAAACCGATTTTTTTGAAGACCTTCTGTTGCTCAAATAAAAAAGTGTTGATCTAACAAAATTTAGCTAACATACTGTGGGATTTATTCGTAAATTATCAGCTCAATCCGACTTACAAAGATTCCTCACAATTTTTTATGGTGGAGCAAAAAAACTCTGTTTTGGGACAGCAACTCCCCAAATCTTACTTCCCTCTCATTAGAGGTCATTCTTGGCACAAAAAGCAAACAAAAAGGATAAGGAGAGGTAATTACTTAAGTAATAACTTCCAAGACTCAAGAAAACTCTTGGGGTATCTTCAAACAAGTACTTTTCTTTAACGCCTTTAAGTTAGGCTTGATAGTTTGAGAAGATGCTCACATAAGAAATATCAATTGAAGTAAAAAGAGCATCAAGAAACAAATTTAAAACACATTTAAGTCTAACCCACTTCCTATGCATAGGAATCTTGTAAATAAACAAGTCATGAAAGCACAAAGCAAAAAGCATAGGAAAGCAAAACAAGCGCAGCTTCAAAACTTTCAACATAAAGAGGGGGAACTTAATATTGTTGAGATACACAAAACCATGTTTCCCTCTCTCATAATAACTTTCAGTAGCAACATGAACAAAATTAACAATATAATTATCACATAAAACATTCTTATCATGAGCCACATGCATAAAATGATTTTTACTCTCCACATAAGCATAGTCATTCTTATTAATTGTAGTGGGAGCAAATTCAACAAAATAGCTATCATTATTATTCTCATCACCATAATCATCAAATATAGGAGGCATATTGTAATCACAATAAATTTTCTCCTCAATAGTAGGTGGACTGAAAATATCATATTCATCATTGTAATCATCATAAATTGGAGGTTTGGTATCATCATAAGCAATAGAATAGATATCTTCCAAAGTTGGGGGACTAAAAAGATCATTTTCATAAAAACTAGCTTCCCCAAGCTTAGACGTTTCCATAGCATTATCAATAATGGTGTTCAAAGGATTCATACTAATAGCATTGCTATTAGAATGCAAAGGAAGCTCCATAGGTTTTTTAATTTTCTCTCCAGACCACTCAAGTTCTAACTTAGGAAAAATACTAAAAAGCTCTCTAATTTTTTTGTTGTTTTCCATTAAGCCTAACTAGTGAAAACAAGAAACAAAAAGACAAAACTGCAGATTCTAAAGGAAATAACTTCGAGCACTCACACCGGAGGATGTGAGTACCTTTTACCTTACCTCCCCGGCAACGGTGCCAGGAAATAGCTTGATGTCTACGCACTTCAATTCTTGTAGACAGTTGTTGGGCCTCCAAGTGCAGAGGTTTGTAGAACAACAGCAAGTTTCTCTTAGGTGGATTACCCAAGGTTTATCAAACTCAGGGAGGAAGTGGTCAAAGGTATCCCTCTAAAAGAACCATGCAATCAAGATACAAGAAGTCTCTTGTGTCCCCAACACACCCAATACACTTGTCATGTGTATAGGTGCACTAGTTCGGGAAGATATAGTGAAATACAAGTTGTAATGGTGCCAGAAAATAGCTTCTGACTTGTTGTTGACGTGGGGTAACGTGTGTGAGTGCCAGGAAATAGCTTGACGGTGAGGTAAAGACTAAAGGCAAAAGGATGGAAGCAAGCAAACATGCAATAGATCTAGTAGAAAACGGTGTTTCAATGTTTAGAAACAAGGCCTAGGGATCATACTTTCACTAGTGAACACTCTCTCATATAAATATCCTCTCTTCATGATACTACTCTTAACTACTCTCCGGTTCGACACTCTAATCCACGGTAGGGCCTTCCCCAATCTAGATAACCCCACACTGTCACCTTGAGCGCTAGATGGTTCAAAAAAACATCACGGTTTTATAAATACATCCAACTCCAAATATAACTCATAGCAAATATATGTAATCTAGCTTAAGTGCCACACACGGCATGCACGCTGTCACTGTCACACACATGGGGAAAAGCATAGATCTATTAAAGCATGATGAGTATTTATGTAGACTCTTGCCTAAGTGCCACCATGGCGTGCACGCTGTCACTTCCACACACATGGGGAGAGAAGAGATCTATTGAAGCACTTGAGTAGCAAGGCAGATCTACTTGATTACAAAGCTCATGACCACAACAAGATTATGCATAGAGAGACAGATGAACACATAGCTACCGGTAGAGCCCTTAGCCTCGAGGAAGAACTACTCCCTCCTCATCATGGGAATCAGCAACGGCGATGGAGATGGTGGTGGAGATCGATGGAGATGGCTCCGGGGGCACTTCCCCATCCCGGAAGGGTGCTAAAACAGAGACTTTCTATCCCCCGAATCTCCCCTTCGGTGGCAGCGGTGCAGCGGAACTTTTTGTGGCTTTCTGGTCGTGTTAGGGTTTACGTCCCGAGGAGACGTATATATAGGTGAAAGGGGAGGCCGAGGGGGTGCCTGGGGTGGCCACCCCTCATGCGTGGGCCAGGCCTGGCCGTGCGTCCAGGGGATGTGGGCACCCCGAGGCCCTCCTCCGTCTCTGCTTCGTGGCTCCGTGTTTCCCTCGATGAAATATTGACTTTGGCTTTTGTCCCATGCAATTCCGAGAATGTTCATTTTCTGCCTTTTCTGGAACAAAAAACAGAAGAAAACAGGCAACTGGCACCGTGGCAACTTGTTAATAGGTTAGTACTAGAAAACATATAAAAACACCTCAAAGTGTAGACAAAACATAAGACAAATGATATAAAACAAGCATGGAGCATCAAAAATTATAGATACGTTTACGACATATCACACTCTACTGGCATAGGCAGGTGAACTGTCCCATCTGAAGATTCCGGCATGGACGGATCCAGTCCGGCTACGAAAAGAGTACAATGGAAGATTCAGCGGTTCTCCGACTTACATGTTGAAGACGGAGAATATAGCAGGGTTTTTGGGAGGACTACAAGATATTGCTTGACGATTTGCTGACATCCATTTAGACGGAGCATTTAGTATGAAGAGGCAAGACGAAGCAAGATCTCGGAGTTCTCCAGGGGCTACTATTGGGGATATGCTAAATGGGTATCACTATTGCATGTCTCTAATCCGGATAACCCGGGTGGCCCATAGTCGGTAGAAGGGCCTATGGCCTGCTGGGCGGCCCAGTTAGATGGATCCAAAAGGGAGGCCCATGCCGGATGAAGGAAGGCTACGGAGGAGTCACCAGCGTACCCGGAGTCTTGGAGTGCAAGACACGTTAGACTAGTTGTGTACCGTGTAGGACTCTATAACCTGTCCGACTAGGAATTTGCCTATAACCCTAGGATCTGACGTCTATATAAGCTGGACCTAGAGGAGCCTTTAGGGCATAACTCAACTCATACCTTGCTCAGAGAACCAATCCCTATAACTCGGTGTATTGCCATTATAGTGATTTATAGCAGGAGTTGGATTCCGCCACCGTCATGGGATCTGAACTTGGGTAAGCTGTGTTACCTCGTACCCGCCAACCTTCCGCCTTACCCCATATCTCTAAACACGCACTGTGAGGACCCCTCCATGGCGTACTCGTCGGCAATACCATGACAAGCTATTTTAGCAAAATCTTGTATAAAACGCTTGTAAAAACGTGCATGTCCCAAAAACATTTTTTAGTTTTTAATGTCTTGGGGTATGGGAAGATTTTCTATAGCACTTATATTGGTCTTATCTATTTCTATACCTTTTTCTGAAACCTTATGTCTAAAAACTTTACCTTCTCTTTCCATGAATCAACATTGCTCCCAATTCAAAACTAAGTTTGATTGCCTACATCTCTGCAAAACATTGGTTAAGCTATAGAGACAATTATCAAATGTTGTTCCACAAATAACAAAATCATTTGTTAGAACTTCCATAGTCTTCTCAACAAGACCATCAAATATTTTTAAAACACATTCTTGAAAGGTTGCAGCTGCATTACATAAGCCAAACGGGATTAATCTATAAGCATAAGTACCATAAGGACATGTGAAAGTTGTTTTCTCTTGATCTTCGGGCTATATAGCAATTTGAGAATAACCGGAATAACCATCAAGAAAACAAAAATAAGAATTATTGCTTAGTCTCTAAAATTCTATCCATGAACGATATAGGTTTGTGATTTTTCTGTGTCTCACAGTTTAGTTTTCTGAAATCGATGCACATGCGATACCCAACAATAGGCCTTATAGGGACTAGCTCCCCATCCTCATTCATAGAAGCATCAAGACCCCCATGTCTTGGTATGCAATGAGCTGGGCTAACCCATTTACTATCAGAAATAGGATATATTATGCTGGCATCTAATAAGTGTATAACTTATTTTCTTACTACTTATTTCATTTTCGGATTAAGCCTTCTTTGTGTCAAATACAAGTACAACATAATCTTATGTGTCACAATGGATGGATCTATTACTTTAATGTCACTTAGAGTATACCCAAATGCTTCACGGTGTTTGATCAGAACTGAAATAAGTTTATTTGTTTCATTTTCTGATAATTTTTTACTAATAATAACAGGACATTTATTTTCATTATATAAAAATTCATACCTCATATTATCTGGAAGTCGTTTCAATTCAATTGGCGGAGGTTCTTCGTCTCCTTTTCTTACCATTTCTTCATAGTCATGTGGGTTTTGTGATTCCGGAATGGAGTCAAGGTAATCATCCATATCTTCTCTTTCCTCATCATCTAGTGCCTCTTCCCAATTAACTAAGCTTCTTTCTAATTCATCTCGGGGAGTGCTAAAATGAATTTCGGATAGCTCAGCAATTGTTTTCTCTTCCTTGATATCTTCTATTTCATATGGCCTTTTTTTAGTTTGGCGAAGTGGAATGCCATTTCCTCCTCTCCAAACATCATGGAAATAGTCTCCTCCTTATTATCAATTCGAGCTTTGGTCACAGAGACAAAAGTCCTGCCTAAAAGAATAGGACAAAAAGTATCTCGAGGTATATCAACAATATGAAAATCGAGAGGGTACATGAGCGGTCCAATAAAAACATAGACATTTTGAATAACACCTTCCGGTTTTATATTAGTTCTATTAAACAATTTAATAGTAGTGTCTACCAATTCCACATCTGGATTATTTAAATTGTAGCAAAGTTCCTCATAAAGTGACGAAGGCATAATATTTATAGTGGAAATCGGCTCATAAATTCCGTATAAGGAAGTTTCTCCATAGTATATATGAGTGATAGGTTTAGAAGTTTCTTTACCTTGTATCTTACCTGTGATGAAGTCTGAAGTTTCAAAGTCTAGCATAACTACTTCATTTTCCATGGTCTATGCTTCCATAAGATCCTTAAATATAACAATATTTTCATTGTTAGCATCGGGGTTCTTTTCTGGTTTCTTTGATGTAGAGGTTCCAACCTTTAATAAGGTAGAGATCCCTGTGTTTACAATTCTAGTCCCTGGATCAATAGCCAGCATCCACAGTTAAGATGTAATATCAAGAAACAAAGGTCATAATACAACTTTATAACTAGGAATAAAATAATTTATTACATCTTACATAGCTCATTTGGCTATCTCATTACAATGCAGCAGAATATAACAATAGCATGGGGTCCTTCATCTTCAAAGTGCCACAGACAGTCATGTTGGTTGTAGACTTGTAATCCTAATCAATAAACTTCACTAACATCAAACAAACCTACAACATAATAAGTTACAGCCACAAGGGTCAATACATTTGAATTGTATTGGCAAGTGATACCATGGTAGTATAGTGGAGTCTATCATCTATATGCATTTGGCTAAGTGGAGCTTAGGCTTGATTTGCTCAAAATAGATTTTCCTTATCATTTGAAAACACTAAGTTTTTGTTTGTCAAAAATCACCCAAGGCATCTCCCAATAGAAATTGGTGATCCTTCAACCCTTGTTCAACCACAAGATTTTAACTTAGAAATTGGGATGAGGAGATTCTTGATAGCTTCCATGTCTTGATGCTCAAATTGTCCTTTACCAGGGACATGGCTAAGTACTTAGATTTTACACTCTGCAGAGGTGGTGCACTTTCCCCGCAAGACTTGGTTTCACCAAGACAAGATCTTTCACAAGCCTTCCCTTAGACCAGAATGGACGCGCTCCAATCTATCAAACCCCTACCACCAACTGTCCATTTGGCTAAGTTATTGCAACCTATATGATCCGAGCAGAGCCCATAATGCCAAGTGGCTGCACTTGAAGCTTCTCAACATTTGACATCTCAAATATCTTTGTTCCTGGGTGGCCATCCACAAGTGTGATACACAAGGTAAACCATAGAAATGGGCCTTGTATAACCACTCAACATAAACCATTCCTTCCATTCCACCCAGGTGATTCATTCACTTAGTTGTTTTATTAAACAAAACACAAGTCCTTGACTTAGAAATATTCCATAGCATGAATATATTCCACCCGTGTTTTATACTAGCTAAGCTAAGCATGATAGTAGTAGGAACTTTAACTTAGGAAATTTCTACTAAGGTTTCATCTACTAGGATTTCCCATGGCATAGTTTATACTTAGCAAAAAATCCATGCAAATCCTACTTTAGAAATATCACTAATGCATAGTGAAAAAATAATGGGACATAAGTATGAAGCATCACTTGCCTTTTTGGTAGAGAATATAAGTTCACTCCTTGACCTCTCAATATTCACACTCTTCAAATCACTACAATTCAATCAAGCAAGGCACAATTTCAATCCACCATTCAAGCAAACATCACATAAAATAATAGAAACAAAACAATGCATGCAAGCATGCTAAAGATGGTTTTATTTGAAAAAGTGGTTTCTAATGGGTTATAAACATTTGAAAACACCTATTGGTCATTTTATAAAGTGGCAAAATCATTTTTAAAATATTTTTACTTATAAACTATTTTTAAACCAAATCAATATTTTATGTGGTTGAAAATGCCTTTAGCAAAGCAACAACTTTTATAGGGTTCACTAAATATATTTTTAAATCATAAAACTTTGTGTTTAGGGTCAGAGAGTTTAAATCAAAACATTTTCCCAAAGGGTTTCCTCCAAAAGCATTTTTAACATATAAACATTATTTTTATTTGACTAGAAATGTTCTAAATCAAAGATTTTATTCTTTTGCTTCACAAAATATGTTTTTGAAACCACAAGTTGATTTATATGGTCAGTAGGTTCAAACAATCCATTTGCCCAAAGGTTTTTTCACTAAAATAATTTTTGGATGAATTTTATATTCAAATTATGCCTACACAAGTTTCTGCAAAAACAACTATTTTACCAGAAGCAATTTACTAAACAAAGGGCATGGTTGGAAAGTACTTGTCCTGCTGATTCCATTGATATAAAATTTGCAAAATTTGGACGTGTGGATCAAAAGTTATGAATTTTGCAAATTTGAACATCTAATAGATCATTTCTAGTTTTTATTCAAACAGACAGGGCCACGTGGCTTGATTCTACTGGTCCATACCGTTTCGGTTGGATCGACCTCTCTGGTGCGTTGGATCTAAGTGTAATCGCGCGGCTCAGGTTCAACCATACCCTTTCGAGTCAAATCTAATCATACGCGTCTGATTCCGATCCAATGGTTCTCACGCATCGACCAAGAAGTAGTGGCGCTGGCGGTGGCGTGTGGCGGCGCGCGGTCAGACTGAGGCGTTCCCGGCGATTCAGGAAGCAAGTAAGGGAAAGGAAAGCGTTACCAGTGTCGCCGTGGCGAGGAGATGCTCAAGGTGGTCTTCTCCGTCGAAGGGGCGCTCGGGGTGGACGGCAATCGCTCGCCGGAGTTATCGCAGCGTCGGACACGTTCTGTTTGTTGTTGGAGGCGAGGATGGAGGGCGCACTAAGACAAAGGGAAGACACCGTTAGGTTCGCAAGGGCATGAAGATCATGAGAGTGTCCACGAGGAGGAGAGGGGCGGTTAGAATGTTACCAGGGGAGTCGCCGGAGTTGATGCCGAAGGCGGTGGCGCGTTGGCATCTTCAGAGGCGACGTTCTAGGGCGCGAGCGAACGAGCTACGACTACTGTTTGGTGCGCCTGGTGACGGAGAGCATGCTCGTGTGGTCGAGGAAGCGAGGGGCGACGGGGTTTGGCCGGAATTCCTCGCAAAGCTCGTCGGAGGCTGTGGTGGTGTGCGGATGAATTAGGACAACCTAGGGGCTCCGGTGGGGTGATGTTTGGGGTAAAGGAAGAGGGGAGACTGGCGATTAAGTACACGCGGTCATGGCGAGGTTTAAGTGAGCCATTTACGCGAATTGAAATGAGTTAACGCGAGGCATAAACGGCCGGCGAGGCGTGGTCGTCGCGGGTGAGGAAGAAAGCTGGGCGGTGGGGTCTGCTTGACAGCGAGATAGAGAGGGGTGAGGTGTGGCCTGCTAGTCAGCGACTGAGTGGGTCAGGTCCGCGGTGAGAAAAACGATTCGGGGAGAGGGAGTGGGAGTGGGCTACTGGGCTAGATGGGCCTGCTGGGTTGGGCTGCTCTGTTTATATTTTTTTTGTTCTGAATGTTTTTCCATTTTCTTTTTCTATTAATCTGTTTTGATTTTGTTTAATCAATTCAAACATTCATTTGAAATCAAACTTTTGCCAAACTTTGTGAATAATCAAACACTGCTTACTAACACATTCTGAAGTCAAATTTAGAATAATATATTTGTTCTTTTTAGGGAATATTAATTAATAAAAAATAGGCCCTTGTATTAATTCAAATAAGATTTAATAATGTTTTCAAACTCCATTTGAAATCTAAATCTTTCCAAATATTTTCAGTAGGTTTCATTTGTTTAATAGGGTGTCAAATTATTCACCTTGAATTATTTGGAATGTTTTTAATATGATTTATTAATCATTTAAAATTGGGTATTTGTCTTTATTTCAATGAAATTAAATATAGTTTTAATTCCATAAATTTTATTTGGAAGATTTCTTTGATCTTATTTAAGTTAATTAAACAACTTTTATTCCACTTGGGTAAATTCCAAATATTATTTTCCCATGATTTAATTAATCATTTCTTAATAGGGATTTTATCTTTATTCAAAATAGAAATATAATTTTGGTTAATGCCCTTTTAATTAATTTGAAAATTCTTTATCCATTATTTTATTTGGATTTGGATTATATTTATTCCATTTGCTTATGGATTAAGCCAAGATTTAATTTGGTCTTTAAATATTCCTCATTTAATATTTCTTTCTTTAGCTTATAAAATCCATAACTTTTTATTTAAAGATCCAAACTTGGTGATTCCAATTGGTAAAATCATATTTAATATTTGTTTATCCTTTTAAATACCTTTAGGATGATTTGCTCACCATTTGGTATGGATTTCTAGATAGGTGCTTTATTAGCTTTGGAAATTCAATTTCCTTATCTTATTAAATTCATAAGATTTTAACTATGGCCCCAATTTAAGTGAAACCAATTTCTATGGTTTTATAATATTTCTATTTGTCATTCTTGATCATTTGTAAATGTTTGTTGACAAATTTTTATATGGATCAAATCCATGGTCCTAGAGATATCTTGGAAATGATTTTATTCCATTAGGGTTTTAGGGTTTTGGTTTATTCTCCAAGTGTTTAAATTTCCAGATGCATTTATGAAGATTGCATTATACTTGATTTGAATTTAGTTGGATTCAAACATCAACCAAAGTTTGTTCAAGATGGGATTTTAAGTTTCCATTTAGAGACAAAAAGTTTCTTTTCACCCTAATTTTCAACAATTATTTATTTTGTTTATTTATTTTTCACATTACAAGATTTGGAAAATCTTGGGACGTGACATTTGATCTTCTCCTTGTACGTTCTTCCTCCTTGCACTTTTTATTAATGTTCTCTTGAATAGGTTCAAAGGAAAATTCTACCAATGATGCGTCCTCTCTTGCTCGCTTCTTTTGAACGTACATGTTGATGTCCTGCATAATTCTCAATAATTTTATTTACCGAATAAGAATAAATACCGAGGGTTTTAATCATCGCACAAGTACTTTCATCTGCAAGGACGTTGTTAACACAAGCATATTCAGAAGAATTATCCATATTGCTCTCCCTATTTTCATGACTTTCTGTTGTTTCCCTCATTTTAATTATTAATTTCCAAGCTTCATCATAGGTATAAGATAGAAAACTACCATTAGAGCGGTGTCTAGGCTTGTTCTATTTTTATTATCAAGCCCTCCATAAAAAGTATGAGTGATTAACTAATCAGGCAAATGGTGATTGGGACAATTATCTAGATAGGTTTTATACCTTAGATAGCTTTCATATAAACTCTCATTAGGATTATTTTTGAAACTGATAATAATACCTCTCATCCCGTGAGCTTTGCTTTCTGAGTAGTATTTTGACAGGAAACTGGTTGTCAAATCTGTCCATGTCCTTGGTGATTCTGCACAAAAGTACCTATACCAGTTGCAAACATTATTAGAGAGAGTTTGTCTAAACAACTTGATTTTAACCTTATCAAGGTCACAATCATCAAATATAAAGGAACCAAAAACATCTTCAAAAAATTGTAAGTGTCCATATGGACTCCCTTCATTGGTCGCTGAAAACTTTTTAGAGTTAAGTAACTCAAATAATAAGGGATGGATCTCAATAACATCGGGGTTTATGCTTCTATAAAAGCGTCCATGGGCGAACCCATATTCCTTACTGCCTCAAGCTGCATTAAATGCTGAGTGTTGTCCATTGTTATGGTCCTAGAACTCAAATTAAAAATTAGTATAATGAAAGTAAATAACTAAAAGTAAAGTGACTTATAGCGCTAAGCTCCCTGACAATGGCACCAGAAAATAGCTTGATCACTGCAAGTGCATAGATCGTTTGTAGCTAGTTTTGAAATAAAGATATCGATCCCATAGGGAGAAGTAGGCAAAAGACTAAAGTACTTTAAGCTAAAACTAAACGAAGTACTTAAGGAATAATTCTAAGATGCAAGGAAAGAAGAATTGTTTTTTGGTTTTTGGTTGATTGAAACAGTAAAGTAAAATTAAGTAAAATTTAATGCAGAAAATAATAATCACGTGTGTAAGAAAGATTGAAACTACAATAGGAAAAAGGCATTCTCGAGGATACACTGCTAGCAATTTAGACTGGGCGATTAAGATTATTATAACGAATATTCTGATGATATGCATGTATGTGAGAGGAGATCCATATATGAATGATTAGGCAACAACCACTGCTCACACCATCCTTCATAACCACAACTGACAGATAAACAATATCGATCGTATTATCCCGCTATTAAGGTATTTCTCCCGCGACATGGACATGGCTTAATGAGTTCTCCTTGACTCCCCAAGTTAGTATGTAAAGGATGACAACGACTTTATAGTCACAGTAAGTGCTACCATCCCTCCGTCTACCAACAAGTAATCCCCTTCATCGAGTCCCCGTAAGAGGCAAATATTAAGGAGGTTCACAACTCCCAACATCAAGATGAAGACAATTAACACATACATATAATGATGTATAACATAATAATCCCTATCTCATCTCAATCATATACTCCCTCCGTTTCAAAATATAAGATGTTTTAGCTTTGTGAAGCAAACGTATCTAGACTTCTTTTAGTACGTAGGTTCACTTAAGTTTATAGTGAATCTACGCATTAAAATAAGTCTAGATACATTTTCTTCACAAACCTAAAACATCTTATATTTCAAAACGGAGGGAGTACTAGGGTTTCTCCATCTCCCCAAGAACTAATGATCTACTCACACATGGAGGCAAACATCATCATGACAATGGTAATGGAAACCATTATTGATGAATAGTACTTGTATAAATCCACAACTAGTGCAAGAATTACAACAAGATCTAGATGGGATGGATGGAGATGATGGTGGTGATGAATATGCAACGGTTGATGAAGATGGAGATCGATGCCTTGGCCTCCCAGATCTGCTTAGGGCAAAGATGGATCCTGATGACCCACAAGTATAGGGGTGTATCGCAGTACTTTCGATAAATAGGAGTGTCGATCCCAACAAGGAGAAAAAGGTGTTGACTAGTGGTATGGAGCAGGAACTCTCTGTAAATACTTAGAAAACAGATTTTTAGTGGTTTTCTAAAAAAGCAACAAAACAAAGTGCAAGTAATAAAGACAACGAACAAATGCAGCAAGTGGCCCAATCCTTTCTTAGCAAAGGACAAGCCGGTGGAAATACTTATAAGGCCAAACGTTCTCGAGGACACATGGGAATTATGTCAAGTGCTTTCGCTTCAAATAGCTGAGTACCCTTCTTTGGTGTTGTAAGTGTTGTGTGGGTGAACCTGTGCTAACATACCGACCTTACTTGGACTAATACATACTTGTGATTAAACCCCCTGCAAGCATCCGCAACTACAGGAAAGTAATTAAGATATAAATATAACCACGGCCTTAAACTCTAAGATCCTACGCTCCCTTGTTCAAAGGTGTCCTAACGGGGGTTCAGGTTTCTGTCACTCCGGCAACCCCCTCCAGATCCCTAGGGCAAGTTCCCCGTCCAGATCCCTTCCGGAGGTGAGGTTTTCGGTGATTTATTGGTGTTCTGTATGTCGTCTCTCTAATCGAGTTGCACGGGGTGAAACAATTTGACGAGGCGGTGTCAGCGCCAACTATATAGCAGGAACTATACGGCCAGAATATTTCCTCCCACCGTATAGTTGGTCGTCAACTCTTCTGTATCCTCCAATCGCTTCGGGGTTTCTTCTGGTATTATTGATATTTCCCAAAAAAATCAATTTACATAGTTTTTGGATCCTTTTCACTCCAATATAACTGGTCCAAGAATTATGTCCATCAGATCCATCATATGATCCGATCCTGGTGAAAATAAACATAAAAAGTGTGTGCGAACGCCGTAAAATACCAAGATCCTACTACTACAACACAAAGTAATAATCTAAAACATGATGCATATATGCACTCATCACATATGCATCGAGATCGGGATTTGTTCTCCGCGTGATAGAAAGATACACTAGACCACTCGGTGAGATTACATCTATAAAGTTACGCAACATATGACTAGTTCATGGGAATAAAATATCACGGGAACAGGTTAAGCATCATTCGTCAGTATAGAGATTGAACAAGGTATAGTGATATTGATGATCAAATCTCGGACAAGTTAGGTATCGAAGTAACAAAGTGAATTGGACTCAATGTTGATGGTTCGAACGACATTGAAATTGTGGAATGAATAGGGATCATTATGGTTATCCAGGTCCCGCTAATGATCATTGATGACCCACAAGTATAGGGGGTGTATCGTAGTACTTTCAATAGTAGGAGTGTCGGTCCCAACGAGGAGCAGAAGGTGCTGACTAGTGAAAATGGATCAAGAGTTCTCTGTAAATACTAGCAAACATATTTTTAGGGGTTTTCTAATAAAGCAACGAAATAAAGTGCAAGTAAATAAAGAAAACAAATAAATGCAGCAAGTGGCCCAATCCTTTCTTAGCAAAGGACAAGTCGGTGATAATACTTATGAGGACCAAATGTTCTCGAGGACACATGGGAATTCTGTTAAGTGCTTTCACTTCATATAGCTGAGTAGTCTCCTTTGGTTGGGTAAGTGTTGTGTGGGTGAACCTGTGCTAATGTACTGACCTTACTTGGACTAATACATACTTGTGATTAAACCCCTTGCAAGCATATGTAACTACAAGAAATCAATTAAGATATAAACCTAACCACGACATTAAACTCTGAGATCCTACACTCCCTTGTGCAATGGTTTCCTAACGGGGGTTCAGATTTCTGTCACTCAGGCAACCACACAATTAGTAGCCAAATACACAATGCATTCCCCTAGGACCATAAATTGTGAAGTATCATGTAGTCGACGTTCACATGACACCACTAGAAGAATAACACCACAACTTAAATATCAAACCATTGAATAATATCTCAACACAACTCCACTACTAACATCATGACTTCTCCCATGTCCTCAAGAACTAAACGAACTACCCACGAGACATCATATGGATCAAGATCAGAGAGGATATAATGATGGATAACAATCTGAACATAAAAAATAATCCAATGGTTCCACTCACAAGCATCAACTACAATAGTAATCAACACCGGGAAAGTTTCCCCTAAGAACTAGGCAAGATTCAACACAATTGTTACAGCAGGATGGAGTGGTAATGATGGTGCTGGTGGATATGATGGTGTGGATGATGATGATGATCCCGATGAAGTATAGATTGATGATGGTGTTGATGGCGACGATCTACCCTCTCCGGGAAGGAATTTCCCTGGCAGAAATCTGTCTGCCAGAGAGCTCTTTCTCTCTCGGTGTTTTCTGCCCCGCAGAGGTGGCGAAATATTTCTCTGGTCGCCCCCTCGATGTTAGGGTTTCGAGGAGAAGATATAGGCCAGAGGGTGGAGCCAGAGGTGGGCCAGGGTGGCTACACCCCTGGTGGCGCGGCCAGGGGTGGCCCGCGCCTAGGGTGTGTGGGCCCCCTGTGGCCCATCTCCGCCTCCCCTTTTAGTATTATTCGTCTTCCAGGAAAATATGATTTTCCGTAGTTTTTCTGGTATTTTTATGATCTTCGCGAAATTGCATCAAAACACCGCTTTTTCCATCAGAATTCTGACTCCGGCAGTCCATCCTCCAAGAATCATCCAACATGCAAAAATATAATAAAGTAACATAAGTAACACCTCTTAATATAAATATATCAATGAATAGAGGAAAATTATGATATAGAATGGTGATGCAAATTGGACGTATCAACTCCCCCAAGCTTAGACCTTCGCTTGTCCCTAAGAGAAAACTGAGCTCAGTAAACATGTCCACAGGTTTATGGAGTGAAGAGTCGATATAAGAATATAGACAAGAAGCATCACACTTACCATTAACAAATCATACTCCCTACGATCAGAATTAACGTTCGCACGGCAGGTCAACTTGAAATTTACAAAAAAAAACCAGACATATCCAAACCGTTCCAATTTAGGCTAGATTCAAAATTTGAATTTGGAAGCCATCCACTCTACGATCGTGGACACCCGCGATCCCAGCCGCAATCGCCGGAATCCTCCCGTGAATCAGCGGCGCCGGCACACGTGAATCTTCCACTGCCCGTCCCCACCGTCGTCTTCGGGGAAGGCGGACGTCGGCCCAACTCCGCTGCTCGTCCCGTCTTCGTCTTCCCGTCCACGCCATCGCCCTCGGCGTCGTCTTTAGGGGAGGCGGAAGGTCGGCCCAGCTCCGCTGCCCGTCCCCGTCGTCGTCTTCCAGTCCCCGCCGTTGTCCTAGGGGGAGGCGAATCTGATCCAAGTCCCTCGTCGTCCGCCGCTGCTGTGAGGTACCTCGCCGTCCTCCGTCGCAGCTCCCTCCGCCGCCCAGCAGAAAGGCAGGAGATCCCATCTTCAGCTCACCTCGGCAAGTATCGCGTCGCCCCTGAGATGCGGAGGTGCAGCGAGCGGCTGCCCGTCCCTGCCATCATCTTCCAGTACCCGCAGTCATCCTAGGGGGAGGATGAGCCGATCCAAGTCGCTCGTCGTCCGTAGCTGATGTGAGGTCCATCGCAGATCCCTCCGCCGCACAGCAGAAAGGCATGATAGCCCACCTTCGGCTCACCTCGACAAGTACCGTGTCGCCCCTGAGATCCAGTAGTGCGCCTCGCCACACCTCCGCATCGAGCTCCTCAGGCTCACCTCGGCAAGGACCGTGTCACTGCATCTCGTACAGCAGGCGACCATCCGTCGCCTGGCACCTGTGCTGCCACCAGCCAGCACCCTCGACGCCAAGGTAATATATGAACTGCAAATTGAGCTGGAGTTACTGAAACTTATATTCTTGTTTTGTTTCATCCAAACATAATGGAATGGACTAAGTTAAGGCATGTAAGTTACTGAATCTCAATTAAGCACAACAGAGGCAGGTGGCTCAACACAATATTCATTTGATCTGCTGGGAAAAATTTAGTTTTCAGGGCAAATTCAGTTTTCAGTACAATACAATAAACCAGAATGATGATCTATTACTCTCCAAATCCACACAATAAACCTCATTCTTACATGCAAGATAATTAAACTTGTTAACTACAGAGAGCACAGAACAGAGCACTAAGCTACAGAGAGTTTCAAAGTTGTTAACTACAAAGCAGAGCACTAAGCAGGTTGGCAAGAGTTTTACACTTGTTAACTCCAGAGAGCAGAGCACTAAGCTACAGATCAGCTCTAATTAAAGAATGAGCACCTGAAAATATCTTAAGCACCTGAAAATATGCCCAGCTTCTTAGGCCAGAAACATTTGCGCATGATTTAGAAATGCTCCCATGAAAAAAGAATGAGCAAGGGCTATATCATAAGCACCGCAGTTTTGAAAATTAATATGGAGTATATGATTATCAGGAAGAGTAGCAAGTTTGCGTATGCTTTCAGGAAAATGTATGTATTCCTAGCAGATGATTATTAAGAATGGCCAAAACAACGAAGTGAAAATCTAGTGCCATCTAAACTTGCAGATGATTTTGGTACAGAACAGGTCACATAATTTATCTCAGGCAAGAACATCCTCTGGGACATTTTCTTTGGTACCAAAAGAATATCAACATTGTCAAGGACAACTTCAATAGTACTAACAGGATACATCTCCCAATGTGGATTCACTATTGAAGATATTTCAGTAACATTCATCTGTGTCTAGACTAGTTAATTAAATGGAAGCACACATTTGCCAAAGGAAATAATACAGATTTTAGGAAACACGTTGTAATAACAGATGGAGAGAAAATCTCAATAAGTCTTTCTCCCTTTAGAACAGTTCTGATATGAAAAGTCACTAGCCACTAAAGGAAGATACTAAAGGTCACTAAAGGCAAGCATTTACATATGATAAGAACTAGTACCCATATTAGCAATACTCACAGTAGAAGTTTCCTTTACCAAGTCCACTCTTCAATATCGCTTCACTCCCCAGCAACGACGCTAGAAAATATTCTTGATGACCCACAAGTATAGGGGGTATATCATAGTACTTTCGATAAATAGGAGTGTTGATCCCAACGAGGAGCAGAAGGTGCTGACTAGTGAAAATGGCTCAAGAGTTCTCTGTAAATACTAGCAAACGAATTTTTAGGGGTTTTCTGATGAAGCAACGAAATAAAGTGTAAGTAAATAAAGACAGAAAATAAATGCAGCAAGTGTCCCAATCCTTTCTTAGCAAAGGACAAGCCGGTGATAATACTTATGAGGACTAAACATTCTCGAGGACACATGGGAATTCTGTCAAGTGCTTTCGCTTCATATAGCTGAGTAGTCTCCTTTGGTTGGGTAAGTGTTGTGTGGGTGAACCTGTGCTAATGTAATGACCTTACTTGGACTAATACATACTTGCGATTAAACCCCTTGCAAGCATCCGCAACTACAAGAAAGCAATTAAGATATAAACCTAACTGAAGGGTTTCGCGGCATAGTAAATCAAAATTTTCTACGGAGCGAACAGAGGGAAAGCCAAGATCTAATCTAGGAGATGCAAACAACGAGAGAGATTGGATTAGATCTTCATACCCTTGAAGATTCGCACAGCGGAACGTTCGTCGGAACGTGGGTGATGTAGTCGTACTCGCTTCTCCTCCTCGCGATCCGATCCGATCTAGCACCACAAGTGGCGGTGCCTCCGTGAGATGCACACGTGCAGCACCTCGACGTCTCCTCCTTCCTCGGACCAGCGAGTATGATGGAGAGATAGATTGGATCTACAACACGACGGCGTGGTGTATATGGTGGAGAATTTCTGCTGCAGGGCTTCGCCTACCAACAGTCGGGAGGGAGAGAGGAAGGTAGCAAGGCTGCTAGGGCTTGGAGGAAGGTGTGTGTGGGGGGAGGGGGCGCACCACCCCTCTATATATAGAGGGGGGGCGGCCAGCCCTTGCCCCTCCTCCAAGCCTATCTCTAGTTTAAACAATTTAAACTCTCTCTTATCTAGAAATCCTATCTCTAGTTTAAACGATTTAAACTCTCCCTTATCTAGAAATTTTATCCCTAGTTTAAACGATTTAAACTCTCCCTTATCTAGAAATTCTATCCCGAGATTTAAACGAGTCAAATCTCTCTAGAATCGGCTGGGCCCTATGGGGCCTTGTGCCCCTGGCCCAATGCGGCCAGGACACTCCCTCATAGGCCCATGCCCCCTCCTGGAAGGTGGGGCCACGTTGGTCCCCTTCCGGAAGGTTCTAGAAGCTTCCGGTACAATACCGATTAACCCGGAACAATTCCGAACTCCAAAAACTGCACTGCCTTATATGAATCTTATTCTCCGGACCATTCCGGAACCTCTCGTGATATCCCGGATCCCATCCGAGACTCCGAACAAAAATTCATAAACCAATTATCCAATCTATCCTAGCATCGAGACACGTTAAGTGTGTGACCCTGCGGGTTCGAGAATATGCAGACATGATCTTCTATCAATAATCAACAGCGGGGTCTGGGCACCCATATTGACTCCCACACATTCATCGATGATCATATCGGATGAACCACGATGCCAGGATTCAATCAATCCCATATATATATTCCCTTCGTCTCGCGATATTTTACTTGCCCGAGATTCGATCGTCGGTACCGTCATACCTAGTTCAATCTCGTTCACAGCAAGTACTTTACTCGTTCCGTAATCCGATATCACTTTGTGATTAACTCCTTAACCACATGCTTGCAAGCGGTGTTGATATCGATTACCGAGTGGGCCCGAAGTATATCTCTCCGACTTTGGAGGGACAAATTCCATCTCGATACATACAACCCAACAGATACTTTCCGATCACCTGAGAGACACCTTTATGATCACCCTCTCATAGGATGACGTTTGATGACCTCAAAGCTTTCTTCCGATACCAGGGAGTTGCATTATCTCATGGTCTAAGGAATACAATATTTGACATAGGAAAAGCTTCGCAAAGACGAACACGATGACACGATCTAATCGCTCTGCTTTGTTTGGGTCTATCCACCATATCATTCTCCCAATGATATGATCTCATTATCAATTGACAACTCATGTCTATGGTTAGGAAACCTTAACCATCATTGATCAATGAGCTAGTCCATAGAGGCGTACTAGGGACACGGTGTTGTTTACAAACCACACAAGTATTAAAGTTTCCGCTTAATACAATTCTAGCATGGAACATAAACTTTATCATGAACAAGAATTATAATAATAACATCTTTATTATTGCCTCTAGGGCATAATTCCAACAGTCTCCCACTTGCACTAGAGTCAATAATCTAGTTTACATCTGGCAAAAATCTCACACCCATGGCACTGAGGTGTTGATCATGTTTTACACGTGGAAGAGGTTTAATCAATAGATCTGCGACATTCAGATCCGTATGTACTTTGCTAATCTTCAGATCTCCATCTGCTATATAATCTCGGATTATATGAAACTTGCGGTTGATATGCTTGGTCTTTGGATGATATCTTGGTTCCTTAGCGAGTGCTATGGCGCCAGTGTTGTCACACAATATCTCCAGTGGGTCCAATGCACTTGGAACCACGCCAAGCTCAGTGATGAAGTTTCTGATCCAAACTCCTTCACTTGACGCTTCTGCAGCAGCCATGTATTCCGCTTCTACTGTAGATCCCGCGATCACGCTTAGCTTGCAGCTTCTCCAGCTCACAGCTCCTCCATTCAAAATATAAACGTATCCTGTCTGAGATTTAGAATCATCCTTGTCGGTGTCGAAACTAGCATCGACGTAACCTTTTACGACAACCTGTTCATCATCCCCATAGACTAAGAACATTTCTTTAGTTCTATTTAGGTACTTTAGGATGTTCTTCACGGCTGTCCAGTGTTCCACTCCTGGATCACTTTGATATCTGCTCGTCAAACTAAGAGCATTGGACACATCCGGTCTAGTACACAGCATGGCATACATGATGGAACCTATGGCCGAGGCATAAGGCACTTTGCTCATAGCTTCCCTATCATTTACCGTAGCTGGACACTGAGCCTTGCTCAATATCTTACCTGACAACATAGGCACTGAACCTTTCTTTGCCTTATCCATTCTGAACCTTTTCAGAACTTTTTCTAGGTATGTACTCTGGCTTAAAGCTATCAGGCGTCTTTGTCTATCTCTATAGATCTTGATGCCCAATATATAAGCAGCTTCACCTAGGTCTTTCATTGAAAAACACTTGTTCAAATAATTCTTCACATCGTTAAGCATGTTGATGTCATTTCCGATAATCAATATGTCATCCACATACAGTACCAGAAACGTCACCGAGCTCCCACTCACTTTCTTGTAGATGCAAGCTTCGTAGCAATTTGGAACAAATCCAAAGCTCTTTATCACTTGATCAAAACGAAGGTTCCAACTCCGAGATGCTTGCTTCAGTCCATAAATGGAACGCTGAAGTTTGCATACTTTACTAGCATCCTTAGGATCAACAAAACCTTCGGGTTGCATCATATACAACTCTTCATCAATGTTGCCATTGAGGAAAGCAGTCTTGACATCCATCTGCCATATTTCATAATCATGAAACGCAGCAATTGCTAATAAAATCCGAATGGACTTAAACATCGCTACGGGAGAGAAAGTCTCATCGTAGTCAACACCTTGAACTTGTCGAAAACCTTTTGCGACAAGCCGTGCTTTATAGACGGTAACATTACCATCCGCGTCCGTTTTCTTCTTGAATATCCATTTGCACTCAACGGCCTTTCGGTCGCTAGGAGGATCCACCAAAGTCCATACTTGGTTTTCGCTCATGGATCCCAATTCGGATTTCATGTCTTCCAGCCATTTCTCAGAGTCTGGGCTCATCATCGCTTCCTCATAGTTCGTAGGTTCACTGTCTTCTACCAACAAGACAGTCAAGACAGGGTTTCCGTACCACTCAGGAGGGGCACGCGACCTTGTCAACCTGCGACGTTCAGTAGCAGCATCGTCCGAAGCTTCATGATCCTTGTCATTAGCTTCCTCTATTGTTGGTGCAGGCGGCACTGGAACAATTTCAGGTGCTGCGCTACTCTCCAATTCAAGAGAAGGTTCAATAACCTCGTCTAGCTCTACTTTCCTCCCACTCACTTCTTTCGAGAGAAACTCCTTCTCAAGAAAGGAACCGTTCTTTGCGACAAACACTTTGCCTTCGGTTCTGTGATAGAAGGTATACCCAATAGTTTCCTTAGGGTATCCTATGAAGACGCATTTCTCCGCTTTGGGTTCGAGCTTGTCCGGCATCAACTTCTTGACGTAAGCTTCGCATCCCCAAACTTTAAGAAACGACAACTTAGGTTTAGCACCAAACCATAGTTCATACGGTGTCGTCTCAACGGATTTAGATGGAGCCCTATTTAAAGTGAATGCAGCGGTTTCTAATGCATAACCCCAAAATGATAACGGCAAATCAGTAAGAGACATCATCGATCGGACCATATCTAATAGGGTTCGATTCCGACGTTCAGACACACCATTGCGCTGTGGTGTTCCGGGTGGCGTGAGTTGCGAAACAATTCCGCTTGCTTTAAGATGCGTGAGAAAATCATAACTCAAATATTCGCCCCCACGATCGGATCGTAGAAACTTAATCTTTCTGTTACGATGGTTCTCCACTTCATTCTAAAATTCTTTGAACTTTTCAAACGTTTCAGATTTATGTTTCATTAAATAGATATACCCATATCTACTTAAGTCATCGGTAAAAGTGAGGAAATAGCGATATCCACCGCGCGTCGAAACACTCATCGGTCCGCATACATCGGTATGTATGATTTCCAACAAGTCCGTTGCTCGCTCCATCATACCGGAGAACGGGGTTTTGATCATCTTGCCCATGAGGCATGGTTCGCATGTGTCAAATGATTCAAAATCAAGAGACTCCAAAAGTCCATCAGAATGGAGTTTCTTCATGCGCTTTACTCCAATATGACCTAGACGACAGTGCCACAAATAAGTAGTATTATCACTATCCACTTTGCATCTCTTAGCCTCAATGTTATGGATGTGTGTTTCATCCCTTTCGAGATTTAGAAGAAATAAACCATTCACAAGAGGTGCATGACCATAAAAGATGTTACTCATATAAATAGAACAACCATTATTCTCCGATTTAAATGAATAACCGTCTTGCAATAAACACGATCCGGAAATGATGTTCATGCTCAACGCAGGCACATAATAACATTTATTAAGGTTTAAAACTAATCCCGAAGGTAAAACTAAGGAGAGCGTGCCGACGGCCATCACATCAACTCTTGATCCGTTGCCAACGCGCATCGTCACCTCATCCCTCGCAAGCCGCCGTCTATTCTGTAGCTCCTGTTTCGAGTTACAAATATTAGCAACTGAACCGGTATCAAATACCCAGGCACTACAACGAGGGCTAGTAAGGAAAACATCAATAACATGTATATCAAATATACCTTTGATGGTGCCAGCCTTCTTGTCCGCTAAGTACTTCGGACAGTTGCGCTTCCAGTGACCCTTGTCCTTGCAATAGAAGCACTCAGTGTCCGGCTTGGGACCAGACCTGAGCTTCTTCTCAGCAGGGGCATTGCGCTTGCCGCCGCCCTTCTTGAAGGGCTTCTTTGCTCCCTTACCTTTCTTAAAGGAGGGCTTGTTGACCATCAACACATGATTATCCTTCTTGATGTCCACTTCCGCAGCCTTCAGCTTTGCGAAGAGCTCGGTGATCGTATCAGTGGAACCAATCTGATTATGAGTCACTACAAAACTTTTGTAGCTGGGAGGGAGTGATTGCAGAACCCTGTCAATCTTGAGCTCCTCTGGAATCGTGCATTCCAGTTGCTCAAGGCGTTGAGTGTAGCCCGACATCTTTATGGCGTGCTCACTAACGGAACTCCCTTCCACCATCTTGCAGTTAAAGAACTTCTCAGAGATCTCATATCTCTCAGAACGGGCTTGAGTCTGAAACATGGTTTTCAGCTCCTCGAGAATCTCAAAGGGCCCGGGATAGGTTTCAAAACGATTTTGAAGCTCCGGTTCCATAGCAAACAACATGGTGCTCTTAATCACACCATAATCATCTTTGCGCGACTGATAGACAGCTTTCTCATCAGCCGGCGCAGTTGCAGCAGGGGGGTCACCTAACGCTTTACCAAGGACATAGTCCTTTTGTCCGCCAGACAGAATGATTCTTAGATTGCGGAACCAATTGGTGAAGTTAGACCCATTGTTCCTAAGCTTTTCTTTCTCAGCAAAAACGTTGAAGTTGAAGTTGGATTTGGCCATGTGATCTACAGTATTTGCAAGTACAATTTAGACTATGTTCATGATAAATAGTTCAACTTAATCAAATTACTAGATGAACTCCCACTAAATTCAACATCCCTCAAGTTGTTTAGTGAACACGATCCAAATTCACCACACCTAATCCGATCATCACGAGAAGAGATGTGGTTTCAATGGTGGACAACGAAGTGTCGATCATATCATTCATATGACTCATGCTTAACCTTTCGGTTCTTGTGTTCCGAGGCCATGTCTGTACATGCTAGGCTCGTCAAGTTAGACCCAAGTATTTCCGCGTGTGCAAAAACTGGCTTGCACCCGTTGTATGTGAGCGTAGAGTCTATAGCACCCGATCATCACGTGATGCTTGGACACGACGAACTTTCGCAACGGTGCATACTTGGGGAGAACACAGTTTTTATCTTGATCTTTAAGTGAGGAATCATCTTATAATGCTACCGTCGCGATCTAAGCATGATAAGATACATAAAAAGATAAACATCACATGCATATAACTTTATGTGACATGGTATAGCCAATCTTCGCGCAATGATCTCCATCTTGTGCGTTCCGGCATGATCTCCATCACTCCACCATGATTGCCTCCACCACGAATAGCAACTACAACTATTGCTAACTACTTAGCGATAAAGTAAAGCTATTACATGGCGTATAAGAAGTTGACTCGCAGGTCATACACAATTATAAAGACAACCATATGGCTCCTGCCGGTTGTGTACTCATCGACATGCAAGTCGTGAAACATTACAAAACATGATCATCGCATACAATATACACATCACATCTTGGGCCATACCATATCACAGAAAACACTCCCTACAAAAACAAGTTAGACGCCTCTACTTTGTTGTTGCATGTTTTACGTGGCTTTATGGGAGTAGATGCTAAGAACGTTTCTTACCTACGGAAAGCCACAACGGTGATATTATGGTTGCCAAACTCCGGTGTTAATCCCATGACAACTATAGTGAGAGAAACTGACATCCACCAGCCGCATGTGTGGAACAAGCCACACGTCAAGTGCGGAGCCGGTCTCGCGAACGACATCGCGTAAGGTTGGCCTGGACCGCTTCAATCTCACTATCCCGCGTCATAAGAAGAACACAAGCAAGAGGCTTGCAACAGAAAACATCAACGCCCGCAACAACCATGTTGCGTTCTACTCGTGAAACACATCTACACATAGATCTAGCTCTGATACCACTGAAGGGTTTCGCGGCATAGTAAATCAAAATTTTCTACGGAGCGAACAGAGGGAAAGCCAAGATCTAATCTAGGAGATGCAAACAACGAGAGAGATTGGATTAGATCTTCATACCCTTGAAGATTCGCACAGCGGAACGTTCGTCGGAACGTGGGTGATGTAGTCGTACTCGCTTCTCCTCCTCGCGATCCGATCCGATCTAGCACCACAAGTGGCGGTGCCTCCGTGAGATGCACACATGCAACACCTCGACGTCTCCTCCTTCCTCGGACCAGCGAGTATGGTGGAGAGATAGATTGGATCTACAACACGACGGCGTGGTGTATATGGTGGAGAATTTCTGCTGCAGGGCTTCGCCTACCAACAGTCGGGAGGGAGAGAGGAAGGTAGCAAGGCTGCTAGGGCTTGGAGGAAGGTGTGTGCGGGGGGAGGGGGCGCACCACCCCTCTATATATAGAGGGGGGGCGGCCAGCCCTTGCCCCTCCTCCAAGCCTATCTCTAGTTTAAACAATTTAAACTCTCCCTTATCTAGAAATCCTATCTCTAGTTTAAACGATTTAAACTCTCCCTTATCTAGAAATTCTATCCCTAGTTTAAACGATTTAAACTCTCCCTTATCTAGAAATTCTATCCCGAGATTTAAACGAGTCAAATCTCTCTAGAATCGGCTGGGCCCTATGGGGCCTTGTGCCCCTGGCCCAATGCGGCCAGGACACTCCCTCATAGGCCCATGCCCCCTCCCGGAAGGTGGGGCCACGTTGGTCCCCTTCCGGAAGGTTCTAGAAGCTTCCGGTACAATACCGATTAACCCGGAACAATTCCGAACTCCAAAAACTGCACTGCCTTATATGAATCTTATTCTCCGGACCATTCCGGAACCTCTCGTGATATCCCGGATCCCATCCGAGACTCCGAACAAAAATTCATAAACCAATTATCCAATCTATCCTAGCGTCGAGACACGTTAAGTGTGTGACCCTGCGGGTTCGAGAATATGCAGACATGATCTTCTATCAATAATCAACAGCGGGGTATGGGCACCCATATTTACTCCCACACATTCATCGATGATCATATCGGATGAACCACGATGCCAGGATTCAATCAATCCCATATATATATTCCCTTCGTCTCGCGATATTTTACTTGCCCGAGATTCGATCGTCGGTACCGTCATACCTAGTTCAATCTCGTTCACAGCAAGTACTTTACTCGTTCCATAATACGATATCACTTTGTGATTAACTCCTTAACCACATGCTTGCAAGCGGTGTTGATATCGATTACCGAGTGGGCCCGAAGTATATCTCTCCGACTTGGGAGGGACAAATTCCATCTCGATACATACAACCCAACAGATACTTTCCGATCACCTGAGAGACACCTTTATGATCACCCTCTCATAGGATGACGTTTGATGACCTCAAAGCTTTCTTCCGATACCAGGGAGTTGCATTATCTCATGGTCTAAGGAATACAATATTTGACATAGGAAAAGCTTCGCAAAGACGAACACGATGACACGATCTAATTGCTCTGCTTTGTTTGGGTCTATCCACCATATCATTCTCCCAATGATATGATCTCATTATCAATTGACAACTCATGTCTATGGTTAGGAAACCTTAACCATCATTGATCAATGAGCTAGTCCATAGAGGCGTACTAGGGACACGGTGTTGTTTACAAACCACACAAGTATTGAAGTTTCCGCTTAATACAATTCTAGCATGGAACATAAACTTTATCATGAACAAGAATTATAATAATAACATCTTTATTATTGCCTCTAGGGCATAATTCCAACACTAACCACGGCCTTAAGTTCTGAGATCCTACACTCCCTTGTGCAATGGTTTCCTAACGGGGGTTCAGGTTTCTGTCACTTCGGCAACCCCATAATTAGTAGCCAAATACACAATGCATTCCCCTAGGCCCATAAATGGTGAAGTATCATGTAGTCGACGTTCACATGACACCACTAGAAGAATAGAACCACAACTTAAATATCAAACCATTGAATAATATCTCAACACAACTCCACTACTAACATCATGACTTCTCCCATGTCCTCAAGAACTAAACGAACTACTCACGAGACATCATATGGATCAAGATCAGAGATGATATAATGATGGATAACAATTTGAACATAAACAATAACCAATGGTTCCACTCACAAGCATCAACTACAATAGTAATCAATACCGGGAAAGTTTCTCCTAAGAACTATACAAGATTCAACACAATTCTTACAGCGAGATGGAGTGGTAATGATGGTGCTGGTGGAGATGATGGTGTGGATGATGATGATGATGATCCCGATGAAGTCTAGCTTGATGATGGTGTTGATGGCAACGATCTCCCCTCTCCGGGAAGGAATTTCCCTAGTAGAAATCTGCCTGCCAGAGAGATCTTTCTCTCTCGGTGTTTTCTGCCCCTAGAGGCGGGGAAATCGTTCTCTGGTCGCCCCATCGGTGTTAGGGTTTCGAGGAGAAGATATAGGCCAGAGGGCGGAGCCAGAGGTAGGCCAGGGTGGCCACACCCCCTGGTGGCGCGGCCAGGGGTGGCCCCACGCCTGGGGGGTGTGGGCCCCCTATGGCCCATCTCCGCCTCCCCTTCTGGCATTATTCGTCTTTCGGGAAAATATGATTTTCCGTAGTTTTTCTGGTATTTTTCTGATCTTCGCGAAATTGCATCAAAACACCGCTTTTTCCATCAGAATCCTGACTCCAGCAGTCCATCCTCCAAGAATCATCCAACATGCAAAAATAGAAGAAAGTAACACAAGTAACACCTCTTAATACGGAATATATCAATAAATAGAGGCAAATTATGATATAGAATGGTGATGCAAATTGGACGTATCAATCATTAATTGAGAAGCGTCTCGATCATGTCTATGATATACCCGAAACGTAGGGCAACACACTTAAGGGTTCTACGACGCTTGGTGATCATTTTGGAATCATCGGGATCACTGGAAGAAAGAAAAGAGAAAGTCGAAATTGTTATGTGAGATTCCTGAGGTTGTTCGGAGTAATCCAAAGATCTTGCGGGTCATAGGGAATTTAATAATATGTATTTTATATTAATTATTGGAATTAATATTAAATAATATTTTAAATTAAATTTATTGGATCAGCCCACCTTAATAGGCTAACTCTCCGAGGGAGTGACCCATAAAGGGCAGCCACCACACATGGAGAAGGCAAGGACACGCGGGGTGAGTCGCCGGCCTGCCTAGGGATTAGCGTGTAGGTGGGGCCAATCCAGCCGCCTCCCTCCTTGGTGCCTCCTCCTCCCTCCTCTCTTTTAGCCCCACCACTGGACTTGGTAAGGTAGAGTATCTCCCCTTTCCCTATATAAAGAGGGAGGGAAAAATACACACAACAACTCAATATTTCTCTAAGAAAATTTCCTTAGGGAATATCTCTCTCTCTCTTGTTGGTTATTGTGCGCGTGATTCCAATAAAAACTATACGCGTGGGATCAGAAAAACTATATGCGTGGGATACGATGCAACTTCGACACGCCATCGCGCTGCTAGATTCCTGTTCTAAAAGATCTATTTCCGCAATCTCAGCTAGATCGAGGAGACCGGGGTCGTCGTTGAGCACCATATGTGTTGCCCGCGTATTAACAATGCATTCCCCTAGGCCCATAAATTGTGAAGTATCATGTAGTCGACGTTCACATGACACCACTAGAAGAATAACACCACAACTTAAATATCAAACCATTGAATAATATCTCAACACAACTCCACTACTAACATCATGACTTCTCCCATGTCCTCAAGAACTAAACGAACTACCCACGAGACATCATATGGATCAAGATCAGAGAGGATATAATGATGGATAACAATCTGAACATAAAAAATAATCCAATGGTTCCACTCACAAGCATCAACTACAATAGTAATCAACACCGGGAAAGTTTCCCCTAAGAACTAGGCAAGATTCAACACAATTGTTACAGCAGGATGGAGTGGTAATGATGGTGCTGGTGGATATGATGGTGTGGATGATGATGATGATCCCGATGAAGTATAGATTGATGATGGTGTTGATGGCGACGATCTACCCTCTCCGGGAAGGAATTTCCCTGGCAGAAATCTGTCTGCCAGAGAGCTCTTTCTCTCTCGGTGTTTTCTGCCCCGCAGAGGTGGCGAAATATTTCTCTGGTCGCCCCCTCGATGTTAGGGTTTCGAGGAGAAGATATAGGCCAGAGGGTGGAGCCAGAGGTGGGCCAGGGTGGCTACACCCCTGGTGGCGCGGCCAGGGGTGGCCCGCGCCTAGGGTGTGTGGGCCCCCTGTGGCCCATCTCCGCCTCCCCTTTTAGTATTATTCGTCTTCCAGGAAAATATGATTTTCCGTAGTTTTTCTGGTATTTTTATGATCTTCGCGAAATTGCATCAAAACACCGCTTTTTCCATCAGAATTCTGACTCCGGCAGTCCATCCTCCAAGAATCATCCAACATGCAAAAATATAATAAAGTAACATAAGTAACACCTCTTAATATAAATATATCAATGAATAGAGGAAAATTATGATATAGAATGGTGATGCAAATTGGACGTATCAACTCCCCCAAGCTTAGACCTTCGCTTGTCCCTAAGAGAAAACTGAGCTCAGTAAACATGTCCACAGGTTTATGGAGTGAAGTGTCGATATAAGAATATAGACAAGAAGCATCACACTTACCATTAACAAATCATACTCCCTACGATCAGAATTAACGTTCGCACGGCAGGTCAACTTGAAATTTACAAAAAAAAACCAGACATATCCAAACCGTTCCAATTTAGGCTAGATTCAAAATTTGAATTTGGAAGCCATCCACTCTACGATCGTGGACACCCGCGATCCCAGCCGCAATCGCCGGAATCCTCCCGTGAATCAGCGGCGCCGGCACACGTGAATCTTCCACTGCCCGTCCCCACCGTCGTCTTCGGGGAAGGCGGACGTCGGCCCAACTCCGCTGCTCGTCCCGTCTTCGTCTTCCCGTCCACGCCATCGCCCTCGGCGTCGTCTTTAGGGGAGGCGGAAGGTCGGCCCAGCTCCGCTGCCCGTCCCCGTCGTCGTCTTCCAGTCCCCGCCGTTGTCCTAGGGGGAGGCGAATCTGATCCAAGTCCCTCGTCGTCCGCCGCTGCTGTGAGGTACCTCGCCGTCCTCCGTCGCAGCTCCCTCCGCCGCCCAGCAGAAAGGCAGGAGATCCCATCTTCAGCTCACCTCGGCAAGTATCGCGTCGCCCCTGAGATGCGGAGGTGCAGCGAGCGGCTGCCCGTCCCTGCCGTCATCTTCCAGTACCCGCAGTCATCCTAGGGGGAGGATGAGCCGATCCAAGTCGGTCGTCGTCCGTAGATGATGTGAGGTCCATCGCAGATCCCTCCGCCGCACAGCAGAAAGGCATGATAGCCCACCTTCGGCTCACCTCGACAAGTACCGTGTCGCCCCTGAGATCCAGTAGTGCGCCTCGCCACACCTCCGCATCGAGCTCCTCAGGCTCACCTCGGCAAGGATCGTGTCACTGCATCTCGTACAGCAGGCGACCATCCGTCGCCTGGCACCTGTGCTGCCACCAGCCAGCACCCTCGACGCCAAGGTAATATATGAACTGCAAATTGAGCTGGAGTTACTGAAACTTATATTCTTGTTTTGTTTCATCCAAACATAATGGAATGGACTAAGTTAAGGCATGTAAGTTACTGAATCTCAATTAAGCACAACAGAGGCAGGTGGCTCAACACAATATTCATCTGATCTGCTGGGACAAATTTTGTTTTCAGGGCAAATTCAGTTTTCAGTACAATACAATAAACCAGAATGATGATCTATTACTCTCCAAATCCACACAATAAACCTCATTCTTACATGCAAGATAATTAAACTTGTTAACTACAGAGAGCACAGAACAGAGCACTAAGCTACAGAGAGTTTCAAAGTTGTTAACTACAAAGCAGAGCACTAAGCAGGTTGGCAAGAGTTTTACACTTGTTAACTCCAGAGAGCAGAGCACTAAGCTACAGATCAGCTCTAATTAAAGAATGAGCACCTGAAAATATCTTAAGCACCTGAAAATATGCCCAGCTTCTTAGGCCAGAAACATTTGCGCATGATTTAGAAATGCTCCCATGAAAAAAGAATGAGCAAGGGCTATATCATAAGCACCGCAGTTTTGAAAATTAATATGGAGTATATGATTATCAGGAAGAGTAGCAAGTTTGCGTATGCTTTCAGGAAAATGTATGTATTCCTAGCAGATGATTATTAAGAATGGCCAAAACAACGAAGTGAAAATCTAGTGCCATCTAAACTTGCAGATGATTTTGGTACAGAACAGGTCACATAATTTATCTCAGGCAAGAACATCCTCTGGGACATTTTCTTTGGTACCAAAAGAATATCAACATTGTCAAGGACAACTTCAATAGTACTAACAGGATACATCTCCCAATGTGGATTCACTATTGAAGATATTTCAGTAACATTCATGTGTGTCTAGACTAGTTAATTAAATGGAAGCACACATTTGCCAAAGGAAATAATACAGATTTTAGGAAACACGTTGTAATAACAGATGGAGAGCAAATCTCAATAAGTCTTTCTCCCTTTAGAACAGTTCTGATATGAAAAGTCACTAGCCACTAAAGGAAGATACTAAAGGTCACTAAAGGCAAGCATTTACATATGATAAGAACTAGTACCCATATTAGCTCATAAATTAGCTTCCAAAACATTCTCTTCATATGCATGTATGTTGTTCTAGATATATCTTCTAAAAGAGAATATGTTTCGTGAACTCATAGATATGTTGCTCATTCATGCAGGTACATGAGGCAGGAAGATCCTTGAGCGTCTGAAGCTACTGCCTGTCACAAGTCACGCATCGTCCTAGAGGAGGCTAGAGGGATGGATCTCGATCTCAGTTAGTCACTAAAGAAGAAGCTCAAGCTAGTCAAAAGGAGAATCTCGACTGGTCACTAAAGAAGAAGCTCAAGATAGTCAAAAGGAGAAGCTCAGCTAGTCACTAAAGGAGAAGCTCAAGCCAATTGTTTTGTAATTGTGTATACATGTGTTGTAGTTGTGTACTACTTGTGTCTACTTGTGTTGTAATTGACACAATATATATTCATGTGTGTACTATCTGTCACAATATATACATATATATATATATATAAGATCAGTTTAAAGGAACACTAGCATACTAAGATGACTCCATGGCAAATGCAATAATGGAGTCCATGACAAAAAATATGGAGTCCTCTATATAAAAACCATTTGGAGTAATGTAATTGACAAAAGTGGACAGAGTAACGCCTAATGTAATTGACGGACCAACATCACTAGCTCCTAAGCATCAACTATTTTCTTAAAATAAAGACCAACATCAGTGCTAGTTAAAATGACAGCATACCTAAAAACAACATTTAATCTCTATTTAATTTGATCAAATGTTACAGCAACCATACATATTGGCATGCATATATATATATATATATATTCAGGCCCCTAGATGAACATCGTCATTCAATTGGCATCAAGTCTAGTATTTCCTTGAACAATGAAAATTCAGTAGTCAATAAAATTGAATGCTCCAAATTGCTCATCTAATGATTGAACTAAAGATTGCTCAGCTAATGATTGATCTAAAGGACAATCATTTTATCAACCAGATATTCTGCATGAACCCATAAACGAGAATGGAATTGCATTGGGATCACTGAAATTAAATACGCTAGTACTGTAGGTATCTGCTTTTGTAAGAAATAGATGCTAAATCTAGTGACAGTTGGCTAGTGATTCAGTCTAGAGTTATCCCATCACACAAACGTTCACCTTCATGTGTTTTTGCCTGTACCTAATGGACACCACAAATTAGAAGCAATCAAAGCATCTGAATTGATCCAGACTATCCTCTAGCTATTGTTTTTGCCTCTCATACCCTACAAAGAAACAAAACCAACACTAATGTAAGAAAGAACAAGTCAACATTGTTGACTGCAACATCGTAATGCTGTCAAAAACTGGAACATTGAGTACACATGTGACAGTTAATCAACTTCCATTTGACCATGAACCAAGAAGAGAATTTTCAATTGATTTTGACGAAGTTAATCAACATCCACACATTTACTGAACATTTTAAAGACTACAAAGATGCATACCTGCTGATAGCGGAGAACTGGAGCTAGATCTTCTATTTCTCTGTCAGAACTTGTAGCGGTGGTCTTCTTATCTCCACTAAACTGCCAATCTTTTCAGCGGTTTCATTTGATACACCCTTCTCTTCCACCTAGGTCAGCATAATGAACGAAATTAGGACTGTGAAAAATAAATCCACACCAATCAAAATCATCACCTAACATACAAGTAGATCACTCATCTGAAACAAAACAGACCTAGGAGTTTGGATGCTTATCAGTTCCTTTTCCAATAGGAGCACTCTGTTTTACAAGCTCGCTGCTGCACCCAGCGTATCGCAGCTCTGAGGCTTGGGGTGGTCTCGAGGTTCAGCTGGTGGCACGACGAGTGGTGGATCTAGGGCTAGAGTTTGCGTGCTAATCCCGATTGATGCACCAGGGAAGAGCGAATCGGAAAGGAGAGTAGAGGAAGTGGTGGTGGACGAGAAGGCAACGGGGCCGTACACTTGAGTTGGGTGGGTAGTCGCATGGACGAAGTAGAGGTCCCCGTCGGAGGATCCGCTGGGACACGCGAGGGCTGCCGTCGCTGGAGCACCCAAGTCGCACACTTTGCATGAAAAGGGAGTCCTTTTCCTTGATCTTCCCTCCTTGTTGAGTTCTGGTTGATTGCAGAGGAGGAAGAAAGTTTGGGGGAAGGGGCAGCGGAGCAGCGGCGCAGGCAAGGGCGTGGGCGGAGCAGCCGGCGAGGGACAGAGCGGCGACGGGAGTGCCAACATTTTGGGGAAGGAGACGACTAGACCGCAGACTTGGTCGGAAATCAATCGTGGGTGTTTTTGCAAAATAACCGTACGAACGTTAATTCGGGCCGGAGGGAGTAGAAGAAAGCAACTCACCATTATATAACTTAGCTTGCAACAAGTATAGGAGTCACAATAGAGATGCATAAAGATAAATCATAATTGGGATTGGCAAACTTTATTCTTGTCCAGAGAACATATGGCAAACAGTTTCACAAATAAAGCTTTTGTAGAAGTTTTACAACAAGAGTACTCTTTTATCAAACATAAAAGGTTTTTCACAATGATGGCTTTCAAAGTAATACTCATTAGATAAGAGTATTGTGCAAACAAGGAAGATAAAGAACATGATTGAATAAATCATCATATGAATGCTTGAAACACAACAACTCAAATGCTTGCTGGAGATAAAGAGGAATAGGTTTACTGACTCAACTTAGAAGTAGAATAAAGGGCCTTCATAGAGGGAAGCAAGGATTTCAAGTTCATAAAGAGCTTTCAAAAGATTATGGTACTTACTAGCTTTGAGCTCTCATTGCCCCTATCATAAGCATCTTGAGGTGATTAAGGTTAAAGTGAACAAATATGGGGTATATGCTTGACGAAATATAAGTTGGCAATCTCATGTCCCTTGAGTACGAGGGCCGCTCCTCATGCTACTAAACTTTAGTTACCGATAAGTTCTTGTCATTGTAAGTACATGTGTATCATAAAGAACCTCCAACGGGGTACCCCTTTCACATGATACAAGAGTTATCCCATAATCAAAATGACAAGGCAAGCAGACAGTGAGAATCTCAGCGATATTTTTATTTGCTATTTGCATAGGTTTTTATTGAGGATGCTTCACAGATTGCTCACTATGGTTATGCTACAAGTTTCCACCATGATTAGGCATGGCTTAGGCTAGCGGACTAGACGTTTCTCTAACACACATACATAACTCCATGGACTTACAAGCTCCCTTTTATTTCACACCGATGACATCCGCAAACAAAAGAGCATGATATGAACTGGATATGTATCCATAAGTGTTGAAAGCGTTCCCCGTGACAAAACGGTTCTGCTAATCCCAACGAATAGATGCAAGCATATACAATTTCGATGACACAATGGTTCAAGTTTATTAAGGACATGAAAATAAGGTGTGCCATCAAGTTCGTGAGAGCTTTACTAACTAGTTTTCTCATAACAAAATACTTTTTAATTCGAAAGGTAGATGAAGCTTGAGAATTTGCTTGGAATAGCAATAATGCTAATAGGTAGATATGGTGGACACAAATGGCATAGGTTTTGGTTTAAAGGATTGGATGCATGAGAAGTATTCCCTCTCAAAACAGGTTTTTGGCTAGCAAGGCTGGGTAGCAAGAAAAAGAGTTGAAGGAAACAAGCAAACATACAAGTGATAAAGCCAAACATGCAATCTTCCTTGAAGACACAAAAGATCTTAAATAAATAATACTAAGCTTATGAGCCAATCAAGAAAGAAAATAAATGATACAAAATACATGTAAGCCTTTTCTCTTTTCCTTTCAAACCTCAAAAAGTGTTGCTACTGACCAGAGCTCGGTTTGCCAAAACCAATTTAGATCTACTTGATGCTCCCAAAGTGATGCCAATACTGATCAACAAGATCAATCATATAACAGAGATTGCAAACTAAAATAAAAAGTGGAAAAAGTAAAAGATGAGACTTCTCATTAATATTCCATAAAGGTACTCACACCAAGGGATACATAGATAACGAACTAAATGAGAGATACTTCCATATGAAAACCAACCTATAAGTTAACTTCTATACCCAAGTTATGAATCTACTAAAAAGTTAAAAAGATAAAAGATAATGATGTGATACCGCGGCACTCCCCCAAGCTTGGAACAAGCCAAGGGGATGCCAACCCTGATGACGAATTACTCCTTCGGTGGTGGTGGTGTTCTCTTAATAAGCTCTGCACTCAGTTCCCTTAAATTCTCAATCTCGAAGGTTAGAGTACGAATCAAATCCGAATTATGCTCAATATGATTCATGATCATGTCAGACCGAGAATCCCAGTCCTTGTTATTATTTCCCCACTCTTCCTTCTTAGTGTGTTCCTTCCCTGCATGGTTAGAACGAGGCAGATCCCAAACAGAGGGAAAATTCCCTTTGGGCACCCTTTGGTATTGTAGCTCAATTATGAGAGTATGGAAGGGGTTCTTGGTGCGTGAAGGAAGTGAATGTGGAGCGAGGATATGACGCTGAGTTCTCCCTCCTGTAGACATCCGTGCTGTCCTCCTAAGGTTGATAGGGTTTGCCACCACTCCAATCCTTGCGACGGTAGTGCGGGTGTCCAGATGCTCTTCCTCCTTCATGTCTTCTTCATCCTCAACGAAGATCTCCTCATCCTTGGGGTTTTGAGGATCATCCTCTATGAGCTTCTTGCGTTTGTCGTTGGCAGAGACCATGGTGCTCTAAACTTGAGAAGATTTCCTGACAGAAATAGATCGAAACGAAAACATGACAAGAACACGATATACGAACCTTGGGGAATCCAGGGGGGTTATATATTAGGAAGTTTCAATGCATAAGGAAGGTACCGTGCGAAAACGAGGCGGAGACGGAGTTCAGGGGGCTCACACCCCCTCCAGGTGCGGCCAGCTGGGGCCCGCGCCTAGGGTGGATGTGGCCACCCTGGCCTCCGTTTCCTCCTCTGTTTCGTCTCGTACCCTTCCGTATGCACTAAAAACATCAAAAATATAAATAAAAAGGGTTTTCACGAACCTTTATTTTGCAACACTTTTACCTATTCAAAGACGGACTCTGCGGATTCCTCCTCTCCTTCTCCTGAAAATTCCTTTCATACAAGGCCTTACACAAACCTCATTGGCAACATTAGTGTATGCAAAAATAATAAACCTTTAGGTACACAATTCAACTGAAATCCATCAAAACAAAATCTAATGTAGCAACTCCTTTCCAAAATCCCAAAAAGAATCTGAAAGGGACTCAATATATGAGGCAAATGCAAATGATGGTAGAAATCTGTCAAAACAAACCAGCAGGTAAAGATTGATTTTTTTGAAAAACTTATGTTGCTCAAATCAAAAAGTGCAGAACTAAAGAAAGTTGGATAACAACTCGGAGAATAAGGACATAAAAATACAGCCACTTTTCACAACTCTTCTACTTCTCAAAAGTAGTTGATCTTGACACAAAAACCAAAAAAAGGATAAGGAGCGGTTATTACTGAGGTAATAACTTCCAAGACTCAACAAAACTATTGGGTTATCTCCCAAGAAGTACTTTTCTTTAATGCCTTTAAGTTAGGCTTGATAATTTCAAATATGCTCACATAGGGGATATGGATTTGAAGTGAAAGAGAGCATCAAGAAGCAAATATCCAACACACTTGAGTATAACCCAGTTCCTATGCAAGGGGGTCTCATGAGAAAACAAATTGTTGAAACAAAAGTCCACTAGCATAGGAAGACAAAATAAATGCAACCTCAAAGCTTTCAGCATAAAACAGGGAAACTTAATATTATTGAGATGCATAAAACCATATTTCACTCTCTCATAATAACTTTCAGTAGCAATTTGAATAAAGCTGACAATATAACTGTCAAAAGAAACAACTTTATCATAAGAATGAGCATACTTAAAATCATCAAAAAGAGGACCAAGGTCATAAGCTGGATCAATAGAAGCAAGTTGTTCAGTCCTGAAATCTTCATTAGGCAAAATATTTTCATAAGGAGTTTTAGCAAATTTGTAAAATTTAAACTCATAAGAATCCCCATCAAACTTAGTTAAAACTTTCTCCTTTTTACAATCTATAATAGCTCCACAAGTGTTCAAGAAAGGTCTACCAAGATAATAGGACAGGTTTTACTAGCTGCTGAACTAAGCACTAGAAAATCAGCAGGATACTTAATCTTACCACAAAGAACTTCCACATCTCTTAGAATACCAATAGGGCAAATGGTTTCCTAATTAGCAAGGTGAATAACCACATCAATGTCCTTAAGCTCACGAGGACCAATTTCATGCATAATCTCCCTGTAAAGCTCATAAGGAATAACACTAGAACTAGCACCAATATCACATAAACCATAATAGCAATGATCACTAATTCTAACAGAAAGCACAAGGACACTAGCTTTTTAGGATGAGAGACAATATTAGAAGCGTCTTCATAGAAGACAATGTGCTCATCCTCTATATTTTTAGTGACAAGATCTTTCTCAATGGCTACTACAGGTTCAATGTTTATTTGCTCATCAGGTTCCACAGTTTTCTTTGTACCTTTGTTATTCGCACTAATTATCACAGAATACTCCTTTACCTTAGCTGGGAAAGGTGTTTTCTCAACATAAGGTTCAGGCATAATGCGATCAATAGTACAAACTTCAGTATTTCTAACAGGAACATGACTAACAACATCTTTATAAGGTGCATGGTACTTGTTCCACTTCTTTTTAGGAATTTCTATATAAGAGTCAAAGGCCTTAAAATAGTTGGCAGTACTTTGAGAGTCAAGACCATACTCAATACTAATATCACGGAAGTCATCAGTTCCCATAAAGGATCTAATGCATTCATAATCATAGTTTATACCTGACTTTCTTCCTTTGTCATTCTCCCATGCTTCAGTGTTCTCTTGAATACGGTCTAGGAGATCCCATTTAGCTTCTTCATTCATACGTGTGAATGATCCAGCACAAGAAGCATCTAGTAAATCTTTATCATGAAGAGAAAGCCTAGCATAAAAGTTATTGATAATAATATTGTTAGGGAGTTCATGAATATGACATTTAAGCATTAGTAACTTCAATCTCCCCCAAACTTGAGTTGTACTCTCTCCATCACGAGGCCAAAATTTATATATTAGATTCCTATCCTTATGAATCTCACTGGGAGGATAGAATTTAGAATAAAAGAGAGGTACTATTTCCTCCCATTCCATGGATTGTCCATTCTTCGGCAGCTTATACCATTCTTCAGCTCTTCCTTTGAACGATATAGAGAGTAACTTCACCTGTTCAATTGTGATACCTGCACACTTAAACAACCAGCATAATTCATGGATAAAAATCAAATGATCACCAGGATGGACAGTTCCATCCCCTAAATAATAATTATCCATAACACAATCAACAATACTTTTAGGTATCTTAAAAGGATCTATCTCAACAGGTGGTGGTTCATCTACTACCCTACTAGTGGTAGTAGTTTTCCCAAACAGAAAACCAAGTGGGTTATCCATATTGGAAACAAAGTAACAAACAGAAATAAAAAGCAATACTCACAGTAGAAGTTTCCTTTACCAAGTCCACTCTTCAATATCGCTTCACTCCCCAGCAACGACGCTAGAAAATATTCTTGATGACCCACAAGTATAGGGGGTATATCATAGTACTTTCGATAAATAGGAGTGTTGATCCCAACGAGGAGCAGAAGGTGCTGACTAGTGAAAATGGCTCAAGAGTTCTCTGTAAATACTAGCAAACGAATTTTTAGGGGTTTTCTGATGAAGCAACGAAATAAAGTGTAAGTAAATAAAGACAGAAAATAAATGCAGCAAGTGTCCCAATCCTTTCTTAGCAAAGGACAAGCCGGTGATAATACTTATGAGGACTAAACATTCTCGAGGACACATGGGAATTCTGTCAAGTGCTTTCGCTTCATATAGCTGAGTAGTCTCCTTTGGTTGGGTAAGTGTTGTGTGGGTGAACCTGTGCTAATGTAATGACCTTACTTGGACTAATACATACTTGCGATTAAACCCCTTGCAAGCATCCGCAACTACAAGAAAGCAATTAAGATATAAACCTAACTGAAGGGTTTCGCGGCATAGTAAATCAAAATTTTCTACGGAGCGAACAGAGGGAAAGCCAAGATCTAATCTAGGAGATGCAAACAACGAGAGAGATTGGATTAGATCTTCATACCCTTGAAGATTCGCACAGCGGAACGTTCGTCGGAACGTGGGTGATGTAGTCGTACTCGCTTCTCCTCCTCGCGATCCGATCCGATCTAGCACCACAAGTGGCGGTGCCTCCGTGAGATGCACACGTGCAGCACCTCGACGTCTCCTCCTTCCTCGGACCAGCGAGTATGATGGAGAGATAGATTGGATCTACAACACGACGGCGTGGTGTATATGGTGGAGAATTTCTGCTGCAGGGCTTCGCCTACCAACAGTCGGGAGGGAGAGAGGAAGGTAGCAAGGCTGCTAGGGCTTGGAGGAAGGTGTGTGTGGGGGGAGGGGGCGCACCACCCCTCTATATATAGAGGGGGGGCGGCCAGCCCTTGCCCCTCCTCCAAGCCTATCTCTAGTTTAAACAATTTAAACTCTCTCTTATCTAGAAATCCTATCTCTAGTTTAAACGATTTAAACTCTCCCTTATCTAGAAATTTTATCCCTAGTTTAAACGATTTAAACTCTCCCTTATCTAGAAATTCTATCCCGAGATTTAAACGAGTCAAATATCTCTAGAATCGGCTGGGCCCTATGGGGCCTTGTGCCCCTGGCCCAATGCGGCCAGGACACTCCCTCATAGGCCCATGCCCCCTCCCGGAAGGTGGGGCCACGTTGGTCCCCTTCCGGAAGGTTCTAGAAGCTTCCGGTACAATACCGATTAACCCGGAACAATTCCGAACTCCAAAAACTGCACTGCCTTATATGAATCTTATTCTCCGGACCATTCCGGAACCTCTCGTGATATCCCGGATCCCATCCGAGACTCCGAACAAAAATTCATAAACCAATTATCCAATCTATCCTAGCATCGAGACACGTTAAGTGTGTGACCCTGCGGGTTCGAGAATATGCAGACATGATCTTCTATCAATAATCAACAGCGGGGTCTGGGCACCCATATTGACTCCCACACATTCATCGATGATCATATCGGATGAACCACGATGCCAGGATTCAATCAATCCCATATATATATTCCCTTCGTCTCGCGATATTTTACTTGCCCAAGATTCGATCGTCGGTACCGTCATACCTAGTTCAATCTCGTTCACAGCAAGTACTTTACTCGTTCCGTAATCCGATATCACTTTGTGATTAACTCCTTAACCACATGCTTGCAAGCGGTGTTGATATCGATTACCGAGTGGGCCCGAAGTATATCTCTCCGACTTTGGAGGGACAAATTCCATCTCGATACATACAACCCAACAGATACTTTCCGATCACCTGAGAGACACCTTTATGATCACCCTCTCATAGGATGACGTTTGATGACCTCAAAGCTTTCTTCCGATACCAGGGAGTTGCATTATCTCATGGTCTAAGGAATACAATATTTGACATAGGAAAAGCTTCGCAAAGACGAACACGATGACACGATCTAATCGCTCTGCTTTGTTTGGGTCTATCCACCATATCATTCTCCCAATGATATGATCTCATTATCAATTGACAACTCATGTCTATGGTTAGGAAACCTTAACCATCATTGATCAATGAGCTAGTCCATAGAGGCGTACTAGGGACACGGTGTTGTTTACAAACCACACAAGTATTAAAGTTTCCGCTTAATACAATTCTAGCATGGAACATAAACTTTATCATGAACAAGAATTATAATAATAACATCTTTATTATTGCCTCTAGGGCATAATTCCAACAGTCTCCCACTTGCACTAGAGTCAATAATCTAGTTTACATCTGGCAAAAATCTCACACCCATGGCACTGAGGTGTTGATCATGTTTTACACGTGGAAGAGGTTTAATCAATAGATCTGCGACATTCAGATCCGTATGTACTTTGCTAATCTTCAGATCTCCATCTGCTATATAATCTCGGATTATATGAAACTTGCGGTTGATATGCTTGGTCTTTGGATGATATCTTGGTTCCTTAGCGAGTGCTATGGCGCCAGTGTTGTCACACAATATCTCCAGTGGGTCCAATGCACTTGGAACCACGCCAAGCTCAGTGATGAAGTTTCTGATCCAAACTCCTTCACTTGACGCTTCTGCAGCAGCCATGTATTCCGCTTCTACTGTAGATCCCGCGATCACGCTTAGCTTGCAGCTTCTCCAGCTCACAGCTCCTCCATTCAAAATATAAACGTATCCTGTCTGAGATTTAGAATCATCCTTGTCGGTGTCGAAACTAGCATCGACGTAACCTTTTACGACAACCTGTTCATCATCCCCATAGACTAAGAACATTTCTTTAGTTCTATTTAGGTACTTTAGGATGTTCTTCACGGCTGTCCAGTGTTCCACTCCTGGATCACTTTGATATCTGCTCGTCAAACTAAGAGCATTGGACACATCCGGTCTAGTACACAGCATGGCATACATGATGGAACCTATGGCCGAGGCATAAGGCACTTTGCTCATAGCTTCCCTATCATTTACCGTAGCTGGACACTGAGCCTTGCTCAATATCTTACCTGACAACATAGGCACTGAACCTTTCTTTGCCTTATCCATTCTGAACCTTTTCAGAACTTTTTCTAGGTATGTACTCTGGCTTAAAGCTATCAGGCGTCTTTGTCTATCTCTATAGATCTTGATGCCCAATATATAAGCAGCTTCACCTAGGTCTTTCATTGAAAAACACTTGTTCAAATAATTCTTCACATCGTTAAGCATGTTGATGTCATTTCCGATAATCAATATGTCATCCACATACAGTACCAGAAACGTCACCGAGCTCCCACTCACTTTCTTGTAGATGCAAGCTTCGTAGCAATTTGGAACAAATCCAAAGCTCTTTATCACTTGATCAAAACGAAGGTTCCAACTCCGAGATGCTTGCTTCAGTCCATAAATGGAACGCTGAAGTTTGCATACTTTACTAGCATCCTTAGGATCAACAAAACCTTCGGGTTGCATCATATACAACTCTTCATCAATGTTGCCATTGAGGAAAGCAGTCTTGACATCCATCTGCCATATTTCATAATCATGAAACGCAGCAATTGCTAATAAAATCCGAATGGACTTAAACATCGCTACGGGAGAGAAAGTCTCATCGTAGTCAACACCTTGAACTTGTCGAAAACCTTTTGCGACAAGCCGTGCTTTATAGACGGTAACATTACCATCCGCGTCCGTTTTCTTCTTGAATATCCATTTGCACTCAACGGCCTTTCGGTCGCTAGGAGGATCCACCAAAGTCCATACTTGGTTTTCGCTCATGGATCCCAATTCGGATTTCATGTCTTCCAGCCATTTCTCAGAGCCTGGGCTCATCATCGCTTCCTCATAGTTCGTAGGTTCACTGTCTTCTACCAACAAGACAGTCAAGACAGGGTTTCCGTACCACTCAGGAGGGGCACGCGACCTTGTCAACCTGCGACGTTCAGTAGCAGCATCGTCCGAAGCTTCATGATCCTTGTCATTAGCTTCCTCTATTGTTGGTGCAGGCGGCACTGGAACAATTTCAGGTGCTGCGCTACTCTCCAATTCAAGAGAAGGTTCAATAACCTCGTCTAGCTCTACTTTCCTCCCACTCACTTCTTTCGAGAGAAACTCCTTCTCAAGAAAGGAACCGTTCTTTGCGACAAACACTTTGCCTTCGGTTCTGTGATAGAAGGTATACCCAATAGTTTCCTTAGGGTATCCTATGAAGACGCATTTCTCCGCTTTGGGTTCGAGCTTGTCCGGCATCAACTTCTTGACGTAAGCTTCGCATCCCCAAACTTTAAGAAACGACAACTTAGGTTTAGCACCAAACCATAGTTCATACGGTGTCGTCTCAACGGATTTAGATGGAGCCCTATTTAAAGTGAATGCAGCGGTTTCTAATGCATAACCCCAAAATGATAACGGCAAATCAGTAAGAGACATCATCGATCGGACCATATCTAATAGGGTTCGATTCCGGCGTTCAGACACACCATTGCGCTGTGGTGTTCCGGGTGGCGTGAGTTGCGAAACAATTCCGCTTGCTTTAAGATGCGTGAGAAAATCATAACTCAAATATTCGCCCCCACGATCGGATCGTAGAAACTTAATCTTTCTGTTACGATGGTTCTCCACTTCATTCTAAAATTCTTTGAACTTTTCAAACGTTTCAGATTTATGTTTCATTAAATAGATATACCCATATCTACTTAAGTCATCGGTAAAAGTGAGGAAATAGCGATATCCACCGCGCGTCGAAACACTCATCGGTCCGCATACATCGGTATGTATGATTTCCAACAAGTCCGTTGCTCGCTCCATCATACCGGAGAACGGGGTTTTGATCATCTTGCCCATGAGGCATGGTTCGCATGTGTCAAATGATTCAAAATCAAGAGACTCCAAAAGTCCATCAGAATGGAGTTTCTTCATGCGCTTTACTCCAATATGACCTAGACGACAGTGCCACAAATAAGTAGTATTATCACTATCCACTTTGCATCTCTTAGCCTCAATGTTATGGATGTGTGTTTCATCCCTTTCGAGATTTAGAAGAAATAAACCATTCACAAGAGGTGCATGACCATAAAAGATGTTACTCATATAAATAGAACAACCATTATTCTCCGATTTAAATGAATAACCGTCTTGCAATAAACACGATCCGGAAATGATGTTCATGCTCAACGCAGGCACATAATAACATTTATTAAGGTTTAAAACTAATCCCGAAGGTAAAACTAAGGAGAGCATGCCGACGGCCATCACATCAACTCTTGATCCGTTGCCAACGCGCATCGTCACCTCATCCCTCGCAAGCCGCCGTCTATTCTGTAGCTCCTGTTTCGAGTTACAAATATTAGCAACTGAACCGGTATCAAATACCCAGGCACTACAACGAGGGCTAGTAAGGAAAACATCAATAACATGTATATCAAATATACCTTTGATGGTGCCAGCCTTCTTGTCTGCTAAGTACTTCGGACAGTTGCGCTTCCAGTGACCCTTGTCCTTGCAATAGAAGCACTCAGTGTCCGGCTTGGGACCAGACCTGAGCTTCTTCTCAGCAGGGGCATTGCGCTTGCCGCCGCCCTTCTTGAAGGGCTTCTTTGCTCCCTTACCTTTCTTAAAGGAGGGCTTGTTGACCATCAACACATGATTATCCTTCTTGATGTCCACTTCCGCAGCCTTCAGCTTTGCGAAGAGCTCGGTGATCGTATCAGTGGAACCAATCTGATTATGAGTCACTACAAAACTTTTGTAGCTGGGAGGGAGTGATTGCAGAACCCTGTCAATCTTGAGCTCCTCTGGAATCGTGCATTCCAGTTGCTCAAGGCGTTGAGTGTAGCCCGACATCTTTATGGCGTGCTCACTAACGGAACTCCCTTCCACCATCTTGCAGTTAAAGAACTTCTCAGAGATCTCATATCTCTCAGAACGGGCTTGAGTCTGAAACATGGTTTTCAGCTCCTCGAGAATCTCAAAGGGCCCGGGATAGGTTTCAAAACGATTTTGAAGCTCCGGTTCCATAGCAAACAACATGGTGCTCTTAATCACACCATAATCATCTTTGCGCGACTGATAGACAGCTTTCTCATCAGCCGGCGCAGTTGCAGCAGGGGGGTCACCTAACGCTTTACCAAGGACATAGTCCTTTTGTCCGCCAGACAGAATGATTCTTAGATTGCGGAACCAATTGGTGAAGTTAGACCCATTGTTCCTAAGCTTTTCTTTCTCAGCAAAAACGTTGAAGTTGAAGTTGGATTTGGCCATGTGATCTACAGTATTTGCAAGTACAATTTAGACTATGTTCATGATAAATAGTTCAACTTAATCAAATTACTAGATGAACTCCCACTAAATTCAACATCCCTCAAGTTGTTTAGTGAACACGATCCAAATTCACCACACCTAATCCGATCATCATGAGAAGAGATGTGGTTTCAATGGTGGACAACGAAGTGTCGATCATATCATTCATATGACTCATGCTTAACCTTTCGGTTCTTGTGTTCCGAGGCCATGTCTGTACATGCTAGGCTCGTCAAGTTAGACCCAAGTATTTCCGCGTGTGCAAAAACTGGCTTGCACCCGTTGTATGTGAGCGTAGAGTCTATAGCACCCGATCATCACGTGATGCTTGGACACGACGAACTTTCGCAACGGTGCATACTTGGGGAGAACACAGTTTTTATCTTGATCTTTAAGTGAGGAATCATCTTATAATGCTACCGTCGCGATCTAAGCATGATAAGATACATAAAAAGATAAACATCACATGCATATAACTTTATGTGACATGGTATAGCCAATCTTCGCGCAATGATCTCCATCTTGTGCGTTCCGGCATGATCTCCATCACTCCACCATGATTGCCTCCACCACGAATAGCAACTACAACTATTGCTAACTACTTAGCGATAAAGTAAAGCTATTACATGGCGTATAAGAAGTTGACTCGCAGGTCATACACAATTATAAAGACAACCATATGGCTCCTGCCGGTTGTGTACTCATCGACATGCAAGTCGTGAAACATTACAAAACATGATCATCGCATACAATATACACATCACATCTTGGGCCATACCATATCACAGAAAACACTCCCTACAAAAACAAGTTAGACGCCTCTACTTTGTTGTTGCATGTTTTACGTGGCTTTATGGGAGTAGATGCTAAGAACGTTTCTTACCTACGGAAAGCCACAACGGTGATATTATGGTTGCCAAACTCCGGTGTTAATCCCATGACAACTATAGTGAGAGAAACTGACATCCACCAGCCGCATGTGTGGAACAAGCCACACGTCAAGTGCGGAGCCGGTCTCGCGAACGACGTCGCGTAAGGTTGGCCTGGACCGCTTCAATCTCACTATCCCGCGTCATAAGAAGAACACAAGCAAGAGGCTTGCAACAGAAAACATCAACGCCCGCAATAACCATGTTGCGTTCTACTCGTGAAACACATCTACACATAGATCTAGCTCTGATACCACTGAAGGGTTTCGCGGCATAGTAAATCAAAATTTTCTACGGAGCGAACAGAGGGAAAGCCAAGATCTAATCTAGGAGATGCAAACAACGAGAGAGATTGGATTAGATCTTCATACCCTTGAAGATTCGCACAACGGAACGTTCGTCGGAACGTGGGTGATGTAGTCGTACTCGCTTCTCCTCCTCGCGATCCGATCCGATCTAGCACCACAAGTGGCGGTGCCTCCGTGAGATGCACACGTGCAACACCTCGACGTCTCCTCCTTCCTCGGACCAGCGAGTATGGTGGAGAGATAGATTGGATCTACAACACGACGGCGTGGTGTATATGGTGGAGAATTTCTGCTGCAGGGCTTCGCCTACCAACAGTCGGGAGGGAGAGAGGAAGGTAGCAAGGCTGCTAGGGCTTGGAGGAAGGTGTGTGCGGGGGGAGGGGGCGCACCACCCCTCTATATATAGAGGGGGGCGGCCAGCCCTTGCCCCTCCTCCAAGCCTATCTCTAGTTTAAACAATTTAAACTCTCCCTTATCTAGAAATCCTATCTCTAGTTTAAACGATTTAAACTCTCCCTTATCTAGAAATTCTATCCCTAGTTTAAACGATTTAAACTCTCCCTTATCTAGAAATTCTATCCCGAGATTTAAACGAGTCAAATCTCTTTAGAATCGGCTGGGACCTATGGGGCCTTGTGCCCCTGGCCCAATGCGGCCAGGACACTCCCTCATAGGCCCATGCCCCCTCCCGGAAGGTGGGGCCACGTTGGTCCCCTTCCGGAAGGTTCTAGAAGCTTCCGGTACAATACCGATTAACCCGGAACAATTCCGAACTCCAAAAACTGCACTGCCTTATATGAATCTTATTCTCCGGACCATTCCGGAACCTCTCGTGATATCCCGGATCCCATCCGAGACTCCGAACAAAAATTCATAAACCAATTATCCAATCTATCCTAGCGTCGAGACACGTTAAGTGTGTGACCCTGCGGGTTCGAGAATATGCAGACATGATCTTCTATCAATAATCAACAGCGGGGTCTGGGCACCCATATTTACTCCCACACATTCATCGAACCACGATGCCAGGATTCAATCAATCCCATATATATATTCCCTTCGTCTCGCGATATTTTACTTGCCCGAGATTCGATCGTCGGTACCGTCATACCTAGTTCAATCTCGTTCACAGCAAGTACTTTACTCGTTCCATAATACGATATCACTTTGTGATTAACTCCTTAACCACATGCTTGCAAGCGGTGTTGATATCGATTACCGAGTGGGCCCGAAGTATATCTCTCCGACTTGGGAGGGACAAATTCCATCTCGATACATACAACCCAACAGATACTTTCCGATCACCTGAGAGACACCTTTATGATCACCCTCTCATAGGATGACGTTTGATGACCTCAAAGCTTTCTTCCGATACCAGGGAGTTGCATTATCTCATGGTCTAAGGAATACAATATTTGACATAGGAAAAGCTTCGCAAAGACGAACACGATGACACGATCTAATTGCTCTGCTTTGTTTGGGTCTATCCACCATATCATTCTCCCAATGATATGATCTCATTATCAATTGACAACTCATGTCTATGGTTAGGAAACCTTAACCATCATTGATCAATGAGCTAGTCCATAGAGGCGTACTAGGGACACGGTGTTGTTTACAAACCACACAAGTATTAAAGTTTCCGCTTAATACAATTCTAGCATGGAACATAAACTTTATCATGAACAAGAATTATAATAATAACATCTTTATTATTGCCTCTAGGGCATAATTCCAACACTAACCACGGCCTTAAGTTCTGAGATCCTACACTCCCTTGTGCAATGGTTTCCTAACGGGGGTTCAGGTTTCTGTCACTTCGGCAACCCCATAATTAGTAGCCAAATACACAATGCATTCCCCTAGGCCCATAAATGGTGAAGTATCATGTAGTCGACGTTCACATGACACCACTAGAAGAATAGAACCACAACTTAAATATCAAACCATTGAATAATATCTCAACACAACTCCACTACTAACATCATGACTTCTCCCATGTCCTCAAGAACTAAACGAACTACTCACGAGACATCATATGGATCAAGATCAGAGATGATATAATGATGGATAACAATTTGAACATAAACAATAACCAATGGTTCCACTCACAAGCATCAACTACAATAGTAATCAATACCGGGAAAGTTTCTCCTAAGAACTATACAAGATTCAACACAATTCTTACAGCGAGATGGAGTGGTAATGATGGTGCTGGTGGAGATGATGGTGTGGATGATGATGATGATGATCCCGATGAAGTCTAGCTTGATGATGGTGTTGATGGCAACGATCTCCCCTCTCCGGGAAGGAATTTCCCTAGTAGAAATCTGCCTGCCAGAGAGATCTTTCTCTCTCGGTGTTTTCTGCCCCTAGAGGCGGGGAAATCGTTCTCTGGTCGCCCCATCGGTGTTAGGGTTTCGAGGAGAAGATATAGGCCAGAGGGCGGAGCCAGAGGTAGGCCAGGGTGGCCACACCCCCTGGTGGCGCGGCCAGGGGTGGCCCCACGCCTGGGGGGTGTGGGCCCCCTATGGCCCATCTCCGCCTCCCCTTCTGGCATTATTCGTCTTTCGGGAAAATATGATTTTCCGTAGTTTTTCTGGTATTTTTCTGATCTTCGCGAAATTGCATCAAAACACCGCTTTTTCCATCAGAATCCTGACTCCAGCAGTCCATCCTCCAAGAATCATCCAACATGCAAAAATAGAAGAAAGTAACACAAGTAACACCTCTTAATACGGAATATATCAATAAATAGAGGCAAATTATGATATAGAATGGTGATGCAAATTGGACGTATCAATCATTAATTGAGAAGCGTCTCGATCATGTCTATGATATACCCGAAACGTAGGGCAACACACTTAAGGGTTCTACGACGCTTGGTGATCATTTTGGAATCATCGGGATCACTGGAAGAAAGAAAAGAGAAAGTCGAAATTGTTATGTGAGATTCCTGAGGTTGTTCGGAGTAATCCAAAGATCTTGCGGGTCATAGGGAATTTAATAATATGTATTTTATATTAATTATTGGAATTAATATTAAATAATATTTTAAATTAAATTTATTGGATCAGCCCACCTTAATAGGCTAACTCTCCGAGGGAGTGACCCATAAAGGGCAGCCACCACACATGGAGAAGGCAAGGACACGCGGGGTGAGTCGCCGGCCTGCCTAGGGATTAGCGTGTAGGTGGGGCCAATCCGGCCGCCTCCCTCCTTGGTGCCTCCTCCTCCCTCCTCTCTTTTAGCCCCACCACTGGACTTGGTAAGGTAGAGTATCTCCCCTTTCCCTATATAAAGAGGGAGGGAAAAATACACACAACAACTCAATATTTCTCTAAGAAAATTTCCTTAGGGAATATCTCTCTCTCTCTTGTTGGTTATTGTGCGCGTGATTCCAATAAAAACTATACGCGTGGGATCAGAAAAACTATATGCGTGGGATACGATGCAACTTCGACACGCCATCGCGCTGCTAGATTCCTGTTCTAAAAGATCTATTTCCGCAATCTCAGCTAGATCGAGGAGACCGGGGTCGTCGTTGAGCACCATATGTGTTGCCCGCGTATTAACAAATGTTGCCCACGTATTAAAATGTTCCTTGTTATACATGGTTCTGCTATTACTCAATCTTTAACATGCCATTCATATAACTAACATGCTTCCATCCACAATAGGCCAAGTTTAATTATTATTCTACATTGTTTCTTTAGCAATTGTGCACTTTTGGATACACCCACATCTTATTTTCTCATGAGGTTTAAACTACACAAAGGGATGATTTTGAAATATTTAAAGATATAGCACATATAATATATTTGAAATAGCATTTTTCTATATAGGTAGATATAGTATATACTGCTGGAATAACTTAGTTTTAAGAGATTATGAATGCACAAGTATTTACTTGCTTAATTACTTGGGCTAGCAAGAGGGAGATAGTTGACCATCTACAGCATGAAAAAGTGTCCATGATACTATAGACAAAATCAACTTATAGTGAAACACCTATGTTGTTAATAAGAGCTAGTACTAAATAAGACACTTACAAACTGTCACTCATTTAAAGAAATAAATAATTAACAAAATGTGACAATATGCATAACTTATAATGCAACTATTATTCCCATTTCCCTTTTTCATTAATAGTATCCACTTGAACTTTCATTTTATTACAGTAACCCGTCATACTTATTGAACACATCTTCATATGGTGGTCTTTTTACTCCAAAGATAAAAATAATATAAAACTAGATACAGACACTCCAAGTTTATGCGATTCTCTTATGTTGCTCAAAAAACAAAGTTTAGATGTGTGCAAACTGAGAGTGTAATAGGTTCAATGTCGCGCCTTGGATATCCCCAAGATAATGGTTTTCACCATTTTTTGATAGCTCACAGTATGATGTTTCTATATTTCCTGTGAAATCTTTAACACAAAATTTTCTCCCATTTCTTTTCTCTAGAGTGATGTTAGTGGCACAAAAATATAATGCAAGCTACCATAAAACCTCCAAATAAACTTTATTTAGAATGTTTAGTAAATATATTAACTTTCCAATGTTCACAAAATTATCAAAAGACTCAAAAAGAATAAAGTTGATACTCAAAAGAATGTCTTAAAAACAAAAGAAAGAATTTGTCTAGAAAAACAGCAACATCAAAGCGTAATTACTTGGACCACTTAAATATGTTAGGAATTTTTGCTAACTCTTTTTGCATATAGAGGATGAGAAGTTTTAACTATTGTAGAAATTTGTGCTCAATAGGAGTTATAGAAAAAACCACAAAATCATTTTCGTGAACAACAACATGCAGAACTATGGAACTCCTAATCTGTGTGTCAACATTATCATTCAAAATGGGTAAAACTTGATACTTTGTTTTTTGGAAATTTAATTTAATCTAAAACCTTATTTTAACCGAGAAAAGTTCAAAAGGAAAATGAAAACATGGTTTCCACAAATATGTAAAATACACGGTGATAAAACTAGAACATGATTTTGAAGTAATATAATATGAGATTACTTGAAAAAAGAGGGGGATGCGGGAGCATCCCTAAACTTGTGGTTTTGTTAAGTTCTTGTACTCTACTCTTTTCTCGTCATCTCATGTTTTATCTCATACAAAAGAAATATTTTTTATCTCTATGATATTTTTAGTGTCTACGAAATGGTTAGTTTTCCATAAAATGATGTAATAGTTTCAATCAAGGTGCAAACTTAATTATTATTAAAAAGCCAATTTATTCAAGAGACAAAAATGTGTGAGAAAACAATTTTTATTTATTTTTGTTATGAAAAAAGTTTTAATGATATAGACTTCGCAATGTTCCATTAATATAAGCAGCACATAGGTTTTTTATTGAGGGTCTCATTGTGAACATCAAGCACCTGTTAGCAAGGGTAGATCCACCATCCCTTGAGTCGGGCAGTCGCTTAGGCTTGTGAACATGCGATGCCTTGTGTTTTTTGTCTTGCCTTTTATTTTTTGTCTTTCTATAGTGATTTTGTTCAAAAAAGTACTGTTTTGCCCATGCTTTTAGAATCTTTTGGGTTCGTTACTGGCTATTTGACCTCATTTTTTAGGGTACTACGGCGGGCACACGGCCGGCCTGAACCGAACTTTATTGAACCCAAAACTATGGGACAAATACAAAAAAATAAAGTCCAAAAGAAAAGAAAAAGAACCTAGAATACTAATAGCTAAAACTAGCGGCTAACTCATCTAGTTATCACAATGAAAAACCTAGGCTATACAAGAAGCAGGTGAAGCAGAAGATACAAAATAGGTCAGACTATCCACGGGAGGCTAGGTGTGAAAACCTAACCACCCAATCTATAACGAGACCTTTTAGTTCTGATTTTGAGCACCGATTAGACCAGAGGAATAGGTCTTCCGCATATCTGCGGAAGAAGATATGAATGGGCTCGACCTCATTCCTGAATATTTTAGCATTCCTCCTCTTCCTGATGTCCCATAGAGCACATACGATGACCGTCGACCTTACTTTTTACATGGTAGATCCCTCCCAAATCTGTTTTACCGAACAACACTGGCGGATGTCATTGTGAATAGCTGGGACAACATCCCAGAACTAGGCTAGCGTTGCGTAGTGCATAAGCATGTGCTACGTAGTTTCGGTGCATGAGAAGAACGGGCAAGAATCTGAGTTCGTGATCCCTCGTCTAAACCTTCGCTCATTAGTGAATAATCTGCCATGGTCTGCAAGCCAAAAAAAATGCGGCAAAATTCTGCCAATTGGTGTTGTAAATGCCACATCCTGCAAATGTTCAAAAGCTACCAAATATGCTGATTTGGTGGTTAGAGGCCTGCCATCGAGACGCTCAACTCTAACGTCAAGGACATCTTGTTCTAGGCTAACTGAAGCAATCAAATATCGCAACACAGACAATTATAGGATAGCCGTGTTGGAAAGACGACGTTGAGAGAAACAGGAGCACACGAAAGCCATAGAGCCATTAGATTTTATAACATGTGAGAAAAAGGCCGGAAACGCCTATATAAAGATTGCTCATCGAGCCAAAGGTCATTGACCTCATTCTTCACACTGACAGGGAATCCCTTACTGAAATAGATAGAGGATTTGTCCCTATTGATGAGATGGCCGTATGACATACAATAAAGATTTAGTACATTTATTTTTCTCACGCACACACCGAATTACTCCTTCCGTTTTAAAATATAAAATATTTTAGGTTTATGAAAAAAATGTATCTAAACTTTTTTTAGTGTATAGATTCGTACCAAACCTAAGTGAACCTACGTAATAAAAAAAGCTAGATATGTTACTCTCTCCGACTTAGTTGACTCACATTTATCTAGATTTAGACAAATTCAAGTCAACTAATATGCGCCGGAGGGAGTACCGGAAAGATTGGGACCGTCCGTAGACAAGCAAAATTTCCCGTCTGCCATGATTTGACGGTTTTACCCCTGGATTTTTAGTGAAATAACATACACTGCCACCGCCAAGTGCTGTTATATACGTACCTTTTATCTCTTTCTATCCCCACCGTATCCCACCGAAGCCGCCACCTACCACGTGTTGCTGAGGCTGCCGCACCGGCCCGCTTCTTTGGTGCCCGACCCGAGGCCGCCTGAGCTTTCTACCCCTTGTCCGCGAAGCTCACGCGAGGAGGCCGTCGGCTAGAGAGAGGATCTGAGAAAGCAACCGTCGTTCTGGACCGGGAGGAGTGTGGAGGAGCTTCGAACGGGGAGGCGCTGCTCGCATGGATGGGAACCGTGGGGAGCAGGGCCGTAGAGGTGGGGGAGCATGGTGCAACGCTTCGTCGCGCCGCCGTGACCTCCACCCTCCGACCGGGTGCTCTGCTCACCCGACGCCGCCAACTTCTGCCTCGAAGCAGTCCTGCTCGGGATAAGGTTGAGGACACCCCCAGTACGCGCCGTCGACGAGCTCCACGGGCCAAGAGAGCAGCCATGGCTCGTCATCCGCCTTACCCCGGCCGCCTTAGCGGCGCTGTGGACTTGACTAGGATGTACCGGAGCATCTGCGGCTTGGCCTCAACGACCCACTCCGGCTGCTGACCCAGGTCTCCAGGAGATGCCCGACGGGGAGCGGGACAGGGTCCTGCTGACGCCGAGGTCAAATCGAGAAGGACGAAGTTGATTTGGGTATGGAGAAGTTCCTCTCCCGTCTCCGGGGAGAAATCTGACCGCAATGTCCCTCGATTGGAAAAGTGGGCGACACCGTGAGAGAGGGCAGGCGCCAGTTCCACGGCTCTTCCGCTCTGACAACCTGGACATGCAGAGCGCCGGCACCATCGAGGGCAAGTGGAGTACACCAAGCTCAACAACGTCCTGCCGAAGACTTCTTCTGCCGCTTTGACTACAATGCCGCCGTCAGTCCCGACCGTGTGGCCGTGTATGGACACGCTTTGACTAATCTCTCTACTTGGTGCTGAATGCTGCTTGTTTATGTTACCTTGCTAGCTCAGTGCAATTGCAATGTTTATCTCATACTACCTCCGTTTTAGGCCTTAAGATGCACACGTTTTTTAAAACAAAGTTTGACCAAAAGAATTAAGCAACAAAATCTTGATTATATTGTATATAATTAGTATCGTTGGATTTGTATTGAAAAATATTTTCCAGTGATACTAGTTTTATACCAAAACTCTTTACGTATTAGAGTAATTCTTGGTTAAAAAAAACACGCAAAACGAAGACGCCTTAAACCCTAAAACGAAGATGCGTACCTCTTATTGTGTAGCTAATGCAAGTGCTGCCGTACAACCCAGGTAATCTCATATGGCGTTTCTCGATCACCGTCGACCCCTCTTTGCATGCGTGATATTGTTTTTGGTGATTTACATTTTGATTTGATCTTACTTATCTTCTCGGAGGTGAGAGCTCTTCTCATTTATTGGGCAAAGGAAACATGTGCGGAAAGACAAACGTGTCCGAGAAGACGGTTCTGTTCATGTTGTCGACTATCCGAGCGTTGCTCGATCATTGTTCTTCGTATGTGTGATGCCTCTAGGGTACATTTTTTCAGGGAGCTCGTGAAAGCTTATCTTGCAGGTATGGTTGTTCGGGACATGATGATTCATATTGCTTATTTAGAATAATTATTTTCATTTTCCTTCCAGATGTAAAATTTAAAATATAAAAAACATTAATATCCAGAATTACAGACATATTTGTTCATGTTGCGTGGCAATCGCACGCATAATCTGATATTAAAAAGATTGGCGTCGTTCGCCACCACCAAAATCCGTCTGCCCGCGTGGGGATGGGGGCGGAGGGGGGGCACCAGGGCAAGGATGAGCTCGAGGAAGTAGGCCCCGCACACCCTTGAGGGAACTCCAGGAGGTGGAGGTCGTCGGGGATCGAGGAGGCGGCGTAGGGCAACGTCGAGTTGCAGGAGGCAGGACGGAACACGGGCAGAGGCGAGGAACCGCCCCTGGGACAACATGGGGTGCCTGCGGTGGCGGCCAGAGGTCGATGACGAATAGTCCCGTGTCGAGGGCGAAAGGCAGACGATGAGGAGGAGCACAACCAGCAACGGACATGGGCGCGGCAGCGGCGCACGGCCTGGATGCGTTCCCGGCTGCGGAAGGTGAGGTCGCGGGCGAGCGTGACTCATCGGGGAAGGAGTCGCGGATGAGTATTCATCTCATTAGGACACCTATTTTACCAAGAGGAAAAATAAATGTTGCCATTAAAATTATAGGATTATGTGCAAGTAGGAACATCTTGATGATCCGTGGCAACGCACGGGTATTCAGCTAGTAAAGCTAAAATATCTTATATTTTAAAACAACAGTGTTTATCCACTATGTTCTAGGGACGCGGCTGGAGATGTTTTTACCAGCGGCCCAGTACATCCCGCTGGTGGGGAACGTGGATTAGCCCACGCAACGGCCCGCGCGAAGCCAGGGAAAATCTATCTATCCTGCCGTGGAGAACCAGTCCGATTCCCGCTCAGCTTGCTCGGTTTCTTCAATTTTCCTTCCCGAGTCGGATTCAGACTGCTGTACCAAATGTCAAACCACTCCGAATCCCACTCAGCACAGAAACGGGAGTACTATAAACAGAAGTCCACTACCAATCTCTGCCTCCATCTAGTTCCGAGACTTGAGACCTCAAGAACTCAGGCCGCCGCCAGGTGCCGCAGATCGGGTTTCCGTTCGTCGGCGCGTGCGCTCGACCGATCGCGGCCGCCACCATGCACATCTTCAGCATGAAGAAGAGGAAGCAGCCGCGCTTGACCGTGCGGGCGGAGCCCCGGGGGACCCCGGGGTACACGGCCGCCACCATGGAGTTCTTGGAAAGCATGGAGAAGAAGCGGACGCCGGTGACCGTGCGGGTGGAGCCCCCGGGGTACAGATCCCACTTGTTCGTGCTGCCGGCGTCGGACCTCCTCAGCCCGCACTTCGCGCCGCTGATGACCAGGGCATACCTGGAGTACGGCGCCCAGGGGCCGATCCTGGTCGCCATCTCGTGCACGCTCGACCACTTCGTGCCCGCCATGACGCACACGGTCATCCGCGCGCCGCCTCCGGTCGGGTGGGACGCGGTACCCCTCGAGGAGCCTTCATCGCCACGTCGTACCCTCGGGTGGTTCTTGGCTAGGACACATTGATGTCGCTTCGGATTTAAGAAAATATAGTCCGTCCTATTGTTGTTGTTTAGTTTGCTCGACTCATTGTCAGAGTTTTTTTTAATTAACCGTATATTTCATTAAACCAAAAAGTTTACAGAGATTATACGTATGGTCACAATACGAGAAAAACATGTTTGTCAAGCAACTTTGCACATAAAAACTCGAAAGAAGTAAAACTACAATTTCACCCGTGGAGAAACTTGTGCCTCGCCAAATCGTCGTCCACCGCTGTCCTCCGCCACCACCATGGCAACACCGGAAAGAGAGGCGAACAACCGCCATACCCAGATTTGGGAGAGCACCTTCGTATATAAGGATGCTTTTTGAGCCGATGAACCGGACCGTCGTAAGCGACGAGACCGAGACTTTGTGGCACGTCGACCAGGGATCTTCCCCGTGATCACTAGACCCCAACGACATCACCTTCATCCGATGTAGTCGAAGAAGAGGAACGCAGCCACCTACCGTCAGCCACGCGCCCAACTGCAGGACAACAAACACAACTATAGCAGCCGACAAGACTGCCACCCGTGAGAGTGCCGATCGCCGACCACCAGACACGAGTCTCGCCGGATCCAGAGATCAACGAGATGACCGCGCCACCTGCCCCTCAACGCCACCGGTTGGAGTGATGCTGAGATAGAGGAAGAGGAGAGGCAAATTATTCTGACACAGGCGCCGGCTCCTCCATTGAAACAACACCCCTAGAAACACTAGGCCAACCTAACTACAGGCCAGAGCCAAAGCACATGATCAGCTGGCCGATGGAGTTGGGATAGAGGCGAGATCGCCTGATCCGTTTTTCAGGGAGGCGGGCGAACAGGTTCCTTGTTGAGGGTTGTAAATAAGTGTAATATCACATTTTGTCGGTGAAAGAAATTCATCGCAATCCATGTTGGATGATCGTCCAGAAATCACACTACTTAAATCTCATTTCTAAACAGAACAACACCTTGTATCAACTTACAGAAACGTTACGTGTTTAATCCTGCTATAGTTCAGTGGACACTGTACCTTGGTGTGAAATCGATCCATGGACCAGTCGCAAATATCATGCATAAACACATTTAAGGACCTATAAGTAAGCTATAACGACTAATGTTTCTGAAATTCTATAAACAACAAGGAGGGGCAGAAACACGAAGGGGAGCCTGTCTTGCTCATTTGCATCTTGTAATGTGCAAATGGATCAGTCCAGAGAAGAACGTCCATATCTCCAACTATTACTGGACCGTCGAGTGGACTGCTGCGGCGCGAAGCTCAGTCCAAACATCTCCCTCAGTGCCTTTCCTGGCTCCAGGAGCCCGATCAATCGGGCAACAAGCGACGCGCTCTCCCTGACATGCTCGAGGTTTTTGGTTTCGGTCCAAAGTCGACGGGCAACCTGAAGCCTTCTCCTCTTGGACGACAGTGAAACTCCCCACTTGCTGTACATGCTCTCTCTTTCCACAAGCGAGAGCCGCTTTTGCATTTGCCTGCAGAGCATCTCCCTTTCACGTTGCAGCTTTCTGGCACTGCATATAGCAGGCAATTTTCATCAGGAGGAATTCAAGCGCCATAATGCAGAGAAGTGAGGGTGTTGATAAACGCGAGTTACCTCGACACCAAAGAAGTACTTAAGCTACCAGCCACGACTTTGTTTTCCATGCCACCGTTGGAATACGTATCTTTAAGAAAAGATAGCCTTCTTATCTCCACCTCCATGTAAATGGAGTCAGCTGGGTCTCCTTTAAATAACAAGAAAAAGTAGGTTCTGTGCACCAGTGAAACATAGCATGCATGCCAAAGGTCAATAATCTCTTGTTGTTTCTTCTCAAATTCCAGTGGCCATCTTGAAGGTGATTGCAAGCCATCCATAATAGGATCCACTCCGACGCTCCTGATGGTTCCTTCTGCTACTTCTCCATTGGCATACTGAAAAATATTTACAAAATGTTATTCAAAACTTGCAAATCCAGTGTGGTCGGATGTTATATTCAATTACTACATATATGAAAGTTAAGCGTTTCACCGATCGTTTAGCTACGCCAAATCATCTTTGGTACTGTAGAACTCATTCGATTACTGAAAACTGTGCAGCATAATTCTGCACTGTATCTTCACTTTATGTAAATGGAAAATAGTAAAATGTGCTGTGCTGGCAGGAGTAAAATGACTCTTTGGAAACAATTAAATAGTTCCCCACCTGACCACCAAGTTGCTTCTGATACTGAGCCATTTCTTTCAGTTCAGCAACAAATTCACCTATGCCAGTAAATTCTGTGTCACCAGCAACAGAACTGTTTGCTTTGGGTGCACCCCTTGCAGTTGTAATTTCAGAAAGCATTGACCCTGCCCGTGACAGAGTTTCACTCTCTGCATCAAAGTTCAGTGCAGAGACCCTTGTTTGATACCCTTCAGGTCTCCCGGGGAAATCCATGAATCTTCTGCTTGGTGGTGTGCAATTATCCTTGTCCAGATCTTCAAACATGGTAGCACCCATCAGAGACCTACAGCTCCTGCTTCTGCGAATTCCTTTGGAGCTGGATGGAATTCGTGTTGAAGGTCCTAGATCTGCGACAAGATTGGCAAAAGGTTTTCTGACAGTCTCTAGATGTTGCTCCAGGGTAATAGTGGATTCATCATGGTGTCTAGAATCATTATTTCCATGCATACTAGTACCCACGTCCGGATCTTGCAAACTATTGCTCCCGATAGCTGATGAGTCCAAACCATCTCTTCCTTGTGTTTCATTGGTCTCTATACACCGTACTTCCTTGCAAACATCATCCGAATCCTCATTTGAGATATGAGAGATATCATCTCTGCTGTTGGTTGGGGGCATCCCACTGAATGGAGGACTGCTGACTGAATAGCTAGATGGGGGAGCAAATGGCACATTATTTTCAGACTGCTGATACCTAAGTTCCCTTTGTGCTGCATGGCGTCCTTGGAACCTGAAACTTTGGACACTGTCAACTTCTGATGATTCGGTTGTTGATTTCTGATCTTCACATGGCTGAGGCACGTCGAAGGTAAAGTTCCTCCCAGAAGCCTTCATGTACATAAGAGAGAAAACAAAAAAAAAACTGTATATGGTTATGACACAGCAGTTAGAATAACCAAGTAGGAAGTAACAAGGCGTATTTACCAGGGGACGTTTTGAAACATGGTTATCGCCAACAACTTGGAGCAAATCCTGCAGCCTTGACTGAGCCAGATCACGCTGTACCTTCAATTCCTTAATTTCCTTCTCCATCTGCAAGGAAGGGTATGTGGAACTCTTAGACCATCACAAGAAAGTTGGTGCATTTCGCATTTAAGTTAACTACCATGGTAAGCGATACATGCAACATGCTCAGAAGTAGCATTTACCTTCCGGATGTGGTTATCCTTTTCCTTCACCAATGCTTCAAGACTGGAATAGGAAGCTGCCGGAGATCGCAATTCACTCTCCAATCTTGCAAGTTCTCTTTGTAAATGCTTAACTAGAGCTTTATCAGACATGACTACATTAACCTGTGCATTGGTAACTACTTCCTTAGCACAACTTGCAAATAACAGGGTATTTCTTGATTGCTCCATATAGCTTCGGGCTGGGCTCAGTGTACAGATAATTGCAGTTCTTGCATTACCTCCCAGAGAAGGTTGTAATATGCGTGTAAGCTTTGAATCCCGATATGGTATGTGCCCATTTCTTACCTTGCTGCATAGATTAAACAAATATATAATGTAAACAGAAGCTAGAACATCTATACACCAACACTGTAAATCAAAGGACTTCTGAACCTGGAGAAACAATGCACGTCAACTCGATACAACAGAAAATATTTAGTTAGGGATGTAACCTTAGTTTCCGAATAACAGTTCCTAGAGTAAGCAAACTCCTATTAATATGACAACCTTCCTTCAGCCTTGTACCAGCTGATAGTGCCTGAGATGCACGCTCACTTCCAGCCAAATCAACAAAGTTCTGCACATGAGAACAGATGATGCTCACACTTCTATGAAAAAATAACAAATATGACCAAAATTTCAATCGTTGTCCTTACCACACTGGCTGCAAGTGTCGTTGACTTGTCTTTACCCAAGAATTCACGAGCAGAACTTTCAATAGTCTGAATGAATATATAAAAGGTCAGGAATAATGACCTTATGCAACATCAAATATACTAAAGCCTCTTTTTACATGCAACCAAGTAGTGGACAAACCAATTTAAGTATTTGATGTGATCTGGAGCTATTTTCATTTAGGTATGTCTCTCCAGTTCTCCTTTGAGCTGGTACAAGAACATATTGCACGAATAAGTTAACAGTGGTCACCACTTATGAATTGAATAGGCTAATACAAACAACACCCTACCTTCACACACAGAAATAAGTTCCTTGAGGTGGTTCCAGTCCCTCAATATCACCTCTTTAAGGTTCTCTACATAAGTTCCCTTCTGTAGAATATACAGTATCAAGCCATTAGTAATGCAGGGGAATAGCAGGATTTACAACAAGAAGCGGGAGTGTTCTGACCTCTGCGTCATCCCACAGTCTAAGAGAAGTGCTTTCTGAACTAAGAAGATCCCTTACAACTTCGTTATATATTTCTATCGCTGAGAATTTCAACACAAATGCTCTCTCCTCATGCTGCAAAAGAATGCTGAGCATTATTTCAAACCTATACTTGCAGGTTTGGACCAAAACTGTGACATTACATATGATGAAAGATAGGTGTTTAGTTACCTTGCCAATGTAATCGTAAATATCTGATACTGTACATTCCGTTATTCCAGTCATGGTGTATGTCTTTCCACTACTTGTTTGACCATATGCGAAAATACTAGCTGACGGACAGAAATAAAATGTCCAGTGAGTTCATTGCTTTGATTTAAACAAATAGAAGTAGTACAAAATATATGCAGTTTGAACTTAACAATTAATGCCACTAACTACAGAGAGGGCAACTTCCTTGGCCCCTTGCTTGTACACTTCTTTGGTATCGCAGTCAGAATGGAATACCCTGTCTGTAATTGGAAAAGAGTTTTGTCAAATACACACAATAAAAAAAGCTGGAAGTGAGTGAACTATGCGTAGAGCATAATTGTGTAAGGAACGAGCTAGAGTTCCACTGATTATATGATGAAATTCATCGCATAATAAAAATGTCCAGGTTAATTTGTAAAATCTGAATATTTCAATTACAACTGAGTTCTTTTAATGATAAGTAGTTCTCTTTAAACTGAAGAATCGTTTTCCAAGTTATTCATGTCAGACCATGAGCCGTAATCAGGTTAGTTAAGTTGGTTTAATTGCCAGTAAGAAAAAGATACCCATATAAGTGACAGATTGCCTATGGTCTAGAGTTGGTACTCCAGACTCCTGAGTCCAGACAGGTATTTAAAATTCTGAGAAATTTAAAACAGTTACAGATATACGATTTGAACGTTTCCGAAATGCAAGCGAAATGCAGCATAATTAGGGACCATATAATTACAGAAGTTGCACAGGTAATAAACTACAGAAAACAATGCACATTCACCAACCAAAGGAGTATGCAGTCGGAGCCGTTGGCCGGTCCGGGAAGGCGCTCCGGGCGATGACGGTAGTGTCGTTGATGCACTCCCACTCTGACAGATCCCCACGCGCAATCTCCTTCTCGCTCAGCGGCCTCAGCCTCACCGAAACCAGTATCTTCTCCAGCTTCCCCGCACCACTTCCACCACCGTTGGCCACTTCACCTCCATCCACCTTATCCCATTGCGGCATCTCGTCGCCTCCAATAGCCCCCATCTGTCTCACTCTCTGCTCACCTTCACTTCCCCTCTCCCCTGCACTACACCATCTGCCAACAGAACGCCATTAATGAGCCAAGAGCAAACAGAACTGAAGCACGTGCAGACAAAATAAACGAATCAATGGAAGCAAAAGGGAACTCAATCAAGAACCTGGCCAGCTCCTGCGATTTGGGCAGGGAGCAACTGAGCAAGGCAATTGGGTGGTTGCTCTAGTAGGTGGAGGGGAACGCAAGCATTTCCCCGTGGGACCTCGGTGATGCAGATGAGTCGGATGGTGGTGGTGGTTACGGGGTGTCGTCTACTACAGTGAAACCACACTAATCAGGCCAAATCTAGCACCGGCTAGCAGCTACTCGCGCCGATGTTGACCATCCTACCTCCCAAGGACGCTCCTCCTACAGACATATATTTTATGATCCCACCGACGGTGGAAACCACCAGTACCGAGTACCGAGCCGGGATCACATGGCAATTAGGCTCGACGTCCGGGGCCTCGTTAAGCTAGATCGCGCCGCCGAGGGAGTAAAAGGCTGTAAAACTAATAAGCGGCGACCTGTAAGCTGTATGTAGTAATGCGTAAGCGACAGCGACGGGGGAGCGAGTGGAATGGCGAGGGATTTTACCGAGCCTAGAGAAACACGCGCGCCGCTGGATTCCTCCGGCTGGTAGCAGGGGCCGGTCTCGGCGGCGGCCATGGCTGGCGATGTAGCAGCGGCTGCCAGTGCCACCGGGGGTTTGCCTGTGCTTCGGGGGGAAATCAGGGGACGGTGTTCTGAATTCTGACTGCCCGAGGAGCAGTGGGAGCGTGGTAGTTTTTGCGAGCGGCAGCAGGAGCGAGCGACCTCGGCCACCTGCACCACCACGACCACCACCTTGGCCACGATCTGGCCGTTTCCGGGGGAGTTATCGTAGGCGACGGTGGCTTTACTTTTCGCCCCCTCCTTAATTTTTCCCACAGGAACCCAACTGGCCAGAGGGAGAGGAGACCGTCGATTCCTTTGTCCCCACATCTTTCTGGCTGTCTTTTTCTTTTTAATTTTACTTTCTTTGCGCATAGCGTTTTACACGCAGGCCCTCCACCCTTTGGTGTATTGTGTCTCATTTATATTATAAAAGTCACCATGTGGCGCGGCATTGTCCGCAAAGCTTGATGCCTGTCACCCGCCTCTAGCACCACAACAGTAGCCATAAAAAAAATGATGAATCACCTTCTCACCCGAGCTCGATGTGGCTCCATCGTTGATATAAAGCTTTGCGGACCTCTAAGGTGGCTCACCCAAGGTGAAACCATTCTCGTTAAACAAATCAGATCAGGACAACACCCTAGACACACCATGAAACTCTAGATCTAGCACCCCTCGCACGACTAAGGCGTCGGAGGATAAAACCACACGTGCCATCCACGAACGGACCTATCACACGATCCACCATCTTCTAGATGTTGTTGATACGGACCACAATATGCATCCGCTCCTTGACTACCTCCTAGGTTCCACGTTGGCGCTGGATCAAATGTCGTCGCAGCGGTGGAGTTGAGGACAGATGAAAGGATACTGATGTCGCCTAGAGGGGGGATGAATAGGCGATTAAAAATTTTCCTAGAGTGGGTCAACAAAGGCGGAATAAAACTAGCGTTTACTTTGTTAAGCACAACCTAAAACAACTAAGGTTCACCTATGTGCATCAACAACTTATGCTAAGCAATACAAGCAACAAAGTGATAGCAAGATATATATTACTTCAAGCACGAAGGCTATCACAATGTAAAGTGCATAAGAAAAGAGCTTGGGTATAGAGATAATCGAGGCACGCAGGGATAACGATATTTTACCGAGTTCCTCCCAACATGGAGTACGTCTCGTTTGGAGAGGGGGTGGTATCAAACCACCAACGCCACAAAATGCCTCCCTTATTCTCCGGTGAATCTCACCCCAACGGGATCGATCCACACTTCCAATATCGGTGCACTTTTCAGTGGCAACCGGAACCTCTCACAAGGTTGGGACACTTCTCCACAACTTAATTGGAGGCTCCCAACAAATGTCACCAAGGCCACAAGGTTGGGGCACTTCTCCACAACTTAATTGGAGGCTCCCAACAAACGCCACCAAGGCCTCAACCTTCAACACAACAAACCGTCTAGGGTTCCAAGAACCCAAGAGTAAAAAGCTTATCAACTTTCACTCACCAAATCCTCACCGAGAACTCAAACCGATGCACCAAATGCAATGGCAGGAACACAAGAAGTGCTCAAATCCTTCTCTCCCAAATTCCACCAAAGCTACAAAAGCTTATGGGGGAATAAGAGAGGAAGAACAATGGAGGAAATCCACAAAAGACTCCAAGATCTAGATCCTAATATGTTCCCCTCACTTAGAGGAGAGATTGATTGATGGGATCGTAGATCTAGATCTCCTCTTTCAAATCCCTCAAGAATATGCAAGAATCATAGGAGGGATTGAGGGGAAGCAAGATCAAGAAGGTCAACAATGGAGGGGAAAACCTGCAAGAATAGTTGAGAAACCATTGGGGAAGAAGGTCCCTTATATAGGTCCCTCCAAAATCCAACTGTTGCAGCCCAAAAACGCGATTCCTGGTACTACCGGACATTCCCTGGGGTTCCTGGGGCGCTAAACGCATTTTTATCTGTGCTCCCCAGTACCAAAATGCGGTACTACCGGATCCTGGTCCGGTACTACTGGTCATCACAGAACGAAACCAGCCATAACTTTTGCATCCGGACTCCGATTTCGATGATCTTGGGCTCGTTTCGAAGAGGACAAAAACTCTACAAGATCATGCAAAGAAAAATCATAGTCTAGCAGGGGAGGATAGATCCAAATGACGAAAGGTTTAACCTCTCTCAAAAAGACGAACCGATAAAACCTCCAACATCGAAAACGTAATAGAAAATGCATATGAAATCTGTTTTCGATGAACTAGAGCTTGTCATGGAGATTAACACAAGCTCTAAATCCTCACATGAGTAAGAACCAAATAATGGAAGGTTTTACCTATCTCTAAAAATACAAACCAGTAAAACCTCTAAGACCAAAACCTTCTGCCGCGCTAGGTACTAAAATGTGGTACTACCGCTTTTTGGTACCTAGCCCGGCAGTGGCTTTTGGCAACTTGTCAAAAACCTTCTGCCGCACTAGGTACTAAAATGCGGTACTACTGCTTTTTGGTACCTAGCCCGGCAGTGGCTTTTGGCAACTTGCCAAAACCTTCTGCCGCGCTAGGTACTAAAATGCGGTACCTAGGAAATAAGACCAGCAGATATTCAAACGGCTATAACTTTTGATTGGTAACTCCGATCGACCTGATTCCAATTGCGTTGGAAAGAGAAAAACATGATCTTACCTATAAAAGGTGAAAATATTGGTTATCACCAAGTGAGAATGTATCAAGTATAGTAATGTGAGATACCTCACTTGGTGAGACACCGGAAAACTGCCAAGATCAAAATCGCAACAAGATATATAAGGGAGATCCGATTTTGATGAACAAGAGCTTGTTATGGAGATTACCACAAGGATGCGCCACCGTCGCACCATCCTTGCTTGAATAGACTGGTCTCCAAATTCATCGTGGAAGGATCCAAATAAAAATTATTCAGCGCCGCCATCGCCGCCTCCGAAACCAAGACGATGAACAAACAAAAAGCGAAGGTACTTTGGCCTAAAACCATCCACACACATGGATCTGGCAACCCTCCTCACCACTGATGACCTAGGTCTTCATTGGGGGGAGATGTCGGAGGCCGGCGTCGAAAGGTTGGTGCCCTAGGGAAAGATCGTTTTCTCCCTCCCTGGCGGCGCGTGGGGGAAAAGAGTAGCTAGCTACTAGCCTTGTATCCTTAAAAAGGAGGCTCATTTTCCCCTTTCCCATCACCTCTCAATCGCTCCCATCTATGAGTGTTGACGGAATAGTTGGCCGAAGGCGGTGGAGCGGCAACAACGTAGATCTAGGGTCTTGTTATAGTAGTTTCTCTAGGTTTTGGCTCTATGTTGTTGTTTGGCTCTTTGCTAGGAGGCGGCTTCATGGTTTCTTTCCCGAGATCTTGAGATGACGACAACCTTTCTTATTTGATGCGGATATCTGGCGGTCAGAGTCGAAGGCGTTGAGTACGCAGGCGGCCTCCTCCTCCACAAATCAAGGGGCTTCTCTTAGTGTTGTTTTGCTGTCGCTGCTTCTTCTCCTGCTGGTCGTCTGTGGTGGTGATGGGAAGGGGAGGAGCAATGAGGGCGTTGGAGGATCTGCAAGGCTATGTGGATTTCCCCCTGTTCCAGCGTGTCGGCATGGCATCGGAAAGTCGGCGACAGAGCTCTCGTGTGTTCTTTTAAGGAGGGAGACTCGTTAGTCTACTCCGTCATTGAGCTGCTTGTTCAATAAGCGCCTCTGCTTCCATCATAGTTGACGAGGTTTAGTCTCGTCAATGCACATTGTTATGGACTTGGGTTTTGGAGAAGATGGGGATGTTGGAGATCGCGGAATGGTTAGCAAACAAGCAACAAGGGGACACGAGGTTTACCCAGTTTCGGGCCCCCGGAGGGAAAACCCTACTCCTGCTTGTCTGCTCTTGATTACGGTGGAACCAAAGGTTACAGGGGTGCGTAGATGCAATCTGCATGGAGGTGTGTATGCGGTGGTATGCGAGAGATTGTAAGAGAGCCTCCTCGTCGTGCCCTCCTAGCCTTTATATAGAGATAGGTAGGTCCCAGGCACAGATCGAGTCGGTTACAGGTTTTAGGGTTTACCCCTTTGAATATTATATCTACTTTAGTCTTGCTCTCCAAGGATCCGAAGGCATCATGGGCCTTGGCCACCCAAAAATCTTCATGGGATGGCGCATATTTGTCGTGGCCCTTACTTGGGCTGGACCAGGTATGCTAAGATCGTGTACCCGCAGGGTATAGCCATGTCAGTAGCCCCCGAGTGTTCAGTCGAATCGTAGATTCGGCTGAGGACTCTTTAATCCTTCGGGTGCAGCTAATTCGAGTGTGTAGGGATTGTTGATACGTGTGCCTGACTCTCCCGACGGATCAGGGTCAGTTAACTGTCTTAGGACAAAACAACACGATCTTCTTCAGATTCGAGTCCCCCGACTCGAACCCGGAACATATGCTGGAGTAATTCGACCCAGGCCGCGGAGGACTTACAGGAGTGGAATTCCAGTGAATTTTAAATGATGTACCCAACGCGTCCGTCGGGATTTTTCATCGCGCCTGTTGGCACGGATTTTGACTAGTAGAGTGCAGTCGTGTGCGTTACCAGGCCATCAGATGGTATCTGTAGGTCTTATCTTTGCGTCGCAAACGCAGCATCCGAATGTTTATCACCGCAGAGGTGTTTCGGGTGGCCAAGGAGGATGCTACTCACTTAGCATTAATTGGGGCAGAGTTGCCAAAAAGTTTTGCATGCTGATCCGAAGGATCGCACTCGAAGAATTCATAGGGTGCGCGACCAGCGCTCCCTATGGGAGTAGCCCCCGAGTGTCTGTTCGAGTCGTTGACTCGAGCAGAGACTTTAGTTCAACCGTTGTTTGGCTTCAGGTCCGTAGGATACAAATTTTTTGGATGCTTGAATCCATACCCGTAGTGGAGTCACAGACTCGACGTAGGACTCTAAGAGTATTTTCATGGTATAATGTTTTGATTATCTTTTGGGTGCGCGGCTAGCTCTCCTGATAGGAGTATCCCCCGAGTAGTTAATCGAATCGTAGATTCGGCTGAGGAGTTTTCCAGGGGGATCTCGACGGGATTCTTCGTCCGCTGCTGAAGTACAAGGCTGGAGAGGATATTCCGGGGAAGTCGCTGACTCCTCCATTCGCTGCTTCTCGTCCGGTTCCGCAGGTGTAGATCTGGGACGTGCGCGTAGCACTTTTTTCACTGCGTTTTCCTTGTATTTCCTTTTCCTTTTGCGCAGGAGTTCAAAGTGTCGGGCATGTCGCCGCCACTAGCCGAACTATTTCCGGATGCACCAGACAATGAGGTAGTGGACTCCATGTCTGAGCTTCCTTCGGCGCGGTCGCCGGCTGAGGAGGCCTTTGAGTCTAGCGAGGAGCAGACTCGGAAGTGGACGTGGAGCTTAAGTGAAACGTCGGATGCTTCGACTCCGCCGACACCTAGGGACCCGTTGTGCCTTGAGCGTCACAGTGGGGATCATGGGGGCTCTTCCTCTCCTATTCCTGTCGTTCCCGTGCGGGCTGTAGCGCCGCACCCGCCGGCGAAGCGGAAGAAGGAAGAGAAGAAGGGTAGGAGGACCCCGCCTGTCTTCGACTTGAGCGATTTCGACTCGTAAGTTTTTCCAATTGCCTTTTGCTTTCTTTTGATTTTGCTTGATTGCTCTTGTCTGATGTTTTCTTTTGCAGCCATTCTTCCGACGGCTCCTTCAGCGATGGCGCTCGGGAGATGGTGGGGGAGTCGAAGGTTGTTCCTCCTCCTCCTCAGACGGTGGCCACCTCTGAGGGCGCTGCTCCGAACCCTTCTCCGCGGGAGGCTCGGGTGGTTGTCCCCCAGAAGACTTCGGCTGGACCTTCGGAGTCGCCGTCTGATCACGTAAGTTTCTTTGCTATTGCCACGGGAGGAGCCCGCGGGCGTTTTCGGGTGATCTGCCGATCACTTTTTGTTTTTGCTTCTTGTCTCGGGGGGAGCCCCGGGGCATCTGTAGGATGATCTGCTCATCGTTTTTCTTTGAGTCTCGGGGGGAGCCCCCGAGTGTTTTTGCTTTCTCTTGTTTTACTCGTTCTTTGGGCGTAGCCCCCGATCCTTTATTTTGACGAGTAGTATCTTTTGCAGCCTTTTGTGCAAGGCGCCAACCAGCTGGTGCAGCAGCACCTGGTGTTGGTGGCCAGCTTCAAGGTACGTTCACGAGTTGATCTTTTTGCTGCCTCTTATATTTCTTTTTTTGCGATATGATAAGTGTTCTGCCGATTGCATAGGACAACAATACCACCCTACATGAGCTTGATGCTCTCAAAAGGAGCCTTGGGCGAGCGAAGTAGAAAACCGAGGACGCCGTTGGTGCGAAGGAGCACCTCGAGCAGGATCTAGCCAACGCAGCTGCAGCCAAGGAGCGCCTGCAGCAGGAGGCGATGGACCGCGAGGAGCAACTCTCCACCGCTACGGCCTCGCGAGAAGGAGGTAGCTGGCAAGCTGATGGCAGCTGCCAAGGCTATTTCGGGTGAGTGGTTTCGTCTTTCCCTTTTTTGGCTTCCTTGTCTTTTCTTGTTGTGCTTTGTATTCACGTTGCCCCTTTTGTTTCTTTATATGCCGCGGGCATCGAGTTTGACCGCGGTGTTCTGGAGCACGGAAGTGCTCTGGATGATGCAACTGCAGTGGTCGAATACCGCTGCAGTACCGTGGTCGGCTCGCTTGCCAAGGCCAAGGAGGTTCTTGGGCGCTTCTATAAGGATCTCGTCCCCAAGGGCGTCGCCCTCGAGGATGTCGATGCCTTGGCGGATGCGCTGTCAGCCGAAGCACCTGCGGCATACAAGCGCAAGCAGAAAGGCATTGGTGCGTCCGTCGGGCTGGCGATGGACCTGGCCTCTGGAGCAGAGCTGGATCTTCATCAGGTCACCTCCCGGATTCCAACGGCTGCTGACGGATCCGAGGTAGCCTTCGCCCTCTATGCTGCCCGCTGTAAATGTTATGGGCCGAACTTGATTGACTTGCTGGCTGAGTACGCGTTGAGGCAGCAGGGAGAGGCCAAGAGCAGGCAATCCGGCTCCGAGGCTACTCAGGATGCAGCTTCTTAGGCCTTGTAGTTGTAGGATAACATTTGTTTCCTTTGTTGTAATTATATCTATGAACAGTCCTTGCGCCACGCAGTGGCTTTTTGCTGTACATAATGAGTTTTCGAGTTCTGTGTTCATTCGTCTGCTTGTTCATATCCTTGTCTTCTTTTACTCTAGGGGCTTTTGGGTGATGATCCCGTTGACACTTCGTCTGCACCACAGTTGCGGCCATACTTGGATGGTGCGTCGCAGCTTGTGTTTCTTCGAGACCGCATCCGTAGTCTTGAGAAAGAATTGCTTGGGTGCGTGGGCACGCCGATGTTTGGAAATCGAAGGCAGAGAGAGGCGCTGCCAGAGAGGAGTATTTTATGGCGGAGTTGAGTCGTCTGGCCAAACAACTTCAATGTAAGTTTTTCGAGCTACTGCTCATTGTTTCGGATGCGCCTGCTGGCCTTGCATCTTACTTTTGCAAGTATTGCAGGTTCTAACTTTGCTCCGAAGGAGGAAAAAGAGCGTGTTGTTGTTCGGATCAACTGCATGTCCCAGCAGGACATGGAGGCCGGAGGTTTTTTCTGGATGGACCGCGATCGTGCCCTGGTCCTTGCGACTGTGTAGGATCGTGTCCACCAGGTATCGCGGGTGCTTCGTCAGGCGAAGGCTTCGTTGGCGTCAGTTCTGCACGTGATGTTTCCGCTGGATGAGGCGCCATCGACCCTCTGGGGTCTGCTGGCGAAGTTTCGAAATATGCATCATGTCAGAGAACTGGTGCGGCATCAGCTTGTCGCGGGGGTGAAGGTCGCGCTTTCCCTTGTGTGGTTACATCGTCCCGATGTAGATCTGTCTGCTGTAGCGGCTGGCCACCTCTTCGGCCGGATGGTGGCGAGTGGGATATGCGTCCACATTATGCGGCTGTAAGGCAGCATGCCGAACAAATTGTAGATCTGTTTGAGCAGCGTGCTCGGGTTATTCTTCAGAATAGGTAGGGCCTATAAAAAAAGATAGATATAAAATTTGTATATATTCGACTAGGCATGTTATGCCCTTTATTGTAAAGGTTTATTGTTGTTTAGAACGTGGTGCTTTGTTTGTATGCGTGTCCTTTTCGTTAGCCTAACGTGGTCAGCTACTCAGGTGTAGAGTGCGTTGTAGAGTGCGTGGTACGCAATCATGTTGGTGGCGTGTGCGTCGCACTCGTTCATCGTCTGCTGGACGATGAGGTTCGAGTCTCCGTAGATGACCAGGCGCGTCGCGCCGCAGATCTTGGCCATCCTCATGCCGTGGATGAGGGCCTCGTATTCGGCCTCGTTGTTGGAAGCTCGAAATTTCATCCGGAGGACGTACTTCATCTTGTCACCCTGCGGGGAGGTCAGTATGACCCCGGATCCTGCTCCGGCTTCGCGCTTGGAGCCGTCGAAGTGCATCGTCCATGACTGTGTCATGTCCGGCGTGTCTGGCAGCTGTAGTTCCATCCAGTGGACGAGGAAGTCTGGAAGGACCTGAGACTTGATCGCGTGGCGCTTCTCGTAGACGATGTCTAGAGGTGATAGCTCGATGCCCCACGGGGCCACACGTCCTATGGCGTTCGGGTTGTTCAGGATGCTGTTCAAGGGTGCCTCGTTGACGACCATCACCTGATGTTCCTGGAAGTAGTGGCTCAGCCGAGGAGCCGTCATGAACACGCCGTAGGTGAGTTTATGGTAGTGAGGGTACCTCTGTTTTGTCGGCGTCAGTACCTCGCTGAGGTAGTATATTGGGCGTTGGACCCCATGGGTCTTGCCTTCTTCGGGTCGCTCGACCACCAGTACGGTGCTTACCACCTGATGTGTGGCTGCTATGTACAGCAGTAAAGGCTCGCGCTCCTTTCGCGTGACCAAGACGGGCAAGGTAGATAGCATCCACTTTAGATCTTCGAATGCATCGTCCGTCTCGGGCGTCCACTCGAATTTTTCTGCCTTGCATAGCAGCTGGTAGAACGGCAGAGCTTTTTCGCCCATGCGGCTGATGAACCTGCTCAATGTCGTGATTCGCCCGGCAAGCTGTTGGACGCCCTTGAGGTTCTTCGGCTTCTCCATGGCCATTATGGCCCGAATTTTCTTCGGGTTCTCCTCGATCCCTCGCTGGGAGATGAAATAGCCTAGTAGCTGACCAGATGGCACGCCGAAGGCGCATTTTTCTGGGTTTAACTTGATCTTATATCGATCGAGGTTATCGAATGTCTCGCGGAGATCATCGATGAGCGTCTTGGCCTCCCTTGTTTTGATGACTATGTCGTCGACATAGACTTGGATGTTGCGGCCGATCTGGTCCTTCAGGCATGCCTGCATGCACCGTTGGTACGTGCCGCCTGCGTTCTTCAGCCCGAAGGGCATTGTATTGTAGCAAAACACTCCGAACGGCGTGATGAACGCCATTTTCTCCTGATATTCTACCTTTAGTCGGATCTGGTTGTAGCCTGAGTAGGCATCGAGGAAGGAGAGTTTTTCGCATCCTGCAATCGAGTTGATGATCTGATCGATCCGAGGGAGAAGGAAGTGATCCTTCGGGCAGTGCTTGTTCAACGATGTGAAGTCCACGCACATCCGCAGGATGTCCGTGTCCTTTTTGGGGACCATCACGGTGTTGGCGAGCCACTCGCTCTCCTTGATCTCCCTGATGAAGTTTGCGTAGAGTAGTCTTTTGACTTCGAGTCCGATTGCTTCGGCCCGTGGTTCAGACAGTCGTCGGATGAACTGTTTGATGGGCTTGGCGTCTGGAAAGACATTGAGTGCGTGCTTGGCGAATTCCCTGGGAACTCCTGGCATGTCCGCAGGACACCAGGCGAAGATTTCCCAGCGCTCACGGAGGAATTCGACGAGCGCGCTTTCCTATGCGGAGCTGAGGTCGTTGGCGATCAGCGCCATCTTGGAGGCATCCATCGGATGGACCTGCACCTTCTTTGTGTTGACGGTGGAGTCGAAGGACATCTCTGGTGCGTTCTGTCTTGCGACTGGGGGTGCCCCGTTGTCCGTCACCTCGCGGAGCCTTACGAGCTCCTCCTGCATGCCGAATGACTAGGAAATTCTGTTGAAGTCCCTGTCGCAGTGGTCCGATCGGGTGAAGCTCCCGTGGACCGTGATGACTCCCCTGGGTCCTGGCATCTTGAGTAGCAGGTACGCATAGTGCGGTACCGCCAGGAATCGTGCGAATGCCATGCGCCCAAGGATGGCATGGTATTGTGATGGCCAGTCTACTACTTCGAACTCGAGTCGCTCGCATCGGAAGTTATCTGGCTTGCCGAAGATGACGTCGAGCCATATCTTTCCCAGGGGGAATACACCCTTCCCTGGGACGATGCCATGGAACGTTGTATCAGATTGTTCCAGGCTGCACAGCGGGATCCGCATTGCTGCCAAGGTACTGGCGAAGATCAGATTGATGCCGCTGCCACCGTCCATGAAGACGCGGCTCATGTCGAACCCTCCGATCTGCACCTCGAGCACCAGGGCAGCATGACCTGGGCAAGGGACCTGGCAAGGGTGATCCGAACGGCTGAATGTGATGCAGGACTCCGATCTGCTGAGGTACTCAGGGATGGCGGGCGGAGCGGTCACGGGCAAGTTAATTTGGCGGGTGATTTTCTTCCGCACCCTGTTTGTGGGCGCCCTTTTTGGATCTTCAGCGATCCTTTCGGCACGGGGTACCCGTGCCCACCGTTATTCTGCGCGGGTGCGATTGGGTGGTTCGAAGGTCCCGCAGGTGGTGGTGGAGGAGCTCCATGTGCGATCTCACCTGGTGCAGGTGCATTCCCATATCCAGGGTTCGGGGCTTGCTGCCTCATCTGTGTCATGCTCTCGCTGAGTTTCTGGAACTCGCGGCAGTTGTTGAGCATGTGGCTTGCCTTCTTCTTACCATCATGTTTGTCGATGTAGAAGTGGATGGTGCATGGACTCGACAGTTTGTCGTATGTTGAGGGTCCGTCGTCACGGCCACGGCGTTGCCATGACTGTGTTGGGCGTCCTCCGTCGCGGAAGTTGCTTCCACGGTATCCACCGTTGCGACGGTTGTCGTCGCTGCGGCGGTCGACGTAGCCAGCCGCGACCATGTCGGGTCCATCGCGATCGTCGTAGACACGCGATCTTCTCTTGCTACGGTGCTCACGTCGCCGGCCATAGTCGTCTTCCTCCTCCAAATGCGCTCGGTGGACGGAGTCCTCGCCCTCGGCCCACCTATTGGTGATGTCCATGAGGTGGTCGAGTGTCTTGGGCTTGAAGCGCCCAAGTTCTTCTTTGAAGTCCTGGCATTTGACGCCGTCCTTGAAGGCGTCAATAGCTCTCTCCTCAGAGATGTGCGTCGTGGAGTTCTTGGTGTTGGACCAGCGCAGTATGTACGAGCGAATGGATTCGCCCGTTCGTTGGGTGCAGGCCCGCAGCTCCTCGATCGAGGAAGGCCTCTTGCTGGTGCCCTTGAAGTTTCGGACGAAACTGTACGCCAGCTCCTCCCAGCTTCGGATGGATCCCGAGGATAGGCTGCTGAGCCAGATCCGAGTTGCGCCTGTCAACTGCAGCTGAAGGCATTGCATGGCGGTTTCCTTGTTTCCGCCGTGTAGCTTGACGGACGACAAGTGGTCACTGAGCCACGCCTTGGGCTCCTGTGTGCTGTCGAACTTCGGAGTGTCCGAAGGAAGCTTGAAGTTCCGCAGCATCTTTGTCTGCCGAACAGATCTGCTGAAGCATCGGGCTCCGTAGAGTTCTCCTTCGTCATCCTCCTCCTCGGATTCAGACGAGCATACGCGCTTGGCGCGTGCCTTGTCGATCTTGCGCTGGGTTAGCTCGCTTCGAGCGTCATAATCGCGGCTGCGACGGCGCGAGCTCTTGTGCCTTCGAGGAAGGCCGTGCTCTTCATCTTCGTATGAAGGCGTGGGGCTGTGGTTGAACCTGACCGCAACCTTCTTCTTTGGCTCCGCAGGAGCTTCTCCGTGGAGCGCAGCTCCAAAGAGTCCGAGTCCGGTAAGCGTGGACTTATGCATGGCCCTTTTCGGGTCCCCCTCCGGAGGTGGATGGGACGCGAGGTACGCGGTGGCCACCATGATTACAGCTTGCGGTGTCTTCGGGATGACGTTGCCGTCGGCGTCCATCTCCATGAAGGACACGTTGAGGGCCCGAGTCACCTCGCGATGTGCCTTGGGATCCATGTTCTCTGTGCGAGAACGGTGCTTGTTGCCATGGTTTCCGTGCGAGCTGGAGCCGATGCCCATGGCGGAGAGGCATCTCGCCGCGCACTGGACTCCGAGACTGCTTGCTTGCTTTTGTCAAGCACCTCTTGAATCTTCACCTGCTTCTTGTGCTCCTCGATTAGGAGCATGTGGTATGCCATCAGCAGGTCCCGTGAGGCATCTGCAGGCAGGATCTTGTTGCCTGCTACGGCTTCGCGTGCTTGAGCCCATCCTTCCTCGCTGAGGTGGATGACCCGATCAGTGTCGTTCCCGTTGGGTGGGGGGACTGGCTTCTTCTGCTCCCGCCGTTTCTACCCTACGGGTTGGGTGGCGGGTTGTGCTCCTGATCCACGTCACTCTGGATGACTGCAGCGCACTGGTAGCGCTCGTAGATCAGATTGCTGCTACCGCAGCTTTCAGATCCGGAACTGTAGGTCCCTTCATCCGATGGTGGATTGCACAGATCTGAGTTGCAGCTGCTGCTGTCATAGAACTCATCTGTCGATGGTGATGTGCGTAGCACGGGGTGTGGAGCCCGATCGACGGCAGGAGCACCCACTCTGGGAGGCGAAGAGTGCCGGTCTGCCCCACCTGGAAGTATAAGCTCCCGAACAGGATCTCGAGTCCGTCGCCAACGGGCTCGAAGTCCTTCAGGGTGGCTGGCGAGTGGGCGGTGAAATCGAAGGCGCCGAAGAGGAGATGACTCTCCGTCGCTGCGGAGTTGTAGATCGCTTTGGTTGGGACCGTCACGATCGCACAATCAGTGCCCCCAATTCCCATAGACGGCGCCAATTGACGAGGTTTAATCTCGTCAATGCCCATTGTTATGGACTTGGATTTTGGAGAAGATGGGGATGCTGGAGATCGCGGAACGGTTAGCAAACAAGCAACAAGGGGACACGAGGTTTACCCAGGTTCAGTCCCCCGGAGGGAAAACCCTACTCCTGCTTGTCTGCTCTTGATTACGGCGGAACCGAAGGTTACAGGGGTGCGCAAATGCAATCTGGCGTGGAGGTGTGTATGCGGTGGTATGCGAGAGATTGTAAGAGAGCCTCCTCGTCATGCCCTCCTGGCCTTTATATATAGATAGGCAGGTCCCAGGCACAGATCGAGTCGGTTACAGGTTTTAGGGTTTACCCCTTTGAATATTCTATCTACTCTAGTCTTTCTCTTCAAGGATCCGAAGGCATCATGGGCTTTGGCCACTCGAAAATCTTCATGGACCGGCGCATATTTGTCGTGGGTCTTCCTTGGGCTGGACCAGGTATGCTAAGATCGTGTACCCGCAGGGTATAACCATGTCAATAGTAGTTGCGCTCTTCTGGCTCTTCTCCTGGCCGGTCTTGGTGGCGAGGGGAAGGAGGTTGTTGTCGGTGTGATGCGGTTGTGTGGAAGCGGTGTTGTTTTGGGCGATGGCACTCAAAATCTTTGGAAACTGCGACTTCTATAGCGCGGCCACAAGCTTGGCCCAGCTATGCTTGAACATGAGATTGACTTGACTTCGTTTGTCCTCCAAGCGAGGATCTTATTCGGCACTGGTGCAATAGAGTTCGTCTTCTCCAGCGTCCCAACTGGTCTCGTCCCTGGTGGCGTTAGGAGCGGCCCCACGTGGCGGCAAAGCTCAAGGACTTGACCGCGTCTCGCGTGTTGATGCGATTATCTTTTGGGGTGCGATTTGTAAAAATCAAGGTCTTATGTGTAATAGTTCGGGTGCCGTTCATACCTTTCTGTAAAATTGTACCCTCCGCCTTTCTAACGTAGTTTCCATGTACTTCGCGTCATTTCACCGTTCAAAGAAAAGCACTGCTGCTAGGTTAGATTATACATGATTTAACTTTGGAAAATGATGTGGATCCCCCGGACGATGGGGGGGGGATCCCATCGTCCTCTCCCCATGCGTTTATTCCCAAAATCGCCCTAAATTTCGTTTTTGCTGCAAAACGGTCCGTTTTTGCTATATATGTCCCCGCTTTTGCTTCCGAAGCAAAAAAAAAAACGGTTCGTTTCAGAAATAGAACGTCTCGCCGGAGACCTCGTCGGAGACCATGCAGCAAAAAAATTGTGCTAATGCAGCAAAACCGACTTCGCCGGAAACTTTTTTGCTGCATGGTCTCCGGCGAGGGTCATCAACGAGTTGTTTCCGACGATATCTCCGACGAAGTTTGTTTTGCTGCATTAGCACATTTTTTTTGCTGCATGGTCTCCGGCGAGGTCTCCGACGAGACGTTCTATTTCTAAAACGAACAGTTTTTTTTGTTTCGGAAGCAAAAGCGGGGACATATGCAGCAAACGCGAGATGTTTTGTAGCAAATAGACACGTGTCAACATGGGAAGCAGGACGATGGGAGCTCCCCATCGTCCAGGAGACGCCTAGCACTTTCATTTAACTTTTGTAATAATGGCATGAGGTGGACGTTTACATTACAAAATTCCCCAGGATAAAAAGGGTGAAGTTTCTTTCATATATCTTGATGTGCCTTAGCGGCAACGCAAATGCTAGTTGATCGTTGCCTGTTTGGGTTCTTTCGCGAGGTTTGCTTAGCTTTTACTACTCGATAGGTGAGCTAGTGTCACGTACTTAGCCATGTTAACCACTTGTTTTTCTTCAATCATTCGGATGCACTCCTGTCTTGCCGCTCTAGCTATGTACGGTACTCACAGTAGCAGTTCAATTGGTTGGACCGTATCAAATAATCACCATGCGGCATTGTCCGGGTTTGAGGGGAAATTGCGCATGCAACCTAGAATATAGAACAGTGCATTGTATCACTTCAGACAACGTCGACATCCGTGGTTCGTCCATGATTTAAAATGAATGATGCGATGTGTGGATGTCTCCTCCTTCTTTTACCGAGTGGCAGGGACAAAGATCGCTGGCCAACCTCTTGGATGAGGATATATGATGATGATGATGTCCCATAGACCCGGTCACGCAATTTTGTAACACGGTAGTGTGTGCTAGACAGAACAACATTGCGCAATTTTGGGTGACAAAACTTCAATATAGCGATCGAGAGAAAAAAAAAACTCGTCTGCAAGCTGTACGTACGTAGAATTTTTTTGGGGTTATATTGAAGCCAGTAAGCTGCTCGTCAATACCAGAGCGTAGATTTTGTATCCCAGCAACACGAAAGCCTTTGAATTCTTCAGCAGCGACTTCAATCTGGAGACCCGGGGGTAGGTAAGCACCAAAAACAACGGCCAATAGACGCCCTCTAGACAACTGTTTGCATCAATCTCGAGACCGGGGGTAAGCACCATAAAACAACGGCCAACGGAAGCCCTCTAGCTAGACAACTGTTTGCATCACCTTGCTGCCTGATTAGTGATCACGTATGTCTTCTTCCACAGGCTTAGACTAACATGAGAAATTTTGGTCGAACACGTTAATTAAGGTACAGTAAATCTATTGGAGTAATTTAATTATCTCTCTTCTTAATTTGAGAAGAAAATGCGTGGGCTCCTTTGTTATTCCCCGAGACGGCAAGGGGCGGTTTAGAAGCTTGCACTTGATGCAATTCTTCACGGACCAAGGATTCCCAAAACTTACCTTAAAGCAAAAGGATTCGCTAGACTTTAATTTTAGGCCGGGGTCCATCTGGGCGTGTACTTTGGCTGTAAACCATGTGACAGAATTGTTTTTAGGTGAACCGCTGTGGTCCACTTGCGTGTGTTTTGTGTAACCTCCAAAGGATGTGCGAAGAACAGCCCGTCAGTTTTAGGTCTGGTAGGTCGAGTCGGCTGTAGTCCGTACATGTACGTCCACGAATCGAAAGCGATATCGCCGCACAGGAGTTGTACTACTGTTCCACCAAGGGTCCAAGTCACATTCCTACACTACAGCCGGTTTGTAAGTATATGTCATTAATCTGAGGACAGGTTCTCCTAAAAATTAATTGGATTGGACCCACCAAAACATAAGATAAAATTGTCCTATGAACCACTATGCATTCCCTAATAGTCCTAAACAGACTAGTATTAGGGATTACTCTATGCCTCGCTGGACTACGACTTGGCGGAATATACATGCCAATTCAAAAATATACTCCCTTCGTTTTCAAATAATGTCTCAAATTTATCAAAATTTAAATGAATTTAGACACTATTTAGTATATAAATTAATCCAAATTTTGAAAAGCCCAAGACATCTATTTTGGGACGGAGGGAGTAGCATTTACCTCGTACACAATTGTGCGATGTCCACAGGCTTCACCTTGTGACATCAGTTATCGTCTTTTCCAAGTTAGGAGAGCCTCTGACTCATCCCATTTATAGCTTCCACAAGCCTCGCATTTTCGTCTGCTTTGTTGACACCTCAGACAACTCTGTGTGGCGTTGTTGTCCTCTTAAAGTCCGCGTGAGCATCGGCACTTTCTTGTTGCCCTCTCATTTAAACATAAAACCTTCAAGGAGGTTACATACAGATGTTCTTGCATGGCAGTTAGAGAAATCAGGCGAGTTCTCGGTTCAAAGTGCATATACATTTGCGTTGAGCCTTACTCAATGTAATTTCACAACTTCGAGCATTCGGCCTTATGGGCGTGATGAATGTTGACAGAGGATCCGGAAGGCGGGAGTGCCTCCGAAAGTGAAAACATTTGCATGAAAAGCGGCTTCTAATGCTTTATCGACTGAAGCTAACAAGTGATCTGAGAGGTGTTCATGATCTGAGAGGTGTTCAGGAACTGCCTATGGAAAATCCCCTCATATATAACTCAATAAAATTATTAGTCCATTTGATATTAATACATTTTCACCTACTATCTAGTTGCCTCCACAATGGCAATAGCGGCACCACCCGTGGAAAATCCAACTATTTTCATGGAAAGCTAAAAGAAGCGAGATAGCCCCTCCCAAGAAACATCATGAACAATATGTCAAATTGAGCTTTGCTCGCCAAAAGCAAGTACCACCAACTCTGTAGAAAGGTAGGCGACAAGCATCACCTCGCTGACCCTCGCGCTACTCTAGTGGAACCCGTCCTTCGGGAGGTTGAACCTGTGGTGTTCGAAGAAGAACCTTGGTACATGATGCTCCACTCGGTTGTGGATGCCCGTGTGCGCCCAACGATGTGCCAAGTCTCGACGATTAGTTGTTAGTGTTTTTTTCCAACCAACTTCAAGCGGATCATGTCGTTTTAAGAGGATGCGACCCCGTCCAAATCAGAGCACCAATCTTCGGTGTCGCCCACTTCCCCAACTCGATGCTGATGCAAATGGGAGCACCATGGTTCAATCCTTTTTGGGCCCTTACTTTGGCACGGTTGTTCTAGTAGCCATAGTATGCCCAGACTTGGTTGTGGCAAAATTAGCCATGAACAAAATGTGGTCTAAATATCCCAATATGGTGAAAGCAAATTTGCTAGAAGAAACAAATGATTGGCAATGGCAATAGCGGCACCACCCGTGGAAAATCCAACTATTTTCATGGAAAGCTAAAAGAAGCGAGATAGCCCCTCCCAAGAAACATCATGAACAATATGTCAAATTGAGCTTTGCTCGCCAAAAGCAAGTACCACCAACTCTGTAGAAAGGTAGGCGACAAGCATCACCTCGCTGACCCTCGCGCTACTCTAGTGGAACCCGTCCTTCGGGAGGTTGAACCTGTGGTGTTCGAAGAAGAACCTTGGTACATGATGCTCCACTCGGTTGTGGATGCCCGTGTGCGCCCAACGATGTGCCAAGTCTCGACGATTAGTTGTTAGTGTTTCTTTCCAACCAACTTCAAGCGGATCATGTCGTTTTAAGAGGATGCGACCCCGTCCAAATCAGAGCACCAATCTTCGGTGTCGCCCACTTCCCCAACTCGATGCTGATGCAAATGGGAGCACCATGGTTCAATCCTTTTTGGGCCCTTACTTTGGCACGGTTGTTCTAGTAGCCATAGTATGCCCAGACTTGGTTGTGGCAAAATTAGCCATGAACAAAATGTGGTCTAAATATCCCAATATGGTGAAAGCAAATTTGCTAGAAGAAACAAATGATTGGCAATGAACGACCAATGATATCTGCAACGTGCTGAGTATATCGGCATATCCACAGACCACATGCCCCAACCTATTGTTGTATTGCATCTCTTTAGGTTTAAATACTCTTAGTAGCTAACATGGCATGTTAGTACTTTCGCCAAACCCAGAGAGAGAGAGAGAGAGAGAGAGAGAGAGAGAGAGGGAGAGAGGGAGAGGGAGAGGGAGAGAGTAGCGCTCGTGTCTCTCGCTCCCCCGAGGGCGACGAGACGCCGCTCCTCGCTCCGGCCACCCCCGCCCCCTCCACCTCCCTCCATCCTTCGCCGCCGCCGGCTTTGGTCGCAGGGCGAAGCCCTGCAGGCGCCGGCGGCAACGGACTGCCTTTCCCCGCGTCATGGAGATGGGGTTGGCGCCCCTCTACTCCCCGGCGGCGGTGCTCTTCGGGAGGCCCTGGTCCGGCGCGGCCGGGTGGCCCAGGCGATGGCGCCAACCTTGGGCGGCAAGCGCCATGGCGGGAAGCTCTGCTGGAGTTCGTCCCCGGCTCGGATCTGGGCACCTCGGGCCTAGATGGGCTCAAGCGGGCCCAGATGGGCTTGGGCGGGCCGGTGTGCTGCCTCTATGGCGTTCTCTGTAGGTGGCGGCGGTGGCAAGCTAGAGTGGAGGATGTGGCGTTGTAGCCTCCCATTGCAGCAGCGGCGGCTAGGGCTTTACGGGCCTGTCTAGGCCCGGCCGGACCCTTTGGGTCTGGTGTGCCCCGGCTGTCCTGTCCGGTTGATGACCGCCTCTCGGCGGTGGAGGTGAGTTCCTCCCGCGCGCTGCGGGGCTGCTGTCCCTCACTCCGGCGTTGTCGTGTGCCCTCGCTGATCGGGCCACGTGTCAGTGTCGACGAAGAGGCATGTGAAGATGATTGCAAGATCGTGGTGGCGCATGCTAGTTGGTGGCATAGCTGGATGGTGGTGTTTCGAGGTGTCGGGTTCTATGTCGGCAGAGGTCGGGAGAAATCCCTGTCGGCGTGTCCGACCACGACGTGATGCCGGCTACGGGTGGCGCCACTCCTTCTTGAAGGGCGTCGCGGGATTCCTGTACCTCCACTTTACTCGGAGTGCCGGGGGAAACCCCAGGACCTTGGTCCGGGTAACAATACCGTGCGGCCGTGCCGACGGTGCTTCCCTTGGGAAGGGGCCGCTTGGTACTCAGCGCTTCGGAGCGCTTGAAGTGTGGTGGGACAAAGTCGGAGGGCGCAGCGATTGCGAATCATCTTAGCCTAGTCTCTTCGTCTTTGTCTTCGTTCTTTTCTTTTTCTTTGGGCATGTTTGTGTTGTATTGTTTGCCCCATCAATGATCGTGGTTATACTGGTTTATCCCTTAACGTTGTGTTGTCTGGCCCAGCAAGAATCTCATATGTGTTTTTATTTATAAAGTTGAGCGCATACTTCTGCGAATCGCATCAGAGGACCAATCTTCGGAGATTCTGTTGTCTGGCAATTGAAATGGCATACTACAAAGACAAATGGCAGCAGCTCTACTAGAGTTTGCGCATATTTTTGTCCATCATGTGACAGCTATCTGTTCCTGCTTTCCACATAGGTACGTCATACTATCTCTTTCAACAACTGGATTGCATATGCCTACGTGGGGATGAAACGTTACGAGATTTCCTACTTAGCTAGCAGCTGATGTTTAGGGCTTGATTTCCTGTTAAACAGCGCTCCTGCGCAAAATAAAGCAGCTGAAGCTCAAGATGCAGTATAACCAAACGATGAAGTATAACCAGGGGCGGACCTTGTGTTTAGGCATTTAGTTACTCCTTCCGTTCTAAAATAGATGTCTTAGATTGTCAAAAAAAATTTGAATCTAGACACTATTTATATATATGTTCATCCAAATTTTGACAAATCTAAGACATCTATTTTGGAACTAAGGGAGTACTTTTTTTTACATATTTTTTAGTTTTTTTTTAAAAAAATTCTAGTGTAGTTTGGCCCTAAGACCAGGGCTAACTAGAAAAATACAGTATAATTCTTTTTGAAAGAAAGAAAATAAAAATACAGTAAAAATAAAGCAGTTGAAGCACATAATGCGGTATAAATAATACGGTAGAAACACACGGTGAAGTATAAGTAAATAGAAAAATGTAGAATAGTAAACAACGTACTCCCTCCGATCCATATTAATTAACTTAAATTTTTCAAAATTTGGATGAACCTATATACTAAATAGTGTCTAGATTCATTCAAATCTAGACATATTTCAGTCAAGTAATATAGGTCGGAGGGAGTACTAAAATCTTAAAATGTAAACGTACAAGTTAGCAAAACACGGAATGTATGTTTCAGAACTAGGTGATGTGCCCGCATTCTCTCTTAGTTTTTGTGTTAATAATCGGCCACTTGCACCGAGTTGACCGTGAGATTCTCGATTACCAGATACGCCTTACAATCATGGGGGTCGTGGCCCACCCAGAATTTTAGAGAATAAATAGACTATCACTAATCTAATGTTTATCATTTAAAAAAATCTGATGTTTAGATCGTAGACTAGTTTAGAAGTATTTACTTTTTAGTCGTAGGAATAATTGATTGTATAAAAATAGGGACAACACTAAGAGTCTCTGGGTTGATGGCGTGCTGCCATCGTCCCGGTTCTCCTGCTAACACTCGTCTTATATTTTTTTTGTCAAAACCCCACTTTTACTATAAAATATGTCATTTTTGCTAAATATCTCGCTTTTGCATGTAGAAAAAAAGTTTAGATACATTTTTTTCAAAACAAATATCATTTTTTGGACAGAGATCACGAGCGTGTTTGCTTGGGCTGACGCTCGTTTTTCACGGCGCATGAAAAAATAAGCCCATTTAAAGAGTTGGGATGCATGAAGTTGCTGCACCGCACGGTTTTTAAAGCAGGCCAAAACTTGGCCCGCTGAAATCGGCTGTTTCCATGCAGCCAGGCCCTGGCGAGCGCCGCATGCCTACCGCTTGCAGACGTGGGGAAGTGCAGGAGACGGGACGTTTTCGGCTTAATTCCCAGGCCACTCCCCTCACCGCCCAGTCCCACTCTCACCGCTCAGTCCCACTCCCCTCACCACAATCCCCGACCACGGCCGCCCCTCCTCCGCCCCCTTCGTTCCACGGTATCAACATCGGCGAGGTGAGCGCGTCTAGCCTATGGGTTGTCATTTAGCTCGAGAAGCTCGCAGGCGGTGATGAGACGGCCCTCGCGAGGGCGCTCAGGGCACCCACGCTCATCTGCGCGCGCGGAACTAGCGCGGCCACGGCAGCGGCCGCAGCTGCGGCTGTGTCGCCTACAACCGAAGAACTAATGGATTCAGATTTGTCTAGAAAAAGATATCTAGACATATTTTAGTGCTAGATACATTCATATCTAAATGGATCTGAGTCCATTGAAACATATTATAGAGCTATAATATAATGAGATTTTATTGTGCTATTTGCAATACTTTTAGGCATATTTTGTCTTTCATATGGGTCAGCGCAAAAAAAATTAGAGTGTGCCCACCCTCCAATTTATTCCTGCGTCCGCCACTGCTTACAATAAAATATACAACACAAAGAATATATACAACCAAAACATTGCTGGCACACACCCACCATAGCATTCGCAGCTAACAAATCTGCAACCCTATTATGTCCGTGTCCTGATATGCAATCGAATTGTTTGTCATGTCGGTGATAAAGTATAAAACAGAGCTTATGGCCTCGATCCTGCTAAAATAATCGCTAAATATAAAAGCGTGTTAGCTCTTAAAAAAACGCCGTTCCTACTTTGCTAGGAGAATACCACAAGCAAGATACCTGTAACAGTGCCGAGAAGCTGAGTATTGATCTTGTCAGTATGTATCGTGGATTCCTGTCTAAGATACCCAGCGCAGCAACAGGTGGACACCGAGTAAGGAGATTGAGATCGATCCATCCTCAAGGCCAAGTCTCCCCAAAAGTCTCTCTCTGAAGTTCCTGATCCCGAGTTTGCGTTAAGCAACTTCTCATGTCAACGTGTGTCTATATATATGTCTTGACCAGAACATCGATCCATTCATTCACCGAAACTATTGCAATCCAAACACAAGTGCACGTCCATTACATACATGGGTCTCTGCGATCAGGATCAGCAGTGTGGGGCTGAATCCGCTCCGCCGCTCGTCTGCCTGAACCACGTCTCCTTCTCGTGCGCGTCCCTCGAAGCGTCCGTCGACTTCTACCGGCGAGTGCTAGGCTTCGAGCTCGTCCGACGGCCGGCGTCCCTGGACTTCAGGGGAGCATGGTAAGCAAGCACCTGGTCGCGCAAAATAGTAGGGCAACGCATGAGCAAACTAACTCTGCATTGCTAATGTGGAATGTTACTGTTACCCCGTCGATCGCAGGATGCATAAATACGACATGGGCATACATTTGCTGCAGCGGAGCTCCGACTCCGACGTGCCGCCGCTTAGGCCCCCGGCGGCGATCGACCCGAAGGGCAACCACATATCATTCCAGGTCAGTGCAGTTCAACTCGACAGAGTTGCAGATTGTACCGACGTGTTGATATGTGTCTAACTGGTCTCTCGAGTAACTTGGAAATGGCACGCAGTGCTCGGACATGGCGTTGATGAAGACGAGGCTCCGCGACATGAACCTGGAGCTGGTCACGACGAGGGTATGGGACCGAGAGACCACGGTGGAGCAGCTCTTCTTCCACGACCCCGACGGCAACATGATCGAGATCTGCAACTGTGAGAACCTCCCCGTGGTGCCCCTTGCTGCTGCGCCCTTGCCTTGCCTCACCAAGGAGCCAGCCGGCCAGAGTAGATGATGGCGGCTGGGTCGTGCGTTGCTGGAGACGAAAATTAATTTGTGTTATGTGCGTAACAACGATTAGGTTTATTCACAGGGTAACAACGATTAGGTTTATTCACAGGTGATCGAAAACTGACTAGATTAATTTGTTCTAACTTTATGATGTAAATATGCAAACATATAACAGACCCTACATATATAATTTACGTGCTATTTTACCTGTCGTAACTTGCGAATTGTTACTGAGGAGTGCTCGAGTTGTCGCTGAGACAATGTAGTTTCAAGTGCACTCCGTCCAATCTGGATTTAGGGCCGAGACAAAGAAATAAAATGTGAAGATTCAATTGATTCGATCGACTAATTACGTAGAGAAAGCGGTTGTTCTCCTCCCGAGAGAAAAAAAAAGACTCATGCCATGTTCATGTCTCTCTCACTCTCTCCTCAAATCTTCCTCCACCGGAGCACCACCCGTTCTCGCCTCTCTCCCCTTCCCCCCTCCTCCTTCTCCTCCCTTCGGGGCATCCATCCTCGTGCCAGGGTTGATGGATGTAGTCATCATGCGATGGGTGGGTGATGGAGTTAGGTTTAACACCAGCAAGCCCCGGGAGATATCGGATGCAAGGAATGGACGAGGGATGGCCGGATCCTGCTACAAGGGGACTCCAGCGAGTTAGATTCATCGCCGACAAGCCTGATCCCATGAAGACGGTGCTATAAAATGAAGTTGAGTGATTTGTAATTTTACGGTGTTGTATACACTACATTCATATATGTTGCAAACTCTGTGCACGTCTTGTCGCAAATATCTCATGCAAATGTTGCATTCATGCTGCTAATGGTTTCTCTATTTGCTGCACAAGTTTGTTCCAAGCCAGGGGCGTACTTAGGCATAGGTTGCACGTGTCACAGGAGTATTTCCATTGGAAAACACTAAGCATGTGTAGTGCATGACACCCCAATTTGAAACCAAGAACATGCAATACTTATTTGAGGACGCCGGGTCAACTTTGCCCTAGGTCCACCCCTGTTCCATGTTGCATACGTGCAATGATTTTTTCTCAACCATTTGTTGTGACCAATGGGGATTTATTGCATACATAAAGAAAATCATGCATGTGTGTCCGAAATGCTACGACATTTTATTCATGCTATTGACATACTATACACGAGAGGATTATGATGTAAAGCTCGCACTGTCCAGAATCACTACTTATTTAAAGTCGTAGCAAACAGGCCTGGATCTGCCGCGGCTAATTAAGCTAAAGTCACCGCCTTTGCTTCGCCCTCACTACGTTGCATATCCGCTCCTTTGGCCGAGCCAAAGAAAAAGGTGGCGTTTGCTTCTTCTTTTTTAGCATGGACGCACATGCGAAGTTACAACGTCACTCATCATCAGCTCACATGTGTAGTTTAAAAGGCACATTACAGTTCTCTCACGTAACGTTGGGTTGGGTTTACTATGGCGTTATCCGTGTGACCCTTTTTTTAGGACAGCTATCCGTGTGACATGGAAACGCGTGCCTTGTGCTGCAACGCAATCGTGCTAATCTAAGCCCTATACTTGTGAGCCCAGCAGGCCCAACATATTCGTTACCGTAGGCCCAATGCAGAAGCAACTAGCCTTCTCAGCCCATGGCAAACAAAGCCGGGAAATAGCCCTTATCCACAGGAGCTACATGCTGACTGACAGGTGCACGGCGCGCGCTGCAGCTGCAAACACAGCCAGACATCGAAACGAGAAGATCACTCACTGACACTGTCCAGCCAAGCAAAAAACAGAGACGGCGCTCCCGCAGCAGGCAGGGAGAGCAGACCACCACACCACATCATTCATGGCGACCGCGGCGGCCTCGTCGTTCCTCTCCCCGGCGGCGAAGTTCGCGCTGCTCCAGAGCCGGTCACCGAGCTTGAAACCCGCACGCAGCGTCAGGTTCCTGCCGGTGCGAGCCCAGCAGCAGGAGCAGCAAGTGAAGGAGGAGCCAGCGGCCGCGGAAGTGCCGCCGCCGCCGCAGGAGGAGCAGGCGGCGCCGGCGAAGGGGAACGCGCAGTCGCTGCCGCGGCAGCCGCTGGCGGAGAGCAAGAACATGGGGCGGGAGTACGGCAGCCAGTGGCTGAGCTGCACGACGCGGCACGTGCGCATCTACGCGGCGTACATCGACCCGGAGACCAACGCCTTCGACCAGACGCAGACGGACAAGCTCACGCTCATGCTCGACCCCACCCAGGAGTTCGTCTGGACCGATGAGACCTGCCAGATGGTCTACAACGAGTTCCAGGACCTTGTCGACCACTACGAGGTAAATTAAACTACTACTACCAAACACATGATAAAACTGAAAACTTTCCATGTTGTTCTGCTTTCTTCTACATGTACTGTTTCTGAAACCAGATTCATGTAGTACTAGCAAAATCTTATAGCATCCTAGCAGCAATTGCTGGGAATAGTCATATGCTTGTGTTGATGTAAAACTAAGACAGCACGAGTGTAGGACTGACCTGAATTGGTATGTGCTGTTACACAGGGAGCTCCACTGTCCGAGTACACGCTTCGCTTGATCGGCTCTGATCTCGAGCACTACATCCGCAAGCTGCTCTACGACGGGGACATCAAGTACAACATGAGGTCCAGAGTGCTCAATTTCAGCATGGGCAAACCCCGCATCAAATTCAACACCAGCCAGATCCCAGATGTAAAATAGATGTATGTATGTATGTAACAGCCGTAGAGAATGGTTACCCCCATTCAAAAGCTGAGGAGTTGTACACAGTTGCTCTTCCACAGGAAGGAAGCACGAAACAGAGCATTCCAAAAGTTAAGACTGCAGTTGCAGATACACAAACAATAGTACATTTTATGTTGACAACATCCTGTAGTCCATAAACCTTCCATATATAACTAGTTTCTCGTATTTTCGGTTCTCCGAGTTTTGCTGATAAAATAAGGATAGCGACCAATATAACAGCAGACTGCAGACCAAACTAATTCGAAAGGGGGAACTGAGGCTTTCTAATACTAATGTCACAAAATGGGACAAAAGACTAAGTGCCGAAGTTGAGACGAAACCTGGATTGGGCAGTGGAAAACCTCAGTTTCTCTGATCGAGAAAGGACCGCCCTTCTGTTGTTCTGTGGGTAATCTCATTCACGAGGAATAATTGAGTACTGTCTGAAGTCATCTCTCCATGGCCTGAATTGGTCCTCATCCGTGACATTCTGCAAACGAAGGGAGAAAATTGTTAGGGACACGGTTTAGGGGGGAGCATCGGCCTAAACTAACCAAATAACGGAAATATACTGTTGTAAGGGAGTAAGTATTTATTAGGGAAGTCCATCTGGAGTATATAAGGAGCTTCCACGTGCTATTAACAATTAGGCAATCTGAAGGAATCAATCTAGTGTCTCCCCAAGGTTCTTCCTTCCAACCCATGGTTTCCTCCTCCTAAGTCCCCCCACTCATTTACCATGCTGTACTGCTCTGGCCCTTCTCATCACGTTAGTTACCCCGTTATAGGTTTGCACCAATAAATATTCAGAATTAGCAACAAAAACTCTTGCTGTTGCATTGTAGCTGCTACTACTTTGCAAACTCCATGCCAGTAAGAAGATACGGAAATGAATGATGCAAAGAAACTAATTAACTATGATTGGTACCATAACCAGTGTGAGCTTTAACAGCTCAATATTGGGCTGCCTCGATGAACAAAAAAAAATACAAAATGAATATATTGAGTTCTTTAACAAAAAAATGGAGCCATGATTGTTAGAAGCAGGACACTATGCACTTAATCTGCAAAAAAAAGTTATAAAAAATACAAATAAATGTGATAAGGTTACCTTCAACCAGAAGAAAAATCCACGCAACAGAGCTAACTGATTGGGATAGCTGGTGCTTCGTACTTGTTTCTCAAGATCTGGAGTTAAATATGAAAAAAACATTTAATGAGTACTCAACATGTAAGTACACATGTTAGAGAAAATAAGAAGTTTTCTTAATCCGACACAAACAGAATTATTTCAAATCAGATATCAATATGATTGGCAACTACTTTCTCTTCTTATTCGGGAAAGATAACTTCTCAAGCAAAACAAACTCATCTATTACAGCAAACAATCTGCTGGGCATTTTATTTTGGCAATCCCATCATATCAATAACTTTTGGACATATGCTGAAAGTTAAGCTACTCAATTGTTGAGCCAACACAGCCCGTTCATTATCAGTACTCCACAACTAACTATTTCAGCCTTCAGCTCAGCGAAAGGGGGTCTCCTTTGCTGATCAAGCTCGCAGCTGAATGTGTGCGCCATACAGGCAGAGAGGCCAGAAATTAAGCACCCTGTCTCAACTATCATGTCTGAGGAAAGGTCGTATGCGTGCCTGGGCAGCTCGGCTTCAGATGGTGTCAACTATAACATTAATGTAACAGTGTTTCCTTGCATGGCTAGGCTGTCGCCTCTCTAAGGCTTGTATAGACACTTCAATTCTATTAATGCATCGAAATGCACGCATTTGTCTTTTCTCGGAGAAGATAAAAGCATTACAGGCAATTTATAGAACACAATTATGGAAACGTCCCCCACAATTTTTTTTATGAAAATGGCAACTACTCGTCCAAATCTTGCTACTTTGTACAATCCCGAGATGTCCCTGCTGGCCCGCTGTGGCGGTTCACCTGGCACACTTGGGCACCACACAAGGTTCACTTCCACGCCTGCCAGAACCGCGGTTTGACCTCTGACCGGCTGGCATGCCACGAGCTGCCCCACTCACCGATGTATCTTTTGAAGTCATGCTAAGCCTACAAGGGACACAATGCTTTTTCTGTTGCAGTCCTGCTAAGCTTACAGCGGATTCAAGTGTATCCATAGAAAGCGTATATCCACCACTACACTAGAAAGATTCAACGGATCCCATCAATAAACTACTTTTGGCATATACTCCCTTCATCCTAAAATAACTGACTTCGGTTTGTCTAGATTCGCGTGTATCTATATACTAAAACATGTCTAGATACATACAAATCTAGACAAACCCAAGTCGCTTATTTCTGGACGGAGGGAGTACTAATTTAACAAGCCTATAAATATACCACGAAAAAAAGCACAAAGCTGGCTTGCAAAGTTTCAAAAGGGAAATGACAATTGCGAACAAAGACAACTACAAAGTGTTTCATAAATAACAAGACAAACTCGTCATTAAGAATGGGAAAACAATTCTGATCACAATATCACATACATGTTATGCATAAAAATTACTTTAGCCAGATAATTATCAGAAATATATTTCTACAAATAAAACAAGAAGGAAAGTCATTACAAAAGACCAATTGATCAAAGGACAAAGTAAATGAGTACAAGTAAAGCAAGCATACCTGGGTGAGAATCAAAATATGATTTATTCGTTTCATGTGAAGAGTTGTAGTACTTCACGCCTCTGCGTGTCTGCCTTCTCTTCGTTGCCGGAAGGCGGTCACTAGCTTCACGAAGCAGTCGCTCATATTCTTCCAGGCAACATGGTCTTCTGAGATCACGCAGCAACTTTTTCTTGAAGGATGATGCTGGCCTCTCCATAATATGTGTAGGCCATACAACACCATAAAATCCCTGTGAAACAAATTTGTAATGAATGATGATTCAGGAGTATGTAGAATAATTGTTTGATCATTATGTATAACAGCTGGTGAGATTGAAAGGGAATAGGATTTAAAAAAAATTCTTAAATACAATAATAATTACAAATATAACAAAATATTTGAATGATAACTTTAAACCTAAAGATTTTTAACCGAATCCTAGATGCTTTTGAGAAATGAATCATGTAAGATTCAACCCAAGTATAGTGGTTAGGATTTATTCTTCTCAAAATATTATGCACAATAAGAAACACAATGCAAAAGAATGTGATTTACGTGGACTGATTTCTTAAAAAGAAAATAGTTCGACTCTTAAGAATGACGGCACATTTGGTAACTTATTCAAACTACAGATACAAATGATGGTCTATAGAAACAACTAATTGAGCAAATCCGATATGCATAATATGGTAAGCACGGAGAATTTTCCTTTTATTTTGTTGATCTTGATCTTACTGTTAGTGTGCTCATACCATTGTAAAATATGTCGTTCCTTTTTTCCGCTCCCAAAATCCACGTGGCTATGCTACCTAAACTTATGCTGAGGCCTAACATGAGAGAAATGTTGCACGTATCTGGTAGCAGTATATTTGTCTAAATTTCCATATTAAACAGATAACTCTCCTGTTTTTATACGCATATGCTCATAAATACGAGCATCGTTGAACTGAAGTTATGTCATGATGTATCCTGATTTTCTCGAATCTAACAGAAACTATCCTTTTGTTGTCACACCAGAATGATTAGAGCCATAGCCTTGAACTCTTTATGGAGAATGGCAAAAAGATAACTTGGCAGCAAGGCAATGGTGGATTGGTGGGCACCTATGATACCACATAAGGAATGGATCAAAATCTAATCCTCCAAGAAACATTTCTAAGAGTGACATTTCAATTTTATACATTCCTAATTGGGTCAGAACTCTAGCACTCAGTAATTAAGGAATGTGCACCCAAGCAGGTCCAAGGACTACCAGCTTGGGTGGAGGCCAATGTGTTAAAGTCGAGTCGCCGCCATACCGGCTGCAGGTTTTCAAGTCACATAGTGCACTCACAGGACTACTTTTAGTGGACATTACACATATAAGTGTACTTAAGTGTCACAAAAATGAATACCTGATAAGGGGCTATGTTTTACGCCTCTAGGGTGGACCAACTATCTTGTACCCCCGAGCGATGCCTTACGGAAGTCCAACTGTTTGGGTGGATTTTAATGAATCAAAATAAAATGAGGATTATACAGTCAAATATTTCATGCGCTTAATATTAATATGTTCCTTCTGCTTAGGGGTGGTTCTACCATCCCTCCAGCTCAGGCAGCCGCCGGGCTTGTCGGAAGCACAATTGCTGCACGTCATATGATTTTCTATAGCGATTTGTCTAGAAAAAAGGGCTTCTAAAGCACATTGATTTAGTGTTTACCCAGGCTTTGAGATTCTTCTGGCTACGCCACCGTTCTGCTATGGTGCATTGCGGTATGGATTTAGGATGTGTTTCTATCAAACTTGGTAACTAAGCCCTAAATTGCCAAATTAGCGTTTCTCAAGCAGCCACTCAAGTTGCTCCGCTTTTGCCCAGCCTATTTATGCCAACATCCGTATAGCCAAAATATGGCAATGAAAACAGTATAGAATTGTTTCACTAAAAAAGAAAGGTAAGAACAATGAATTGCATGAGATCATGAGCAAAACTGTACAAAAATATGGCACATGTTAAATACTACTCCCTCCGTTCACTAATGTAAGACCTTTTAGATATTCCAAAGTGGACTAGATACATTCCAAAATGAGTGAACGGAACGTACACATTAAAACACGCCTACATACATGTGTTCTAGAAAAAGGCTAGAATGTCTTACATCAGTGAATGGAGGGAGTAACTAATTATGCTAAATGTTGGGACCAGATTTAACAATCTTTTGCTTCAAACTAAACAACATCCTTATTTGTTTTCAAAGTACAGAACAAAGTCCTACTTGGAGAGCTACACGTAACCTCCGCTCATGATGACCCCATAACTGTGTTTCCTGATTGGACCCTACCCTCCTTGCAGTTAATGAGCACAGGCACCACACATAAGGCACCCCTTGTATCCATTCTATGAAGGGCTTGGTTGCAAGTTGCAATTGCGTGTGTGTCCGTGTTGGAACTTGGAAGTACATAACAAGACACTTCCTTCTATGAAGGCCTTGGTTGCAAGTTGCAATTGCGCGCGTGTAAGTTGATGGCCTACTGTACCATATGTATAAGCTGTTTGGTACAATCTTGCCAACGGATCGTATGGTTCTTAGGCAAAGAAATCAGATACTTTACACTAGTGATGGTTTTGCGGCAGGTTAACCTCTTTGATTCAAGGAGTTCCATATGAATATATTCCTCTTGCCAAATTTCCTATATAACTTGTTTGTTTGTAGGATTGAAAAGCAAAGGAAATTTTTCTAAAGGACTGCAGTGAGACTGACTAGAAATACCCCACAATGTGTGGGAGCTTTCAGCACTGGATACGCCCTTTTTTTACTGCCGTGACAACTAGTTTCCAGGTTTTTTTCTGATTCCTGCGTTTTTCGGAATCATATGAATCATAGAGGCCCTAGATGCGAGGAAGGCCACTCGCAGTGTCGTGATGTTTACCTCTAGGGATTAAAAATATAAGTTATATAGATTTTTGAATGTTACCATGGTTTTACCATTAAATTATACATATTTGGGCATAACTTTTTCTTTTACAAATATAGCCTCCAAAGTCAAGTTTTCAATAGGGTAATCCACATGGCGCAAATTATAACCCCTACTTCATGATGGTCTACTTATAACATTGTGATTATGTTACAAAAAATTGTTCATATTGTAATGATACACAAAATTAATTTCTTATGACTGTAACTTCTTAACTACTAAAAAATTATTTTAGAAAAAATTTGTAGTCAAAGCTCAAACTACGGTCAAACTAAACCCAACATTTCCCAATGGAGGGGGTGAAAAGAATCCTGCCAACTAGGATTAGCCTGTTTTTGTGTCCGATTATCAAAATCAAACAATGCATAGCATGCAGGGGCTATCAACTTATCAGGTATAGCAAAAAAGGTAAGAAAACAGAAAAATCAAGTCAATTATGCCAATCTCAATTGTACCAAGCAAAGATCAGAGCCACAGAGCAACAGGTCCACACACAGATACATCCAAAACTACAACGGTATTGTTTCTCTTTTTGCACATACATTGGATGAAACTGGATGGTATTGGTAATTTAATAAAATAAAAGGCAACACACAAAAGTAGCATATGCAATAGCTGCTAGATAGTTCGACTAGGTGATTGTAAAATTAGAGAACCAGCAAATCCATGGTATGTATTCCAAGAATTTCAAACAAGATAAAGTAAAATATTCTGAAATAAAGCAATATGTTTCTATTCTCCCAAAGTAGACGTTACTATAAAGTCTACTTCTGACCATTTTCAGGCCAACGGAGCACAAGTCGAGGAGATCTTCGAAGTTGTGGCTTTCTGTTTTCAGGCTGGAAGTGCGACAAAAAGCAGGATCACGTGTTAATTCATCAATTGAAACTTTGAAAGAAGAAAAAGGAAAACACACAACAATGTTATAAAAATGCGGATTGGTCAGAAATAGACACATAACATGTTTTAGAATTCCATAAGACATAAAATTATAGAACTACTTTTTGATTTGTCTCACAAATTCTACTCCCTCCATTTCAAAATATAAGATGTTTTAGGTTTGTGAAGAAAATGTATCTAGACATCTTTTAGTGTGTAGATTCACTTCAAACCTGAGTGAACCTACACACTAAAAGTAGTCTAGATACATTTGCTTCACAAAGCTAAAACATCTTATATTTTGAAATGGAGGGAGTACTTATTTTATTGTTCTAGGCAAAGTGTGCTAAAAGAAGAAATCACCATGAATTCAATATGTTTACCAGGCTAGATCCCCTTTTGGATCAGTGCACAGAAAAAGATGATGAAATTTGGAGTGCAGGTTTCCTTGGGCTTGGTTGCGCTTGGGAAGTTTTGCGCTTGGTTGCCCTTTTAGAGTTTTTTTAAAATTAAATTTTCTCAGCCCGCATATAAAATCATAAGATTTTTCGTAGGCCTTTGTTTTTAGCTAAATTCATTCCAATTATCACATCTTTTTACCTAGTTTCCATTTTCTAATAGGCACCTATTGAGAGTAGGTGGGAGAAGGATTCCATATGTATATTAAGGTTTGCAAAGGCTGAATCTATTTGATCTTGATGGGTCTGAAAGGTAGGTCAATAACCTGCCGTGCCTCACAACTTATTGTGCATAGTGAAGTCCCAATCCCAATAGATGCACTTGCAACAAGAAAACAACATCTAGTGTTGAAGGTGAGCAGCTAAAGGAAGCTTCCAATATTAACAAATGGTTGTCATCACTTAGGTTCATGACTAACACTCAAAATCATAGTTAAAACATATTTTAATATGAAAAAGGTATCATTGTGCCACTATTCAGCCATGCCTTCTTTCCTAGATTGTTTTTAAATACCCTTCCGGTGATTAAACTTGCCAAATGCCTTGTTAAAATTACCGTTTATGTTTGCGGAAACTCTTATTCACATATTTTATAGTCTAGGCAGGAAAACATTGTTTTTACTGCGCTTAGGTCAAAAACTTTGTTTTTCAATAACAATGTTAATTTTGTAAAAACTTTGCTTTTCAATAACAAAGTTAATTTTTTCAAAACCAAAGAAAAACTTTGTTTTTTACCTAATTTGAAAAAAAATGTTTTCAAAATGATTTTGAAAAAATGTTTTCAATGTGTTTTTACTGTGGTTTGCGCTGCACTTTTTGTTACTGCAGTGAACTTTTTCATGCGGAGATCTCCTCAGTTGTGCTCTGGATGAAAATTGTTCCATCCAAATTAGCACAGATGCTCTTGCATGCTATTTATTTGAGGCAGCTTAACCGGTCGTGATTACCCTAAAGGCAGAAAGCCAAAAAAATATTGAACAGATCATTGATGCCAAAAAACTCCTTTCAAAAAAACTACTCAAGAAATGGTTGTAATGTGTTAATGTGTATACATTATGCAAGAGAAAATAAGAAGCCGAAGCAATAGAGAAAAAACAAAGAGAGTTGAGTGATATTTGGCCAAGAAAATCTTTTAGTTTCATTTTGGAATGCATCTCTCATCTTGAGTACAGCTCTAACCATAACTCAGCTACTTATTGAACAACATAGGTGTTTATATATGTTAAAATTGGTACCAGTAACTACCAGACTAATTGCTGAGATACAGATTACGTGCTCCTAAATATTACTTTACTCTAAGTTTGAGGAAAAGAAGTATGTTGGAATTATGAAAGAGATGTGTGCATGAAATAGGTTGTAAAGTTAATCTGGAAGTAGAGTACCACGTATCGGGTAAAATGAACATATCCCCTACCCCTTTGACTAGCAAAATACTACTACCTCTGTCCCTAAATGTAAGCCTTTCTACCAGTACAAATTGAACTACTAAAAAGGCTTACATTTCGGAACGGAGGGAGTACATACAAACAAATGCTATTTCGGTACACATAACCCCCTGGCAAGGCATTATATCACCTTGATTTTCTCAATATCATGGCATTTCAATCAGAAGATAAGCTGAGTCAACATGCATTTCCTTGTGAAGAATTAGCAAGTAAATTAAATTAACAACTGATAAAAAAAGGCAAGCCTGAGGGGCTAATGTTGATCATATTGGCTCAAACTGGATGATGCCAAAATGCAATGAATGCTCCTGCCTCCTTAACAAGTGCACACCAAAATCCATTTATTCAGAACTAATGTGACTCGAAATTAGTATTATTGTAGTTTTCAGACACGTTGCACGGATCATCTACATCCGGAAGGTACATTAGTACAAGACATACTAGCATATTGGTAGACTTATGTAGCATACTTACGATAACCACAAGTATAAACTGTAGAAAATGCATTTCTCACAGCTGAAAACGTATGTTTGTTCCTTATAATCTGTTAACCAAAGAGTGCAGACTGGGGGGAAAGTAACAGGTATAGGAGATTCTCACCGAAGCAATGTGAGCCTTAGAATCATGTCCAGTACTAAAGTTTGTCTCTGTGTTCACAGTATTCAGTGTTCCCACAGACAGCTCGTTCAACATCTTATCTTCTCCCTTCACCACCTTGATCTTCTCAGCACCACAATTCACTTCACCCTTCTCCTCCGGGCCCTGTTCCACCTTCTGCCCAGGTACAACCTATGCATGCTCTGTTTTAGAGACGCGATATCATTTAACTGAAGGGGGGAAAATGAAGCGATCTTACCATTTTTTGCCAACGCGCAGGGGAATCGCGCACACGAGGCTCCAGCACAGGTACATCCGTCCTGATCGCCTCCACCTTCTTCTTTTCCTCCCCAACTCCGTCGCCATCCTCCCCCAAAGCAGCAACGGCGGCCACTTCCTCCCCACCCTTCTTCTGTGCCCCATCAGCTATGTCACTGACTCGAACAGGCCCAGCGTCCACCGTGTAGCGGAGGACCTTGTCTTCTCCTACCTGGAGCACCAGTAAGCCATTCTCTATGCGCGTTTGCCTCCAGAACTTGCGGTAATCTTCGTCCATGGTCACGGTCTCGTACCACTGGAGGGCGTCCGCGGGCGGGATCTCCTTCTCCACCACGCGGTCGCTTCCTGTCGGGGCCGGGGAGGGGGCGGGGCCGATTTGGGCTTCTCCATTGGCGGCAGCCGTCCCCGACTCGTACCTGACGGTGACGGGAGGGGAGGCGCCGCGGGCAGGGAGCTCGACGGCGTAGGAATTGCCGTCGGGGCGAACGAGCTGCAGGAAGCTGAGGTGGTCGGGGTCTACCTGATCGACGGTGAGACCCTGGGCGGCGACGGCGGCGGCGGTGGGGAAGGCGGTGCGAGGGCGTGGCTGCGGCATGGTTGGGGGTTTTTGCTTCTGGGTTGGAAGGCGAATGGGAAGAGACAGCTCGTCCAAATTACGGGAGCGAGCGAAAGCGAATAATTGGAGGCTAGGCTAGCCTCTGACACACTCTGCGAGTGCGAAGAGACGACACAGGGGAGGGTCGAATGGACGCTGCAGATGGGAACGTTCGGCTTCCGGAACCATCCAACGGTGGCTGGTCTTGACAACAGACTTTTCACAAAAATGGAAGGTATCTAATGCTCCGGTGCTCCCCCACCAACCATTCATTGCATACATCTACTTTCGACCCCACGTGTCTAGATACATTCAAATCTAGCCAAATATAAATACAAGCTAACTATTCCTTCCGGCCTATATTAATTGACTTAAATTTGCTAGATTTAAATGAATCTAAACACTATTTAGTATATAGGTTTATTCAAATTTTGCCAAATTAAAGTCAATTAATATGAATCAGAGGGAGTAGTATGGTTCGAGAGAGTACTTTTATTTACCATTAAAAAAAGATATGCCTACTTTTAATGGAGTATTAATTGTCATTCAAAAAAGATATGCCTACTTTTATTTTTGAGATTGTAAAAGATATGCTGCTAGGTGTGCTAAATTTGGTGTGGAAAGATTGAGCTAGATTTGCTGAAATAATATGCATTTTTTGAGAAAAACAATGCATTCTGCTAAATATTACTATGAAATAGAATGCACTTATTACACTTACTCCGCGGAGACAGGATCGTAGCTTAACGGGGCGAGTGTGCTAATTCTCAATTAGGGGAGGGCAACTAAGCAAATTTACTCTGAAACCTCACTTAAATAAGTCTTAAACCACAACGTTTTATCTTGCAATAGGGGGCCAAGGCTTCAGCTGGTCCCTCTAGCTCTGCCACTACGCTGGTGTAACCATAAACTTAATTCAGTACTCCCTTTGTTTATATATTTTTTGAAAAATCAAACTATACAAACTTTGAATAACTTTTAGAGAAAATATAAACAACTTTAATACTACATATATCATAAAAATACATTTCACAATGTAATTAATGATATTGATTTTTTATTGTGCATGTTAATGATTTAATCTTAAAATTTGATCAAACTTTACGTAGTTTGATTTTTTTTTTAAATTATGTATCTTATAGAATCGGTGACACATTCTAATCAATTGCACATAGACGATGCCTTTTGGTTTGTCATGTCACGCGGGCTTCGCAGAACCATCATTCAAAAAGTGTTTATTTTTCATAGGATTGTTACAAAATCTTCAGCGCACCACCACATGTTGTAATAAGTAAGTCGTTGACATAATACTTATAAGCACCGTTTTACTTGTTTGTAGTTTTGCACTAACCCACTGTTATCTCAATCGCATGCCTTCCCGAAACATGTTGAGTTTAGTAACAAGGCCATAACAAAGTATGCTCAGATAAAGATCATATTCACGCCTAGATTTGTTGATAAATGCTATCTTTGGGATCTGTAGCCGGTGATCAAAGGCAGGCTATCGACTACCTTACCAAAAAGATATAAGAGGTAAAGCCTATGCTAAGATGTCAGTGGTTGAGGGTCTGGCTTAGGATTTAGCTACGTCGGCAGTGTGATTGGTGCTACTGATTTTCCATTCATCTGTTGTTGATGATGATCATGATTTGTTGCTTGAGGTCATGTATATTTTGGGAGGTGGTCTGATATTTCTCCATTAGCTAAGTTGCTGGTGAAAGTTGATCCATGGTATGTAATACATTGTGGGAGTTTGAGAGGTGGTATATATTAAACCTCTGCTAAAGAACTTGTGATGCATTACTCCAACAGGTAATTGTTAGTTCAGAAGGTGTTGCCGCTACTACTAACCTCTTTTTTTTAAGCAACACATATATTTCATTACTAGAAAATCAAGTTACATGACGCAACATATGTGGAAACAAAAAGACAGATCGGAATAAACTGATTATCCTAAAACTTCAGATAAAATCCTAAGAAATCGAGAAATACAAAACGGTCTCTAAAATTTCCCGCAATCACCATAGCCAGCGGCCGCCACCCAACACCTGTGCCGCCAAGGCGGACGCCGGAAGAGACGTCGAACCTCCGCCATTGCAAGATCCAAAATCGCACCATCGCCAACGAGGCTTTGTGAGTCGATGAACAGGCCTGTTGCACGCAGCGAGGCACATGTCGCCATGGCACGTCGACCGGGGGACATCCCCGTGTTGTCTTGGACCAAGATCCGCCGCCTCCCATTGACGAAGTCAGAGAAGAACAGCAAATCCACCACCTCCGGACCAACATCCTCATTCCAGAAGAACCACCTCGCCCTGGCCGCCAACGTCGTCGCGGATAACAACAAACGTCGGCGACACACCGATAAACTGTTCTCCCCAGATCTGAAGAATGGCGAGAAGACCAAGTTGTCGATCTGAAGGACCAATCATCACACCTTGCCATCAACTCCGAGACGTCGCCCCGAAGGTCGTCGCCGGTGTGGGAGTAGAGTTGAGGCAGATTTATTCCCATGGGCGCCGCTCCCACCACCTCAACGACGCACCAAAGAAGACAAAACCTAACCCTAACTACTAGACCAGAACGGAGGAACGAGGCCCCCTCCCTCCTGCCGCCGCCGGAGCGACAGGCGGAGGAAGGAGGGAGCAAGGCCAACGCCCTGGCCAGATGAGATCGGGAGGACTTTTTCATAGCCACCGCCGCCCCGAAGGTTGTCGCCGGTGTGGGAGTAGAGTTGAGGCAGATTTATTCCCATGGGCGTCGCTCCCACCACCTCAACGACGCACCAAAGAAGAAAAAACCTAACCCTAACTACTAGACCGGAACAGAGGAACGAGGCCCCCTCCCTCCTGCCGCCGCCGGAGCGGCAACCGAAGGGAGGAGGGACCAAGGCCAACGCCCTGGCCGGATGAGATCGGGAGGACTTTTTCGCATCCGCCGCCGCCCGCTCGCAAGAGGAACGCGAAACGGTGTATGCGTTGACTTACTACTAACCTCTTATGATGAATTGATTATGTGAATTACTTTCTAGGTTGTGTGATGAGTGCTAAGTAACCTCGTCATTCCAAAGCGTCGAAAAAAAAAAACCTCGTCGTTCCAATGAAAGAGGTTACTATAGCAGTTTGCAATCAAATAACCAATACCTGCATCTATCTTGATTGCCCTAGTAGATTGCAGTAGAGCGCAGTCCTTTTATTGAGGATCAGTTATTATGGCCTTCGTCTCGATCAGGAGAGTATTCAACAAACTCTGTCTACAAAGCCCTCGCACAAGTATGGAGCGGCAGTGCAAAGTATTCATCTGGCCGGCCCTTCAATACAGATTATGGACTTCTGATAGACGGATGCGCCATAGTGCCACGGCGCCTTGCTATGTTTGCCTACATGACAGAGGACACGGTTGTATCACATCTTGGTCCGCTGCTCCTTTGGGCGGCAAGTCTGGTTCAGCTGTTTTTCACCAAGAGTGCAGCAGGAATAGACCAAGTTTATTTGTGTTGTTATACAGGGGCTCTGCGCTGTCAGAGTACATACTTAATTTTAATTAGACCAAGTTTATTTGTATTGTATCTTTTTCATGGAGAACATCAAGTAGAACACGAGGTTCAGAGTGCTCAATTTTAACATGAGAAGTCCAGTTTTAAATTCATAAGTAGATCCCAGGTGTAAACTAGAATGTGCAATTTCACAGGGAATGATTTCCCCTTTCACCGGTTGAGCAATACATACATTTATTCTCCCAAAAGAAAGTGAATGACACGAGCAGAGTGTTCAGGTACTTATTGGCAAATATTCCCTAATGAGAGCAGTTTGTCACCTTTAAAGAATTATATCTATAAAGAGATGACAAGTGAATTATGGATACGAGTAATCTCAGTCCATCAACGGAATGACCTCTTTCAGATCGTCTATCCATGGCATGAATTGATCATCATGTGCACTATTCTGCAAAAGAGTAGTGTAAATTTCATAGTTTGCAAACATCTTCATGCTACCAAGGTACTAATGCTGCAAGCAACTGATTTTATTATGATTGATATTAGGCCCACCTAACATGGTCTTTAAATGGACAATATTGACCTGCATGGTAAACTAGTCTATCTATAGCATGTCTCCTTTTAACTCTGCCAACAGAAAACATGTGCTCCAGCTGTGACCAACTTACTGGAGTAAGTAAAAAAATAGTTCATTGGAGAGGACCTAGAAGGGTTTAGGGTTTGGGACTTTCGATTTAGGGTTTATATATGGAGACACGAACATTACAGACATGAACACAATTAGTGCCTACATTATTATTATCAGAAAAAAATAGTACGAAAGGATACCTGCAACCAGAAGAAAAATCCACGCATCAGAGCTAAACCATTGGAATAGCTAGTGCTTCTAACTTGTTCGACAAAATCTGAATTAAAATAAACAAAGGTGTTAATTAGTACTACAAACACAACAACTCGGAAACGTTGAAGGAAAACAGCATTCTTGATCAAACAATGCAAAGTGATTTACATTAATTAACCTCCGTGATCAATATTTTCTAGTATTCTCGAGGAAAAATAAGAAATGTGCATTGCTACTGGTTTATACTATACAAGTCAACTGCAATACCAAGGATCACTTAGAGCATCCGCAGTGTATGGTTTTTACTGCCTCTAAGCACTCTCTCCTCCTAGAGGCAGCCTCTGCCTCTAATGTAAGAACGTTAGCATCACCTCTAGCCTTGGAGGCAGCCTCTACCGAGTAAACAACTCACAAATATTAGATTGGGTGTTCACATGAGCAGAGAGCAAGCAGTTGAGACATTGGACTAGTTTATTTTTTGTGAGGTCTACCTTCAAGGCAATAGGAAACGCTATCCATTGCACAATTTTGTGCTAAATTTGAAGACTGAGCATGGAGACTGCGGAGCCCATCTTACAGGCAGCTCAGCCTCTACAATGTGGATGTCCTTAGTGTCTTGTCAGAGGGAAATAAAGCTTCTCAAGCAAAATAAAATTACTTAATATTGTGTACTAACAGAGTCTAGAGTGAGTAACTGACTACAGCAAATCGATGGTATTACAATCAAGAAAACAATATGTGCAAATGATTGATTGCTAGCTGAGATGCCCATCAAAAGTATAGAGTACTGCACAAATACATTTAAAATTATGTATAGCATATACTGCAGTGGAATTCTAACGCTCCAGGATAACTCATGTTATGATGATTGTTAAAACAATACAGCAGCGTGTCGCTAATCTGAAGACAGAGCTGTTCATGAAGTGCAAAAAATACAGTTCGCGGGATTTTTTGACCAGTTACAATAACAATAAGAAACAAATTTCTGAAGGGGGCAGGGCAAAAAGCAGGACATAACAGATGAGACAAAGAACACGGTACTTATCAGATAAAGTGTATATACATGATACAGGAACATACCTGGGTAATGGTCAAAATACGAATTGCCCATCTCATCAGTAGGGTAGAATTTTGCATCATTGCGCACCTGTCGCAACTTCACTAAAGGCCTACGGGTAGCGGCCATGTCAAACAGCTCAAGGTACTCTTTCCGGCTAAATGGCTTCCGAAGAGCATCCATCAATCTTCGCTTGAAGTCTGAATCTGGCCTCAGGTTGATATGTGGAGGCCATATAACACCTTGTGATCTACGCGACTGCAAATTCGTAGGAAGCAAGAAGAGAAGTAAATCACACGTAGTAGTTGCTTTACAGAGAGAAAAAAGACAGCCCATTGTACATGAAGTGATGTACACCTTCGCTTAAATCTTTATAATCTTATAATGAAGTTCGTAGTGGTTAATATAAATTGGAAAGGTCTAAATTCCAAAAGAGTAGCTTATCATCACTCATACTCATAGTGAGTTGCAGAAGTAGAAAGAGTTAATGGCTACCTCATTATGTTCCTTTGCCTATATTAAGTGATTGGCAATGAAGAATCAGCAAAAAGGGCAAAGTGGGGGAGCTATGTTTAATCACAAATGCCCAATTGGGATGGCGTGATGTCCAAAGACATGAATGTGTCCACTTCCTTGGAAATAAAGATTGATTCACTTCTTCAGGATAACTGTGATTCTATAATTTTTCAAGCATACTGTGAGAGCCCAAATATATGGGAATTTGGAAATTTGATGGGAAAATGCACCTGTTACAGAACAAATTAGCTTCAGTCCTCACTAGCGTAGGTGCAATTGTTAATTTGACAATAGTCCTATGTACGGTACTGGCACTGATCGCTTAACTACAAGCTGATGAGTTCTAGAGGCAAGCATAAATCAGATGCAATCATATACAGGCTGATCAGTTCTATAAACGAACAGTACGAAAATGTAACAGTAACAGGTATCAGAGAGCGAAGCACATTCTCACCGAGGCAACTCGAGGCTCAGCATCCTGGTGCCCCGTAGCTTGCTGACTCTCCATCCTTTGCCCAGGCGTTGGATCCGCACGCCAATCGCAAGCATACTGCCGCGGAATAATTACCACCGGCTCCCCTGATTCGCCCCCCTTCTCCTGCTCCCCGGACGAAGCAACGGCCGCCTCTTTCTCCGATTGCTCCTCGACTCCGCTGCTACCTTCAGATTGCGCCGCATCCGGGTCCGGCTCGTAGTTCACGACTAGGCCCCCGATCTCGAGCCTCAAGCGGTTGTTCACCACGCGCGTGTGCTGCAGGAAAACGCGGTAATCCTCGTCGATGTCGACGAGGGAATCGATCCACGAGGGGGGCACCTCCACGGAGGAGTCCCTCTCTTCCGTCAGGCTGTTGTTGCTGCCGCGGCCCGGGGAGGGGTCGGAGACGCATTCGCCGTCGGAGTTGGCGATGGGGGGCTCGTACTTGATGACGGAGGCAGGGGAGGTCCCGCCGGGCGGGAGCTCGAGGACATAGGAGTTGCCGTCGGGGCGAAGGTGGCGGAGGAAGTAGAGGTAGTCGGGGTCGAACTTATCGGCGGGGCAGTCGCCAGCGGCGAAGGGGGAGGGGAGGGAGGGCATTGCGGCAGGGGTTTGGGGCTTTGGGCTCGACGCGACTGTGCGAAGCGGCTAGCTCCTGTCGCCTGTCGGCTCATGGAATATGTCCCGATTCCTCATCATGTCGAAACACGCTTTCACTCACCTTTATAAACAAACCACGCATCTGAGAACGCTGCTGAATTAAACAGCACAATCTTTAAAAGACAGACACACAATATATACATGATGTTGGAGCAGTAGCACACACACACAAACTAAAACAAGGAAAACAGAGATGGATCGACTAGATGAGCAAGACCGCAACCGCTGCGCCCTCTAAAGAATGCCTACCCCGCTCCTAGCCCCGACTCGACAAGCACCAAGCAGCACCCTCAAGAGGGAAAGCGACCGCTGCTGCCCAGACCAGAGACGGGCCCTAGGGTTTCCCTCGGCACACATGGGGGAATGGATGAAGGGAAGCCACGACGCCCTCCATGAAGGAAGATGCCACCCACAGGCGGCACCACGTCGGTGTCGGTCGAGCCGACAAGGATTTCTCCCGAGGGCCCTATCCATAACCCCCGGACGAGCCGAAGCACAGGAGACCCGCCAGCGTGAGGCCGTGCCACCACCAAACCTTGCCGCCCACGAGCATGCGCCACTCTGGTTCCGACTTCGTCATCATCATCTCACCGAGCAAGCCAACGCGAGGACTGCAACATCGCGACATAGATAGAACTGGAACGGGGCCCGTAGTACCGCGGCCGCGCGGGAGGGTACTTCCTCCACCTCCGGAGGCGATATTCGATCGGACGCGTCGCAGACAAAACAATCCTCCATAGGTCTGGCCAGGCCCAGTAGGCCCGTAAAGCCTCCGCGGAGGCAAACCGTGAAGGGAATATGCCCTGAGAGGCAATAATAAAGTGGTTATTATGTGTATTCCAAGTATATGATAGATGTTTATTTTGCATGCTATAATTGTATTAATACGGAAACGTTAATACATGTGTGTTTAATAAACAAACAGAAAGTTCCTAGTTATGCCTCTCTCATAAACTAGCTCGTTGATTAACAAGATGATCAAGGTTTCCTGATCATGGACATTGGATGTTGTTAATAACGGGATCACAACATTAGTGTAATGATGTGATGAACATTCATCCGAAGTATAGCATTACAATCAAAGTCATTGAGTTTATATTGCTATAACAACTTACGAAGTGATCATAGTCCTTAGACCATGAGATCATGTCAATCACTAACACCGGAAGAGTTTCTTGATAACATCAAACGTCACACCGTAACAGGGTGATTATAAAGATGGATTCAGAACTAACAAAGTGTTATGTTGAGGCTCATGGATCAAGAAGTGGAATTTGTTCATCCCGATGACGGATAGATATACTCTGGGCCCTCTCGGTGATATCACATTGATTAGCTTGCAAGCAAGTGATTTGATCACTAGAATGTTATATCACAGGAACGAGAAAAGAGTGCATGTCGGTAACGAGATTAAACTAGGTATGGAGATACCAATGATCGAATCTCGGACATGTAATATATCGTGAAACAAAGGGATTAAGATACTAGCGTAAAAGGTTCCGACGATCACAAGAAAGTCATCGTTGAATGTGTGGGAGTCAGTATGGGTCTCCAGATCCCGCTTCTGATTATTGATCTGAGAGGGGTCTCGATCATGTCCGCATTATTCACGAACCGTAGGGTGACACACTTAAGAGACACCGACATCCAATTGGAGCAAAAGTTTCATACCGAAAGAATGAACAAGCGCAGGAATTTATTTCACTAGATACCGAAACAGGTTTTCGGGTGAAATTGCATAAAGTGGTTATGCATGTGAAATAGAATTCTAGCAAGGGGTTATTTGTGAATGTTTGTCATTAAAGTAATTGACAAAATTCTGAATAAAATAAAAGAGTTTTATTTAATGAGAGTTTGCATTAAATTTGGTGGAAATTTAATGGGAATTTTGAGTGGACTTTTGAGTGGAGGGAATTTAGAGGAGTTTTGTGAGTGGAGTGTCCACCCACATGAAGAGGGGAGGGCAAGGGGGCAGCCCCCATGCGCCGGCCACCCCCTTGGGGTTCCCCCCTCCTCCTATAAAAGGAGCCCCTCCTCCTCACTTGTCTCTCACACCTCCTCGTGAAGGATCTCTCTCCCCCTCTAGAATTTATCCCCCATGGTCTCGGACTAGCGAGATACATGTTCCCGGTGGCTATTCGGCAAGAAAGAGTTGTGCTTCCGCTGCATCGCTGGAGCGAGGAGGCGGAGGTTGCTCGGTGCCTCGAACGTGTGTGCGAGCACGGATGCGCTGCTGATTTGCGGCGCTAGGACTTCCTCTCGATCTTGAGATCGGCAAGAGATCGTCTACATCAACCACGAGTTGAACTCGTTAAGCTTTGTCGGTCTTCAAGGGTATGTTCTCTACGGATATACATCCGCCCGTTGTTTGTATCTAGTATATATAGATCTTGGTATATAGTTCACATCGTAGGAAAATTTTTGTTTTCTATGCTGCGAACCCTACAAACCGGTCCCATGGCGGTCCGGCCGGGCCCCGACGAGCCCATAAAGTCCGCCACCACGCTGCAACAGGCCGGCCGAGGATAACGAGGATCCCATCCACCCTAACCCGCCAAGATCTGCAGCACAGCCAAAGGAAAGCCGGCGAGGCTGATACGTCCAAAACGTATCTACTTTCTCGAAGACTTTTGTTATTGTTTCTCCTCTTAACTTGTGTGTTTTGGATATAACTAACACGGACTGGCGTTGTTTTCAGCAGAATTACCTTGATGTCTTGTTATTGTGCAGAAAATCAACTATCAGGAAAAATCCCGGAAAATATGCCAAAAATTATATTTCACCAGAAGACACACGGAGCCAGAAGACGAGACGGAGAAGGGGCCTGGGGGGCCCACACCCCCGCCAGGCGCGGGTTCACCTCTGGTCGTGCCTAGGGGGTGCAGCCACCCCAGGCACCCCCTCGCCTCCCTCTGCGCCTATAAGTTGCCTCTCGACCTAAAAACCGAGCGGGGGTCGATAGTTTTTCAGAAAGAGTTCTGCACCGCCGCCGCCACCAGAAACCAATATTCGGATCCAGAAACTCCGTTCTGGCACCCTGCCGTAACGGGGGATTTGGAGAGTGTGGCATCCCGCAAAACCACTACTAGAAAATCACGTTGTTTTTGTGCATTGCATCATCATGACCGCATGCTCATGTCATCATGCCACATTGCATTTGAGCATCGTCATCATCTTGCATTTGCTTGCATAAAACTATTTTCGGAAAAACCTATTTTTGTTTTCTAAACGCCCCGTCTTTGTTCAAACACAAAACCGGGTCTCCGGATTAATTTGTTTTGTCGGCCAACGGTTTGCAAAAACCTGTTTAAAACAAATAAAATATTTAATTATTTTATTGGGGGCAGCCAAACCGGGCCGATCCGACCCAGTCGGCCACCCCCAGTACAAAATCGGGCCACCTATATTCTTTTTCTATCTAGTCCTAATCTACCCACCCCTCCAACCACCTCACCCCCTCCAATCACTTGGCGACACCTCACCCCTCCACCTCACTCCACCCAATCACACGCTGCCACCTCATCTTATCCTCACCCCTCTGTCTCTCCCCGCTGGCCCACCACTCCCTCCTTTCCCACTCCCTCATCCAGCCGCTCCACACGCCACCAACCTGTTCCTGGCCACTCCCCCACCTCCTTCTCTCCCTGCCCGCGGGCCCCGCTCCCCTCTGGCCCAACACACACACAAACGCACACGCGCGCCCCCGACCGTCTGGCCCCACCCCGCCTGGGCCCCACCCCACCCCGTCTCCTTCCTCCCCCCCGCATCCTCTTCCTCTGCTCACCACCACCAACCCCGCCGGCCTCAGACCCCCTCCGCGACCGCCCTGCTCGTCGTCGTCCCGCCAAGGACTACCCCGCCGCCAGCGCCGCCTCGCCTCTCCTCCCTCCCCTGGCCTCTCGCCTCGCCGCATCGCCCCCACCAAACCGCGGCGTCGCCCTGGACCTCCTCGCCTGCCGTGGCCGCGCCCCGCTTCCCCGACGTGCACCCCTCCCCGCCGCCGTCCCCGCCTGGCTCCTCCTCGCCGGATGCCCGCGACCGCCTCGCCGCCTTTTCCCCTCCTCGGCGCCGGCCTCCTCAAACCAGCCGCCGACGCGCCGCCCTCGTCAACCTCCTCGTCCTCCGCCGCCCCTGGAAGCCCCGCGTCGTGGCTCTCTTCCCCGCCACCGACCGCGAACCGCCGCCTCCTCCGCGTCCTCCGCCGCCCCTGGAAGCCCCGCGCCGCTCTCCCTCTCGCGCCACCGCCTCCCCGGAGCCCGCCCGCAGCCTCCTTCCTCCTCAGCGTCGCTGGCCACCTCCACCAGAGCTTCTCCCCGGGGCCTTCCTCCTCCGCCGCTCAGGCCCCGCGCCATGGGGGTCTCGTCGTCGTCCTTGGCACCGCGTCGCACCGGTCGACGCCCTCGCCTTCCGGCTTCGCTGCCTGACCTCGCTGGGACGCCCGTGGTCGTCGGCCCCGCAGGCCTGCCTCCTGCCCGGCGGCAAGACAACCTCGCCGGGGATCTCCTTGTCCGCTGCCTCGCTAGCAGGTCCACGGCGGCCAGGTGACGCACGTTGGTGTCTGCGCATGTATCTGTTGGTGCCTGTGTGTTGTTGTAACAAAGCAGTGCTGTAACACCCTCAGAATCGGACCTATGCAAGTTTTAACGAAACCCGCCAAACCCGCATAGAAACGATTCAAAGGTGCCCACCAGGCACTTTCGTGCGTGTGGAAAACAAAGTAATAACATTACACAACAGTCCTCGATGGGACCCACAGAACAGATATATATATAACAACGACTCCATGAGTCAAGAATACAGATATAATATACAAAGATCCAATCACCTTGAAAACGATAGAGCGTCCAGCTACGGACAAGATGCAAATGGGGCTAAGAGCCCTGAGGAATAACCAATGGCGTCCATAACCCTGCCCAGGCCAAGCCAGAAGGGTAACCCTGCTAACGGCGTCGATCTCAAACCTGCTTAAACAAAAGGGGTGCCGACAAAGGGCAAAGGAAAAAAAGGAGCGTCAGTACTGAGGCCAGTACACGGCGAGGCTAGAATTCGGCGGTCCTCGCCTACATAGGTATGGTGGACTGAAGCGGCAGCGGTAGCAGGCACTAAACAACCTATAGAGACTCGATACAACTGGCGGCAATCAGAGAGGGGTAAGAAGGACCTATCCGGAACCAACCTGAAGCTAACACCAAACAAACCCATCCTGGTGTTTCCCCCTCGAGACCCAATGAGGAAGTCAACCGAGGAACTCACACAGTTGGCAGTTTTACTCATTCTGTTATCGTTGCAGCAATTACTAGTCAAGTATAGACAAACATCCTGATAAAATAAGCAGTGGGCACTTTTATTTAACCATTCCGTTATAGTTACAACACTTACTAGTCAGATACAATTAGCATGAGATAACCCCAAAACCCAGCAGTTGTTGGTACTTTTAGGTAGCCATTCCGTTATAGTTGCAATACTTACTAGTCAGGTACAATGGTCGCAAGCGACACTCCAAGCAAGCAGTTGTGGGCAGTATTATTTAGCCATTCCATTATAGTGAAGCTGATTACTAGTCATTATAAAGTCAAATTTATAGCAATAAACTTTAGTTATGCTTGTCTATGGTCGAGATACTGTGCTCCAAGTCGTCCATAACCGCGGACACGGCTTTCAGAAAGTTTTACCCGGCCGGGGTGCACCAATAGCAACACACGCTCGATCAACCTCGGAAAAACCAAAACAAAACCCAACGAGGCTTTCACGACTGAACAATCACAGGATTCAGAAATATTTCAGGGGGCCACCCCTTGGAGTCTCCCCGCAACGAAGTAAGCAAGCTCCGAGACGGACTCAAGGTTTGGGTATACGGCTGTGAACGACTGGGAACCCAAAACTGGGCTTGTCGACACCGCGGAATCGTGTCCCGATCCTAAACAGTACAGGTGCTATCTGTCGCACAATTTAAATACATAAGTAGCATGGCATAAGTACAGGATCGTAAATAAAACCTCAAACTAGTTTGTGGCCCCAAGAAATAAGACTGAATCAAGCTCTGGCTCAGGGGGTCCCATATACCTCCCGGATGTGGATAGCGCGATAAATCAGGGAACAGGTATCAAGTACTCGGGGTCCTACGGGACACAAGTGGGCGTTCGGAAACCAAATATTTTCTATCACCCACCGATGCCTCTGCTTACTTCAATTTTAGTTGTTAAACAGGAATTAAAGTGTACGATAAGTAAAACTATGATCAGCTCCAACATCAACATGCGGCAATACATCAACAACTGTGGCACCGGACGACACGCAACAGCACTTGAGCAAGCGACTACGACGCGCAAGTCCAACTATCTACCAAACAACAGGTAATAGGATGTGTCCAAGGCAATATAGGGCTGCACGATATATCACAGGTACGGAAACTAAAGCATCGCAACACAGATAGCAATAGATCAACATGAGGGAATAAATACTATAAAAGTAAGATAGGTAGAAAGGGGGAGATGCTCGCCTGAAAAGCATTGTCGAAGGTTCAACCGAAGATCGGGGCGAAGCTCACATCAACTCAACGGCCTTATCCGCGAAGAAGCAAAACACTAGAAGAAACACCGGATGCACTATTTAATACAACGGCGGAAGATCGGCATGATGCATGTATGATGTATGGCATGGCAAGATGCGATGCAATTAGGTCATATTAAGTGGAACCGGGGTCCCGACAATTAATTAGGTGGTTCATGTTGTTTAGCTACCCCGCAATTTAAATGTTGCATTATCAAGGCAAAAGATGGCACCGGTTCGCTACACAAATTTAAATGAGGCCAATATAAGACTAGATTTGTCCGCATATGGGCCCCATATTTAATTATGCAGTGAATCGGCAAAAGGCCCCCAAACCACAGACAAGGATGCATGCATGAACAATTTATATGCAACAAGTTGTTATTTCATTTATAAAAATAGGGTATCGAGGAAAAGGGTCACACATTAGGGCTCGACGATCTTGGTTAGGGTTCGACGGGGTTCCGGGTTGGTCTCGGGGTCCAGGGTTCGACGGAAACGTTCTCGGACTCCGGGATCGTTCTCAGATTACTGGGGTGGATCTTGTCGTATCCGCGGTGGTCGGCCATGTTGTCGGTCTTGTCGTGGTGAAGCTCTTGTCGGGTCCGCGCCGTCGAGTCGGTCCTGGCTTCGGGGTGAAGTGCTCGTCGTTCTCGTGGCGATCTTTGCGTCCACCCGGTTCGGGGTTCCACGGGTCCGGCTCGACAATCGGAATCCGGGAACGGGTCCTGGCGAGCTTGGCGTCCGGGAGGGAGGACTTGTCGCACCGGGGTCGTCGGCATGTCGTCGGTTTTTCTGGGCCGTAGCACTTGGCGTCCGAGAGACGATCTTGGGGGTTCGGTCCGGACTCGCATCCGTGAAGAAGACCTTGACATCCCGGATCGGTCTTCGGTTCCCGGGACGATCTTGCGGTATGGTGTCGTGGTCTTCGGGGAGCACCTTGTACCTTCTTCGGCATCACGCCGGTCTTGTCGGTCTTGGGGCCTCAGAATTTGAACCGCTCCGAGAAGATCTTGCGGTTTGCGGTCTCCACATCCCAATTTAGTACCAACCTGGTACTACACCGAAATCGTGCATTGTTGGAGGCAGAGAACTCGCTGCTGTGGGCTCGGGGTCGGGCGAGGGCGGCGCCGAGGAGGGCGGCACGGGCGGCGGACAGGGCGAGGTCGGCGGCGGCGCAGGCCGACGGGAGGCGCTCAGGACCCGAAGGCGGCGGCCGGGGGCGAGCTCGAGGGGGCGCTGCAGGCGGGCAGAGGGGCCGGAGGCGAGGCGGAAGGACGGCGCGGCGAACTTGGCGAGACCGGCGGCGGGGCGCGGGGTGCTGCGGGCGCGGGCGGCTCGCTCGCCGGAGGACGAACGCCGGCGCGGCGGGTGCGGCCGGGAAGGAGCGGAAGGCGGCGGTCGGCGCACGCGGGGCAGAGGCGCGGCGAGGCGGCGCGCTCGGAGGGAGCAGCGCTGGCGGACGCGGAGGCAGGCCGGCGACCTGGAGGCGGCGAGGGGGTGCGGGCGAGCCGGAGGCTGCGGCAGCGCGCGCCGGCGGCGTCGGGCTAGCGCGGGCGCGAGGCGCGCCGGCAGAGAGAGGGCCGGAGGCGGGGAAGAGGCGTGGTGGAGGGGAGACGAGGCGGCGAGGTTGGTGGCGGAAGCGTGGGCGGCTCCGGCGGGGCGGGGAGGAGAGCGGCCGCGGCGCTGGGTGGAGGGGCGGCCCGGCGCCGGCGCGGACGCGGGGCGCGCGCGGCGGGAGAGCTCAGAGGAGGGTGGGGGCGCGATCGCCGGCGGCCGGAGAGAGGCACGGGAGCGACGGGGAAGCGGAGCTACGAGGGAGAGAGGAAGGCGGACGGCTGGGGGAGGCCGTGGTCGGGGTCGGGGCGAGCAGCGGTGGCGGCCGGCGCGAGGCTAGCGGCGGACCGGCGGGGAGCGGGGGCCACCGCGGGGCGAGGGGGATGGGGCGGTTGTCGCGTCGGGTAGGGAGGGAGAAGGAAGAAGAGAGACAGGGAGAGGGGCGTGGGTCAGGGTGTGGGACAGGAAGAGGTGGGGCCACGGGGCGGGCCCAGGTGGCAGCGGTTGGGGGCTGTGTGGGTGGCCTGTGTGTGGCGTGCGTGTGTTGGTGGGGTGAGAAAGGGAGGGTGAGAAAGGGAGGGTGAGAGGCAGGTGGTGAGGTGGAGGGCTATGAGTGGTTGGGGGAAGGGAGAGGGTGAGGTGGCGTTCAGGGATAGGAGGGGGTGATGTGGAGAGGAGGGCTGGGTAGATTAACTGGTAGCTTTAGGATTTGTCTTGTGGACCGATTTAAATCCTGGGGCGGTCGTTCGGGTCGAATCGGCCCGTTCGACTGCCCCGCTAAAAATTAATTAAAAATTTTAGTGGTTTTCAACTGACGTTTGCAAACCGATAGCGGACAACAAAATAATCCGGTGACCCGGTTTTGATATTTGAATAAAGATGGGGCGTTTTAGAAAACAAAACGGGCTTTGCGAAATAGTTTTATGCAAACAATGCATGATGATGACGATGCAATGCACAAATTCAACGCGATTTTCTAGTAGTGGTTTTTGCGGGATGCCACAATTCGACACCACTAACAAGGGATCTCGCCCTCGAGATCCGCCTCATGGTACCGGAAGGAAAGGTCGGCGATCTGCGTCTTCTCGCTTCGTGTAGATCCTCGCGACACCACTAACAAGAGGTCGTTGTCCTGATCAGCAAGAGAACACTCCGGAAAAACAACGGACGAAGTTAAAGGTAAGGCCACCTCTAACTTCCATGGAAGGAGTAAAATTGCATCGATCCACCATTCAATATACACAGCAAATGATAAGAGTAGTGGTATGGTCGCGACTCCATCCCGCACTCAAAGCATTACTATGTACACGAATAGACAGCTTATGCAACCAACCCTCAGGACTTAGACGGAAGATCCCGACAAACACGGTTCAGGATCAAAGGAGTGATGCAGACTCTGCATCGGATCTGGCGTAGATGATGTCGTCGCGTCGGGAAAACACCGGAAGGCATAAACAAAGAACAAGGATGGTACCACAGCAGACGGATTCCTCAAGCAGCATGAACACCGGATGGTAGAACATCGTTACCAAAGGAGGAAGCGAAACCCTGAAGGTACGACGGAAACCCAACCACGAGAATTCCTGGACTCGAAGAGAAAGAAGAGAGCGGATTTCAAAACACGTAGGGGTAAGAGGAGAATAGCAGAGGGGTAAGGAGTAAAATCAGACCTAATCAGAACTATCCAACCGATTTTTAAAATAGTTTTGACACTCTACTTCGGCCGTTAGCTAGGTTATCCTACAGGGTGGACTTGTGGGGTATCGCAACTGCTGAGCTCTGATACCACTCTGTAACACCCTCAGAATCGGACCTATGCAAGTTTTAACGAAACCCGCCAAACCCGCATAGAAACGATTCAAAGGTGCCCACCAGGCACTTTCGTGCGGGTGGAAAACGAAGTAATAACATTACACAACATTCCTCGATGGGACCCACAGAACAGATATATATATATATAACAGCGACTCCATGAGTCAAGAATACAAATATAATATACAAAGATCCAATCACCTTGAAAACGATAGAGCGTCCAGCTACGGACAAGATGCAAATGGGGCTAAGAGCCCTGAGGAATAACCAATGGCGTCCATAACCCTGCCCAGGCCAAGCCAGAAGGGTAACCCTGCTAACGGCGTCGATCTCAAACCTGCTTAAACAAAAGGGGTGCCGACAAAGGGCAAAGGAAAAAAAGGAGCGTCAGTACTGAGGCCAGTACACGGCGAGGCTAGAATTCGGCGGTCCTCGCCTACATAGGTATGGTGGACTGAAGCGGCAGCGGTAGCAGGCACTAAACAACCAATAGAGACTCGATACAACTGGCGGCAATCAGAGAGGGGTAAGAAAGACCTATCCGGAACCAACCTGAAGCTAACACCAAACAAACCCATCCTGGTGTTTCCCCCTCGAGACCCAACGAGGAAGTCAACCGAGGAACTCACACAGTTGGCAGTTTTACTCATTCTGTTATCGTTGCAGCAATTACTAGTCAAGTATAGACAAACATCCTGATAAAATAAGCAGTGGGCACTTTTATTTAACCATTTCGTTATAGTTACAACACTTACTAGTCAGATACAATTAGCATGAGATAACCCCAAAACCCAGCAGTTGTTGGTACTTTTAGGTAGACATTCCGTTATAGTTGCAATACTTACTAGTCAGGTACAATGGTCGCAAGCGACACTCCAAGCAAGCAGTTGTGGGCAGTATTATTTAGCCATTCCATTATAGTGAAGCTGATTACTAGTCATTATAAAGTCAAATTTATAGCAATAAACTTTAGTTATGCTTGTCTATGGTCGAGATACTGTGCTCCAAGTCGTCCATAACCGCGGACACGGCTTTCAGAAAGTTTTACCCGGCCGGGGTGCACCAATAGCAACACACGCTCGATCAACCTCGGAAAAACCAAAACAAAACCCAACGAGGCTTTCACGACTGAACAATCACAGGATTCAGAAATATTTCAGGGGGCCACCCCTTGGAGTCTCCCCGCAACGAAGTAAGCAAGCTCCGAGACGGACTCAAGGTTTGGGTATACGGCTGTGAACGACTGGGAACCCAAAACTGGGCTTGTCGACCCCGAGTACTTGATACCTGTTCCTTGAATATTCGCGCTATCCACATCCGGGAGGATTATGGGACCCCCCTGAGCCAGAGCTTGATTCAGTCTTATTTCTTGGGGCCACAAACTAGTTTGAGGTTTTATTTACTATCCTGTACTTATGCCATGCTTTACTGCTTTATTACGATTGTGCGAGGAGCACCTGTACTGTTTAGGTAAGCGGAGTGTTTTCGCGGTATCGACAAGCCCAGTTTTGGGTTCCCAGTCGTTTACAGCCATTGTCGCAAACCTTGAGTCCGTCTCGGAGTCAGCTAACTTCGTTGCGGGTCTACTCAATGGGGTGGCCCCCTGAAATATTTCTGAATCCTGTGATTGCTTTGTCGTGAAAGCCTCGTTGGGTTTTGATTTGGTTTTTCCGAGGTTGATCGAGTGTGTGTTGCTATTTGTGCACCCCTGCAGGGAAAAACTTTCTGAAAGCCGTGTCCGCGGTTATGGACGACTTGGAGCACAGTATCTCGATCATAGACAACTATAACTAAAGTAGTGCTATAAATTTGACTTTATAATGACTAGTAATCAGCTTCACTATAATGGAATGGCTAAATAAAACTGCCAACAATTGTTTGTTTGGGTTGTCGCTAGCGACCATTGTACCTGACTAGTAAGTATTGCAACTACAACGGAATGGCTAAATAAAAGTACCAATAACTGCTGGGTTTTGGGTTATCTCATGCTAATTGTATCTGACTAGTAAGTGTTGCAACTACAACGGAATGGTTAACTAAAAGTGTCCACTGCTTATTTTATCAGGATGACTATCTATATCTGACTAGTAATTGCTGCAACGATAACTGAATAAGTAAAACTGCCAACTGTGTGAGTTCCTCGGTTGACTTCGTCGTTTGGTCTCGAGGGGGAAACACCAGGATGGGTTTGTTGATGGTGGTCTCAGGATGGTTCCGGATAGGTCTTTCTTACCCCTCTCTGATAGCCGCCAGTTGTATCGAGTCTCTATAGGTTGTTTAGTGCATGCTGCGCCGCTGCCGCTTCAGTCCACCATACCTATGTAGGCGAGGACCGCCGAATTCTAGCCTCGCCGTGTACTGGCCTCAGTACTGACCGCTCTCTCTTTTTCCTTTGCCCTTTGTCGGCACCCCTTTTGTTTAAGCAGGTTTTGAGATCGACGTCGTTAGCAGGGTTACCCTTCCGGCTTGGCCTGGGCAGGGTTATGGACGCCATTGGTTATTCTTCAGGGCTCTTAGCCCCATTTGCATCTTGTCCGTAGTCGGACGCTGTATCATTTTCAAGGTGATTTGGATCTTCGTATTGTATATATGTATTCTTGACTCTTGGAGTCACTGTTGTATATATCTGTTCTGTGGGTCCCATCAAGGACTGTTGTGTAATGTTATTACTTCGTTTTCCACCCGCACGCAAGTGCCTGGTGGGCACCTTTGAATCGTTTATATGCGGGTTCGGCGAGTTTCGCTAAAACTTGCATAGGTCTGATTCTGAGGGTGTTACAGAGAGGATCATCGTCATCGTCATCACCAACACATCTCCATCAACCACCGATGTTTCCCTCATCCATGAGTGAGTAATCCCCCGTTGTAGGCTTGGGGATGGTAGGGATTGGATAAGTTCTATCATGTAATCGAATAAGATCTGTTAGGGCATAGTGCCTAGTATCTCTATTAGTGCTTTTTGACTTTGTTGCAACTTGTTGTGCTTAATGCTTGTCACTAGGGTCCGAGTGCCATGATCTCAGATCTAAACTTATTATTGAATCATTATGATAGTATTGTTTGTGATCTTATCTGCAAGTTGTGTACACATATCATTGTCCGGATCCAAAGGCCCCAAAGTGACAATAATTGGGATAACCGGAGGGGATGGCTATGGTGTGAGGATCACATGTGTTCACGGAGTGTTAATGCTTTGCTCTGGTGCTTTATGAAAAGGAGCACCTTAATTGCCAGTAGTTCCCTGGAGGCCCTGCTGCCACGGGCTGGATGGATAGAAGATGTTGTGCAAGTTCTCATTGCGAGCACGTATCTCTATATTTAGAGCACATGCCTGGATTGTTTAGTACTTGGATGCTTGTTATTATTTATCTGCAATGCCTAAGATCTTGAAGTTACATGTTTAGACTCGTCCATGCAACGCCCGTCCATCCATCCATATGCCTACCGCACTCGAATCCCATTGTTTACTGTTACTATTGCTCCTGTTTTGCTGCTGCTGTTGCTTTGCTGTTACTACTATAAATTGTTGCTACTGATAAACTTCTGTGAGCAAGAACTATTTCCAGGTGCAGCTGAACTAACAACTCAGTTGTTAAGGTTTACAAGTATTCTTTGGATCCCCTTGTGTTGAATCAATAAATTAGGTAATACTTTCCGCGAAGACTGTTGCGATCTCTTACACTTGTGGGTCATAAGGGGCCACCTAACCCACATCTGGGCCCAAAAGGGCCCGATCTGGGCCGCCATGGCCACGCCCGCCCCGAACTCTGCCTGCCGCGGATGCGCCACGCTGCCCCGCCGCCCATGACCGCGCCACCGTGCTGGCTCGCCTCCTGTCGACGCTGGCCCTCCCAGGAGACGGGTTGAGGCATCACAGGACCAAATCGGGCCCGGATGGGCCTAGATCTGGGTTGTGCGACCCAGGCCGCCAGGTCCTGCCCGAGCCTCGCCGCAGCGCAACACCACCGCCGCTTGCCGCCTCCAGGACCCGGCAGCCAGCAGGGAGTTGCCCCGCCACCACCGGTCGCCACGCCGGCGCCGGAGAGCCATGCTGACACGCCCCAGGCCAGAGCGCCGCCCAAGCCAAAGCCGCAGACCCGCGCCACGAGCTCCGCGCGAGGGGAAGATGGGGCCCCGTCGCCGCCAGCGCGCGGCCTATGGCTGGAGACGCCCTCTTACGGCAGCGAGGGGAGAGATGGGGGAGGGGCCTAGAGGCGATGGCTCGGGAGCCCTCCCGTCGCCCATAGGAGCGAAGAGGAGGGGAACATTTATGGTTGATGATTTCGATTCCTCATCTTTATGCACATATGAATTCTTTTCGATTAAAATAGTATCACCAAATTTGTTTAAGATGAAGTGAATGAAAATTACATATTGGTAAAAGAACTGAGCCACTTCATCAAAACTTAAATGGTAGCCTTTGATGTTCGAGATTTTTTGTTTGTTTCTAACTTCTAAGAGATGTCAATTTGATTCTCTTATTTTTTTGCTAGAGATGAGCTCCTAACGGCCACCTCGCCTGTTGTCATATACAACTAAATTTTAGAATCTACCTGTTTGGTCTAAAATAAATTAGACATTTTTGTCTTTTTTGTAAGTATCTAGATGTCTTTTAGTGTAGCTCATTTTTCTAATCTACACGCTAAAAATGTCTAGAAACACGTGTTTTAGAAAGAAAAAACTAAAACATCATGTAATTTGAAAAGAGGGAGTATTACGGATAGATGTTGTTGGAATTCTAACTAATATGGTTAAATCCCATTTAGTCTATTGTGATAGTTGTTGAAATATCACGGACCCAATTGCGGGGTTAGACTAAAGTTTAGTTCCATGTTTCTAGTTGAGTGAGAATTGGACATCCTTAGGGCATGTATACTGCAAAGCGTTTAAACATATGCTTAAAAAGTCAAATCCGGATTTTGCGGAGCCGTCGGGCGCTAGAAGCGGAATTTTCCATGTGTTCGGACGTTTAGTTTCGCGTCGATGGCAAGAAAACGACAGAGATTCTTGTGGGAACCGCCAAAATCAGTAGGATTTCTTTCCTAGCGTCTCACTTAGAAGCCCCGTGTTGTATGTGCCCTTATAAGAAAGACTCATCTACCACTTCTACAAGCATAAAAAGAAGAGACCTGCACGCAGGGCCGGTCCTGAGTTTTTTTCTAGGGTGGGGGAGGGGGCGACTAGGTGAGAGAATTTGCCTTTTGATTTTGATTTAATATATTACATTCTATATTTTCGTCTTTACCAAGCATTGTTGTATGCTTTTCTAGAGGAGTATGTATGCAGAAAGTAAATTCTAATCGTCTTATTTTGAATTGAATTTTAAATTGGATTAGAAGAATAGAAAGGCCATGGGGATGGAAATAGAAAAAACAAATCTTTTTTGCAATTTCCTTGTCCATTCGTCGTTATAAAATACTTCAGTATTCTATATTTTGTTTTGCCAAACTAAGAAATACAATAGTCAATATTCTTTATAATAGATGTAGTATACTTTATTATATCATAAGAAACTTAAAATTTTTTAGTAAGGAAAGCAACAGCTGGTGAGAAAGACCATACTTTGTTTTGGTTTGGCGGGGTTCTTTCCTTTGTATGTAGATAACAATCCTTTTCTCGATCAGTAGATTCTGCCCTCTGGCCAAAACAGATAGAAAACAAGTATGGATATGCTCATATGATCGGACCAACTTCTCCACAAGTATGGTTTCTTAGTCTTTAGTGGGATTTGCCCGTCTCCATATTATTTTAATGAAACCATACCCTAATAAATAGTTATTCATTTACTCTTCTAGTTGAGAATGAGATTTTTTAATTCATAAATTATTAAGTTGATTCGCCTAAATGCAAATAGTATCTTGATCATTTATACACAATTTTTTTTATTTATTAGTTATGTGTTATCATACACCTCGTGTGCCATGGACAAAAGGTTACAAACTGAGTCGTGCATGAATGCAAACAAGTTTCATGCGTTCGTGTGTTTTTTGTTTCCTTTTTTGTTACAGTTTGGTTCTATTTTGGTTTTTTTTTGTCTCGTTTCCCTCCTCTCATTTGATTTTGTTTCAGTTGTTTTCTTCTTTGGTGGTCTTTTGTGTTTCACCTTTTCTTTTGTCATTTTCTTCTTTACTTTTCTTTTCGTTTGTTTCATTTCCCTTTCTTGAAAATACCTACTCCTTATGATCCATATACTAAATCAACGACATTTATAATGGATCAAAGGGATACATATTTTTGGAAATACTCACAAACACTAGTGCAGGCCCCCCCCTTTAACTCCGGTTGGGAGGGCCCTTTAACAGCGGTTCCCCAACCGCTGTTGAGGGTTCGGTGTTAGAGGGGGGGGACCCTTTAACACCGGTTCTTATACGAACCGGTGTTAAAGGGTGGCGCACGTGGGGCTGCCGCAGGCCTCAGGTCCCCCCCCCTTTAACACCGGTTCGTAGCTGGAACCGGTGTTAAAGGTTCTTCTGCCGCGGCAGAGATTTAGGCCGTTTTCCTGCCGCGGCAGAACTCTGCCGCGGCAGGAAAACGGCCTAAATCTCTGCCGCGGCAGACTTCTGCCTCTGCCCCGTTCTGGGCGTATTTCTGCGGGAGGGGGAGGGAGCGAGGGGAAATCGATCGGGAGCGGTATACTTATAAATCGTCATCGGTACATACGAGTACATGAATAATTAAGCAACTATTATTATACACAAACATCGTCATCGACACATACATCGTCATCGGCACATACATCGTCATCGTTCATTTTGGTGGATATCTAAAGAGTTCTCCGCCAGGCGTGACGACCTCATCAAGTATGAACCCCGCCAATTCCTCTTGAATGGCTCGTATGCGTTCAAATGGTAGGAGTTGGTCCCGCATCCGTTCGATCTGAATATATATGAAGAATGGGCCGTCAATATATATATAAGAATCAAACTCAACACAATTGATGGTAATAAAATAATGTTGTGGACTTTGTTTACTTACTCTAAGTTGTTCTAGTGCGGCTTGGCCTGTCGCACATATCGTGTTGCGAATGAATTCGCAAACATAGTACCCACATAAGTTATTGTCGTGTCCCTGATGCGCGCACTTTACGAGAATAGAGATTTCAATCAAAATAATAATCAATAAAGCATGATATAATGGAATTGGAAGCTAGCTAGTATTACTTACATTTTGGTCTACAAATTTTAGTTCTTCTGACCATTCACCCACGGCCCTGCCCGTGAACATTTTCCAAACCCTGTCCGACAAAGAAAATGGATAAAGGAGTAATTAATTACTTATTGTCACGAAAGTTGCCGATCTAGTGCGATAATATGATTGAAATTACCTCTGGAGCATCTCTCTAAAGTCTGCCCATAGCTCTTTTTCTTTTCGTAACGAGTCCATGACAAGGACTTTTCCTGAGTCGGGTTAAATGACTAGCAGAATAAAGTGGAACCTACGCACGCATAACTCATCATCAGTTACACTTAACATCGAGTAAGCCAAAACAGAATGTGTACAAGAGAGAGGGTAATAGTACTCACGAGAAGTTGTAAGGCAATAGTATTTCCCTTTTGGTTTGTTGTCTCAGTAAAGACTTTAGCAAGTAATCTTCTGTTTGCCCGGGTTTGTCTCTTACCACTTCTTCATGAACTCTATTTGGGTCAACGAGCCCAATGTCAAAAGGGCCTCCTTTCATGCATTCCATAACCTTTTTCCTGCATAATAGTATATACATATATGGTGAGCATATATATATACATGCAATTAATGAAGTGAATGAGATGAGATAAAAATTACAGAAATAGTACTTACACACAATAAAGGCTGATGGCAGATTTGTCGAGTTCCTTCTGATTGAATAGAAAATGCAAGTCTTGAATGTTGAAGTCGATCGCGTCGTCTCCGCACAAGAAAATCTGATCTCTTATATGTGCAGTGATCCATTCTTCTTTTCTCGTCTTGCAGAAATGAAGGTACCACTTGTGCAATTTTCGCATCTTTGTTGGTAGATTCTTGAGCTCCTCTTTCTTGACTAGATTCTTCCCATACTTCCATGGCTGTATGGGGTTGACATCGCATTTGGGCAAGTTGTCTCCCATGACGTTCAAGTATGCAATGTAAGTCATCCCCATCTCATTGGCCTTTCTTTGTAGCTCTGCCTCGTAATCATCTACGGGAGGAGCGTCCCGTTTGTCAAACATTTGGAGCGGGGCGCATGATTGGTTTTCCTGCTCTCCGAGCATGGGAACTATTTTCTGGGGTGCCTCACGACTGCTACTTTCAGTCTCCCTACGGCGCCTTGCATCCGCCTTCAAAATCTGGCGCTCGTAGTCCGGCACAAGTGGGGTTTCAGGTTTCAAAAGATTTTTGTAAAACTTCTCCACCACCGCCGGATCTATTTTCTCCTTTGGCTCGGCCCGTCTAGGTGCAAAGAATTTCTTGACCTGTTCTCCCGAGATCCTATTGGTCTCCTCGTCGCTGCGATTCCACGGTAAAACCGGCAATGGCTTGGCGGAAGGCTGCGGGACGTAGTTTTTTGAACTCTTTGGCGTACGGTTTCCTACGGATTTCTTTGTGGCAGTGCTACTGATGCTCCTCGTGGCAGTGCTCTTCCGCTTACGCTGAGGAGATGGCTGAAGCACCGGAGATGGCTGCCGCGCAGGAGATGGCTGACGGGCCGGAGATGGCTGCCGCGCAGGAGATAGCTGAAGCGGCTCAGACTGCTGACGCTGCGGAGACGGCGGGGGTGCTAGTGACCTCCAATTTGGAAGCACAATGTGTTCCTTCTTCCAAAGAATGGTTGTTTTCACTGCAAATTTGAGTTGAGTTTCCCCTTCACCTGTAGCATGGTCAAGCTGTGCTTCCTCATATTCCTTCACAACCTCATCCACCCCGACAATAGCATAGCCATCTGGAATCGGTCGGCAGTGGTAAGTTCCACCAGCTACAGGAGGTAAGGCATAGCCGACAGCCACCTTAATGGATAAGCCCATTAATCTCACATGCAGCTCAGCGTGTTCGCTCTCCGTGATCTCGTCAACGGGGTATCGAGGACCCGTCATTTCAAGCGTTGGCTGCATGTTCTCCGTGGAAGCCACACTGCTTTTCCGCGCAGAGTCTGGGCCGCGGGCAGCTTCCAATGCAGGCTCTTCATGCCGCTGAGATGGGCCGGTAGCTTGATGGCTCTGTTGTGCATTCACTTGCGTCTGCAGCGCCGCAAGTGCATGTTCTATCTGTGTCATCCGCTCTGTACGCTCTTTTTCTTTTCTGCCGCGCCATCTGTAAGAGTCGCTCCAGTCGGCAAACCCATCCTTCCACGTCATACCCCCTGTGCCTCGTGCATGTCCAGGGTGTTCTTTTTTACCGATGGCGCGTGTGAGCTGGTCATTCTCTCTGTCGGGATGGAAGGTCCTGGCGGATGTTTCCTCGTATGCCGTGATGAGTTCAGTGACGGGTTTGGCAAGGATGGTTGGGAAGATACACAATCCTGTTTCTGGGTCCAACCTTGCCCCGATTCCGTAGAACCAAGTCTTTGCACGTAGGTCCCACCCATCTGTCTGGGGTGTGATCCCTCTCTCGCGCAGGGCCCTCTCAGCTTCCTCCCACTTAGGCCTCTGAGATATGTAGCCACCTGACCCCGTCCTCTGGTGATATTCCTTCTTCAGGGCATTAAGCGTATTGGTTTCTGACCTCTTTTTAGCTATAGCACTTTTTTTATATGTCTCAAATTCGGGCCAGTGAGGTCTTATCTTCGCATAATATGCGTCTTCGAAATCTGGAGTCTCGCGAGCTTTGACAAATTTGTTCAATTTTGTCTTCCAGTTGCGGAAAGCCTCAGCCATCTTCTTTAGAGTCCACTCTTTGACCTTTTTCTTTATAACCGGGTTGTTTTCATCCTCCTCTGGCGGAAGGGTGAAATTTACCAACAACGAATTCCAAAGCGTTTCTTTGGATCTGTCATCGACAAAGGTACCGTCGCCCTTCTTTGGCTTATTCCAATATTCAATTATGATTGGGATTTGGTCCCTAACAAGAACTCCAGCCTGACGTATAAATTTGTCTGCGGCCTTCTTGGGCTCCATCGGCCTGCCATCAACACGGACTGCTTCGATCGTGAACTTTGCACGATCTTTCAACCGCTGGCTCGCGCCTCGCTTGCTCTTTTTCGTAGAAGAAGATGGTTGCTGGCTGGTCGATCCAGAGGGCTAAAAGAAGAAAGAAGCGTTAATTAATACATGTAGAAGAAGATTGTTGGTGGAAGTCAGCTGAGGCTTAATCAATGCATATACCTCGCCGGACTTTGTAACCATTAAATTGCGTTCACCGGAGTCTTCATCTTCTCCATGACTAGTACTTGAGCTGTCGTCGTCATGTCCCTCCAAGTTCAGATATTGTGAGGTGTCCTCATCAATAATGTTCTCCATTATTTCTTCTTCTTCAAGGTTTCTACTAAGTGGATCCATAGTTTCTAAAACAATAATATTATCTAGAGTAAGAGTGTAAACATTCAAGTGGACTTGGATTCATACACAAATATACATATTATTCATACCAAAATACACAAATAAATACACAAATGTGGGCGGGCTCGTCGGGCGGCGGGCGACGTCGGCGTTTAGGCATGGCCTATGAGCTCCGAAGCGGCGGCGGCGAGACGCTCCTGCACGGGGAAGAGAGTGAGGTGGTCAGTTAGGGTTTAGGCGTGGCCTATTATAATATCTTTGCTATAAGCTATTTTATTTTTACTCCACATGCTTCTAATTCACATGTGCAATGTTTAGATCGTCGGGGGTCGATGTCACTACGTTCATCTCGCCCATCTTTGGCACCCTGAAATCGTTCCGAGGGTCAATATATTATGCAAAGAACTGTGTTTATATCGTTCCGAGGCGTCGGCGTTTAGGCGTCGGCGTTTAGGCGTGGCCCAATCGAAGCCGCAGAGCATGCTGGCCAGGGCGAACTCCACGTTCATCAGCGCCGACCTAGGCCAGGAGGGGGGATGCCACATCGGAGCTCGCACCCCACCTAGGCCGCATCGCGAGCTCGCACCCCATGGCCACCACCAGAGCTTGCACCCCACCTAGGCCGCCCCCGCAGCCGAGAGGGGAGGCCGTCCCCGTAATCTCTGTCGAAAATTTCGTGAACTCAACCCACAGCCGCCGCCGCTAAAACAAGGCTGTCACCACCACCCGGCACCCGCCTCCTCTGTCGATGTTGGACCATGCGCGCGCGACGTACTGAACCTGAACGAGTTTATAGTATAAAACTACCAGTTTACTACCTAAATTTACCATATCATACCACTTTACGTTTTCAGAACAAAAAATCACCGGATTTTGGTTTGTTTTTTCCAATTCGCCCTAAACTCCATTTGTTGACAAATTGATGCGTTTTCTGGCAAGATGACCCCACCAGGAAGATGACGTGGCACCGGTTCCCACATGGCAGCACAAATTAAAGAATCAAAATATCCTAAAAATAGAAAATCTCAAATAAAAATCTATCAAAAATAAAAAAAACAGCCCACAGGCCCCGTCTCTGTCCCTGTCCCTGTGGAGGCGCCACCGCTCATCCCTGGAATCGGCGTGGATGCCACTCCAATAGTCACCTGCAGAGCGCCGCCCATCACCTGCTGGCTCGCCGGCCGGAGCACGCCGCCGGCGCAGGAGCACACACACGGCTGAGAGGAAGGAGCTGGGGAGGAGGGCCAGACGTGCCTCGTCGCTGGTGCACGGCGGAGGGGAAGGAGCTGGGGAGGAGGGCCAGACGGCCAGGCGTCGGCCCGGTGCGACGGGGCGGTGGGGACGGGGCTGGGAGGACGGAAGCCCTCGGCCATGGCGCGGCGGCGCCTCGACGGGGACAGGGACGGGAGCAGCCTGCAAAGGGGGGCGCCGGCGATGAAACAGAGAAGGGGAGGAAACAAAGCATGCTCACCACGGCGTCGGCGTCGGGCAACTGCAACGGCGGCCGGACAGAGGCGGCCGGACAGAGGCGGTGGCGGTCGTCGGCTTCGGTGGCGCGCGAGGACGGCGAGGGGTTCGGGCTCTGGCGATGGTGGCGCGATCTGGCTCTGGGGGGAAGAAAGGAGCGAAGGGGCGCATTTAATCCCCCCCTTTAACACCGGTTCGTGGCAGGAACCGGTGTTAAAGGGGGGGAATTCGTTTGCGCGCGTATTTATTACCCCCCCCCCTTTAACACCGGTTCCTGCCACGAACCGGTGTTAAAGGGGGGGTGCGCGCGGGAAACGAAATAAATGCCCCCCTTTAACACCGGTTCCTGTCTGGAACCGCTGTTAAAGGGGGGGGCATTTATTTCATGCATTAAAGGGGCTTTTTTAATTCAAAAAATATGATATGAATTTAGAAAATTCATATCTTTTTCATTTCAACTCAGAAAAATATGAATAATATATCATAATTTTCAGAAAAATAATATCTATCCATTCATGTAAATCATTTTATATTTACTTTACATGAATTTTTTTAAAATAATTAAAACACTTATTTCATGCATTAAAGGGGCTTTTTTAATTCAAAAAATATGATATGAATTTAGAAAATTCATATATTTTTCATTTCAACTCAGAAAAATATGAATAATATATCATAATTTTCAGAAAAATAATATCTATCCATTCATGTAAATGATTTTTATTAGATCAAATCATATTTTAATGCCGCATCTTTTGTATTAACATTTTTGAATTGATTGGATATTTAAATGTCGCATCTTTTGTATACACTTGATTCTCACCAAGCCTCTCTCAACTTGCATTGTTTTTTGATCAATGTGTTGGTGGTTTTTTGAATTAGCTATTTGGTGGTTGCTTCACAAAACCGTCCGTTTTTTATGCTCGGAAAATGGAAAATGCCTTTTTGGTGCGATAAAAAGGAAAACTCCTCTTGCAAACTATGCCTTGATTCTAGCCATAACATTGGTCATTTGACCCGAAAGCCAAGAAACCTCGAATGAGATAGGTCATTTTGAGACAGTTACATAAAGCCGAACTGGAACTGAAAATTAAGATACATAAAAGAAGTGAAAATTAAGATACATGGCCAGATTAAGTAACAATCGGCCGAACTTGTTTCGGAATGTTGGAGTGATTCAGTCATGCTCCTGCCTACACCTGTAATACTCGCCACTGTAGTCGTCGTACTCGCCGCCGCCGTCATCGCTGTCGTCGTCGGGGTCGCCGTAATTGAACCTCTGGAGAGTACGCGTGGGCTGGACTTGAGGGTAGCGCGTGGGCTGGACTTGAGGGTAGCGCGGACGGGGGTTAGTCGGCGACAGTGTCATAGGCCATGACGCTCTGGAGAGTCCGACCGCGCCACCATAGCCGACGGCCGGCCTCGTTGAAGTTAGGAGGAGGTGGGCCGTCCTCCTCGTGCCTGGCGAGCGCCCTCTCATGCCGATCCACGAAGAAGGCTTCCCAAGTAGGGAAATAGTCGGGATGCCATCTGGGATTCCTCCGCTGCTCCGGCGTGAGCTCGAAGTAGTAGTGGTTCGTGATGGCCATCCGGCGCGCCACACCTAGAGGGACAGGAGGAACCGGCACGCCTCCGACGCTCAGCATCCAGCCCACGGGGACACAGTAGCCCGGCGGCCAGGGGTAGTTCGAGGCGCAAAGCGCCTCCGCCTCCCTGGGGGTTAGTGCTACGGTGGAAGCCATGGGAAAGAGTGATGAGGTTGCAGATATGAGTCTAGAGATGTGCAATGACAATGGAGGCCAACCCCCTACATAAATATATAGTGAACTAGCGGGAAGAACTGGAGGGAAGAACTGGCGGGAAGAAAAATGGCGGGAAGAAAAATGGCGGGAAGAACTGGCGGGAAGAAAAATGGCGGGAAGAAAAATGGCGGGAAGAACTGGCGGGAAGAAAAATGGCGGGAAGAACTGGCGGGAAGAAAAATGGCGGGAAAAAAAATGGCGGGAAAAAATGGCGGGATGAACCTTTAGTCCCGGTTGGAGACACCAACCGGGACTAAAGATGAACCTTTAGTCCCGGTTGGAGACACCAACCGGGACAAAACACGAGTCAGCACTAATAATAGGGGTGAGTACATGTCGACATTATGTCGTGCGGCGTGTACCTTGTCCCGGATGGTGTCACCAACCGGGACTAAAGATGAACCTTTAGTCCCGGTTGGAGACACCAACCGGGACTAATAATAGGGGTGAGTGTCGACATTATTTTGTAAGTGTCAACACTATGTCGAGCTGCTTGTACTATAAATAGGCATCCTTGTGAGTCCAGTCCTCCAGCCAGTTTGAGGCAGGGACACCACTACGGCGAGAAGCCAAACGGGACCTTGATACTGCTCAGACATTCAAAAAAGATTTCCTTCTCTGCTTTGGTAAGAGCGTAGCTGGCAGGAGTTAAGTGGCATCGTTTACCCTTCTTGTTCTCAGGATGCATAGGCTCTTCAGGGGCCTTCAGACGTTGCTGGTCCTGTCGTGCTTCCGGTGTATCTTTTGTCTTCCCATACACTCCTAGAAAGCCTAGCAGGTTCACGCAAACATTCTTCGTCACGTGCATCACGTCGATTGAAGAGCGGACCTCTAAGACTTTCCAATAGGGTAGGTCCCAAAATATAGATTGCTTCTTCCACATGGGCGCGTGTCCGGCATCGTCATTCGGAACAGATAGACTGCCAGGACCTTTTCCAAAGATTACTTCTAGGTCCTTGACCATACCAAATACCTCCTCACCGGTACGGAGGACAGGCTTCCTCCGGGGTTCTGCCAGACGTTTGAAATGCTTGCCTTTCTTTCTTACTGGATGCAGGTTCGGAAGAAATCAGCGATACCCTAGGTACACAACCTTCTTACATTTATCCAAATATACACTTTCAGTATCATCTAAACAGTGTGTGCATACATTGTATCCCTTGTTTGTCTGCCCTGAAATGTTACTAAGAGCAGGCCAATCATTGATGGTTACGAAAAGCAATGCTCGTAGGTAAAATGGCTCCCCTTTGTGCTCATCCCACATACGTACACCTGGTTTGGCCCACAGCTGTAAAAGTTCTTCAACTAATGGCCTTAGGTACACATCAATGTCGTTGCCGGGTTGCCTCGGGCCTTGGATGAGCACTGGCATCATAATGAACTTCATCTTCATACACAACCAAGGAGGAAGGTTATAGATACATAGGGTCACAGGCCAGGTGCTGTGACTGCAGCTCTGCTCACCAAAAGGATTCATGCCGTCTGTACTTAGACCAAACCTTAAGTTCCTTGCGTCACGTGCAAAGTCCGCGTACTCTCGCTCGACTTTTCTCCACTGTGACCCATCAGCGGGGTGTCTCAACATCGCGTCTTTCTTACGGTCTTCCATGTGCCATCGCAACAACTTGGCATGCTCTTTATTTCTGAAGAGACATTTTAACCGTGGTATTATAGGAGCATACCACATAACCTTGGCGGGAACCTTCTTCCTAGGGGCCTCGCCCTCAACATCGCCAGGATCGTCTCGTCTGATCTTATACCGCAGTGCAGTGCATATCGGGCATGCATCCAAATTCTCGTACTTCTCACCGCGGTAGAGGATGCAGTCATTAATGCAGGCATGTATCCTCTGCACGTCTAATCCTAGAGGGCAGACAACCTTCTTTGCTTGGTATGTACTGTCAGGCAACTCATTATTTCTTGGAAGAAGATTCTTCATTTTTACCAACAACTTTGAAAATGCGCTGTCAGTCACACCATTCTCTGCCTTCCATTGCAGCAAATCCAGTGTGACACCTAGCTTTTTGTGGCCATCTTCGCAAGTTGGATACAACAATGTTTTGTGATCCTTTAACATCTGCTCCAGCTTCTCCTTCTCCTTTTCAGTTTCACATTCTTCCTTTGCATCAGTAATGGCCCGACCAAGATCGTCATCAGCGGGCCCATCTGCTCCCTCTTGATCTTCATTATCTACCTCCGTTGCATTATCATCATATTCAAGATACATATTATGATAGTTTTCATCATCCTCTTCTTCTTCGTTGTCTTCCATCACAACCCCTTTTTCTCCGTGCTTGGTCCAACAATTATAGCTGGGCATGAAACCAGATCGAAGCAGGTGGGCGTGAATGGTTCTGGTATTTGAGTAGTCTTTCTTGTTCTGACAGTGAACACACGGACAACACATAAAACCATTGTGACCACGGTTTGCATTAGCCACAACGATGAAATTTTGGAGGCCCGTAATGTACTCGGAAGTGCGGCGGTCACCGTACATCCATTGCCGATTCATCTGCATTAATATGTAGTATATATCAAAAAATAATAGGGAGATGACCATTTATATATATAGTACATCAATGACACATGAAACTATAGTTGCCGACCTCGACCGAGACGGAAAGAGCAACAAGAAAGCTTATTTTGAGCTCTCGGGCATTTCACCGAACACCTCTAGTGCATATGAAAAAAACACAAACTAGCACTCTTCACACCCTCTTGCTAGGCTCCAAAATGTGAAAGAATGGAAGAGTGGGGTGTGTGTGGGCTGGGGTGGTGTCTTATATAGGCCCCCCCTTTAACACCGGTTCGTGCCACGAACCGGTGTTAAAGGGGGAGGGGTGCGCGGGCCACTGGTGCAGGGACCTTTAACACCGGTTCGTGGCACGAACCGGTGTTAAAGGGGGGCTCCTTTAATGCCGCAGAGGCCACGCTGGTACGGCCCCCCCTTTAACACCGGTTCTTAAGCCCATTTTCGGGATCAACAAAAGCCCTCGTTTCCACTAGTGAAAAAACGGTATGCCTTCTATACTATGAGCATCTTTTCTTATTTGTATGATACTTCTGATTGTTTATAGAAACAATTTGTATAACACATATTTACTTAGATATATACATTTGTAAATATTTATAATTTGTACGCCACACATATCTTTTTAGTAGTAAATAGGTTTGTAAAAGTACATACAATTTTGAATCACATGTAAAAAGTGTGCGCTGATGAGCCGCCCTGAATGTCAGCCCACTTAGGAGACCCTCAGACGGCAGAGGCAATTGCGTGGTCTGTTACGATGGGTTCTCCCGGATCTGTTAGGATGTAAACCTGAGGCCCATGTGGAATGACCCAAATGATTCCCAAAAAAAAGTGAAATGACCCGAATAACCAATGTTGTGTGCACTAGCTGTACTGAACCGACATAATTCACTGCCTCTGTGTTTGTTTTGGGACAGAAGAGGATGGTTCTGTACTTGTAGTAGTACTACTCATGTCATGGCCCCGATGTACTCTAACCAAGATTTATGAGTATGACCGTTTGGTTGATCAACTGCAAGCTCTAGGAGTGAGGATGTGAAGAAAATTAGTAACTACATGGTGGTTCTTATTTATTTTTCTACTAAAAGTGATACGTGCCACTAAAACAAGGAAGCTCTCCACCAACACAAAATGTAGTTTCAAAGCGGACCATGTAGTAAAACACAACCAATGGGCATGGTCGGTAGGACCAACAAATTGCTTCGTGCAAGTTTGTGGAGTATAAAATACTTAAAAAAATTAACCCGTTGCAACGCACGGGCATTTTCCTAGTTCTAACTAATATGGTTAAATTCCATTTAGTCTATTGTAATAGTTGCTGAAATATGACATACCCAATTGCCTCATTTATGCATGACAAAGGGTCAGACTAAAGTTTAGTTCCATGTTTCTAGTTGAGTGAGAATTGGACATCCTTAGGGCATGTATACTGCAAAGCGTTCAAACAGACGCTTAAAAAGTCAAATCCGGATTTTGCGGAGCCGTCGGGCGCTAGAAGCGGAATTTTCCATGTGTTCGGACGTTTAGTTTTGCGTCGATGGCAAGAAAACAGCAGGGATTCTCATGGGAACCGCCAAAATCTGTAGGATTTTTTTCCTAGCGTCTCAGCTAGACACCCCGCGTTGTACGTGCCTTTATAAGGAAGACTCATCTACCACTTCTACAAGCATAAAAAGAAGAGACCTGCACGCAGGGCCGGTCCTGAGTTTTTTTCTAGGGTGTGGGAGAGGGGGCGACTAGGTGTGCCTTTTGATTTTTATTTAATATATTACATTCTATATTTTCATCTTTACCAAGCATTATTATATGATCTTCTAGAGGAGTATGTATGCAGAAAGTAAATTCTAATCGTATTCTTTTGAATTGAATTTTAAATTGGATTAGAAGGATAGAAAGGCCATGGGGATGGAAATAGAAGAAACATATCTTTTTAATTAGTTCTCCTTTTTGCAATTTTCTTGTCCATTCGTCGTTATAAAATACTTCAGTATTCTTTTTTTTTGCCAAACTAAGAAATACAATAGTCAATATTCTTTATAATAGATGTAGTATACTTTATTATATCATAAGAAACTTAAAATATTTTTAGTAAGGAAAGCAACAGCTAGTGAGGAAGACCATAACTTTGTTTTGGTTTGGCGGGGTTCTTTCCTTTGTGTGTAGATAACAATCCTTTTCAACATCAGTAGATTCTGCCCTCTGGCCAAAACACATAGAAAACAAGTATGGATATGCTCGTACGATCGGACCAACTTCTCCACAAGTATGCTTTCTTAGTCTTTAGTGGGATTTCCCCGCCTCCATATTATTTTAATGAAACCATATCCCAATAAATAGTTATTCGTTTACTCTTCTAGTTGAGAATGAGATTTTTTTAATTCGTAAATTATTAAGTTGATTCGCCTAAATGCAAATAGTATCTTGATCATTTATACACAATTTTTTATTTATTAGATATGTGTTATCATACACCTCGTGTGCCATGGACAAAAGGTTATAACTGAGTCGTGCATGAATGTAAACGCTTGGTCCAAATAGTGAACCCGTGTTTCATGTGTTCGTGTGTTTTTTTTTACAGTTTGGTTCTATTTGGGTTTTTTTGTCTCGTTTCCCTCCTTTTATTTGATTTTGTTTCACTTGTTTTCGTCTTTGGTGGTCTTTTGTGTTTCACCTTTTCTTTTATCCTTTTCTTCTTTACTTTTCTTTTCGTTCGTTTCATTTTCCTTTCTTGAAAATACATACTCCCTCCGATCCATATATTAAATCAGCGATATTTACAGTGGATCGCACGGATACATATTTTTAGAAATACTCACAAAAAAATGTATGCCTTCTATAAATGGGCATCTTTTCTTATTTGTATGATACTTCTTATTGTTTATAGAAACAATTTGTATAACACATATTTACTTAGATATATACATTTTAAAGATTTATAATTTGTATGCCACACATATCTTTTTTAGTAGTAAATAGGTTTGTAAAAGTACATATATAATTTTGAATTACATGTGAAAAGTGTGCGCTGATGAGCGGCCCTGAATGTCGGCCCACTTAGGAGCCCCTCAGGGCAGGGGCAATTGCGTGGTCTGTTACGATGGGTTCTCCCAGATCTGTTAGGATGTAAACCTGAGGCCCATGTGGAATGACCCAAATGATTCCCCCAAAAAAGTGAAATGACCCAAATAACCAATGTTGTGTGCACTAACTGTACTGAACCGACATAATTCACTGCCTCTCTATTGGTTTTGGGGCAGAAGAGGATGGTTCTGTACTTGTATACTACTCATGTCATGGCCCCGATGTACTCTAACCAAGATTTATGAGTATGACCGTTTGGTTGATCAACTGCAAGCTCTACCTTATAAAAGTCCGAGCTGATCTTGTTTACAGTAGTACTCCCTCTGTCCCAAAATAGATGTCTCAAATTTCTCAAAATTTAAATAAATCTATATTCTAAATAGTGTCTAGATTCATCTAAATTTTAACAAATCTAAGACATCTATTATGGGACGGAGGGAGTACTCTATATTGGCCTCGCGGGTTACATAAACCAGAGGCGCGAAACCAAATTCGACCAGGGACCAGATCACCAGATTTGAGTTACTATATCTACAGCCGTCGTGGGTGGAAACCTGCCGCGCTAGGACTGAAGAATGGATGACTCTTGTTCTGTTGTTCTTGCCTTCAAGCTTTAGCGATTCCGATTGGCAGCATACATCGTGATGCTATGCGCTTAAATGTCAAAAGCTAGAGGTATAGGTTGAAACTTTGGCATATATACGGCCTCTTTGCTTCCTGTAAACGGCAAGGCTGAGTTGCAGGATTCCGATGGCACCGATCTCCCATTAACTCCCCTGCCATCCGATCCGATCCGCACCGCACCGCACCGCACCGGAGTAAAAAGAGCTGCGAACTATGAATACTACGGCGTATCTATCACCACTGGGCCCATAGGAGATGGCGGGTGGTGTGTCCTGCAAAACCAAAAGGCGACGTGGGAAAAAGTTGAAAAGCCGAGTGGTTTTCTAGGTGCTGTTGCAGTTGGGGTCTTGAGTGGTGACCCGGTTGGCACAGGTGCAGTGCATGCCAACGCCCGTGTCCTCCTACTCCTCCTCGATCCCTTGCGCACTGTCGCATCGCATGATCGCGTACTTCTTCCGTTCGCAAATAACTTTTTAGAAAAATGTACAATATTTATAACATTAAATTGATATCATTAGATTTATTTATAAATCTAGTTTCATAATATGTTAATTTGATGTAATATACGTTTATATATTTCTCTATAAAGTTGGTTAAATTAGATTATGTTTGACTTAAGCACAATCTATGCAGCAACGAGGCAGGGGCGGACCTACGTTAAGCCGAGTGGGGGCCTAGGCCCCCAGTAAATTTCCGGTTTCCCCCTTTCTAAACCTATAATTTTACTACCTAGGCCCCCACTTAGATTAAAAATAAGGCCTTCGCTCATCTTGGGCCCCCACTTGTTGATTGGGCTGGGTCCGCCCCTGCAACAAGGGATAGGAACTGTAGTGCTGATATTGCCACACATGAATTAGTTTACTGCTGTGCATGCAAACTGATATCGGAGTCTCAGACTTAACTGGACAGGTTAACAGGTTATAGTTACACTTCACATGATAATCCAGTACGTTCCTGGGATGGGAGAGTTCAGATTTAAAAACAGCAGCGGCGCCCCAGCTCAGAGCTTCCCACTCTGACCGACTGCCCGACCTCTCGCGGTCTCGGACAGTAGATGTCCTCTCCATGCTAGCCTCAAGTCAGTAAACTATTAATTGCTTGAAACACGGCGTGCTTCCTGCCGATCGCCACTGCGTAACGCAACGTACGTGACGCCTGTCATGCAAAGTCAATAGTCCGCATGTACGCGATATTTTTTAATAATACATTTTTTAATTATTTTGAGAAATATTGTACGAAATTAAGAATTTCGATACGTAGCACATCATCTGTTTCGGCCAGACCGATTAAGCCACGATAGGCCGGGTGTAGGCTGAGTACATGTCGTTGTGGGCCCACACCGACCGAGTGCCTAGTCGGTCACGTCCTGGTCGATTGGAACCAGAGCAGTTGCATGTTGCCCGCTCCTCTCCTTTTTAATTGGTTTGGCCCTAACCGTTAGATAGACTTGGCCCTGACAGATTGGCTTTCGGCTTGGTCCTGACCGATTGGAGTAACCGGCTCATTCCGCCGATTGTGTGTTGGCGGCCCATCGAGTGGGCAGTCGGTGCATTCTAGGCTAATTGAAGCGCAGTCAGCTTGGCCCAGTCCGACGATATGCTAGATATCGAAATCCTTAATTTCGTGCAATACTTCTCGAATTGATTTTAAAAAATGTATTATTAAAAAAATCGCCGCATCTACCACGAACTAGTATATACTCAGTAAATTCGGCGAGTGTTCAAATTTTAGTCGAAACCCCTATAAACTCGAAGGTACTGCCCTGTAATTTCCATGTCTTCCGAAGGCTACCAAGCGAAAACGGCAGCGTCTATCCCATGCCATGCCGTCCGAGTAATTAAACGAGCTGCTGCATCATAGGATCAACCACTGCACTGCACGAGAAGGCCAATCAGGATAGGTACCGGTTCATTTGGCACTAATCATAAGTCGTGACACCAAAGTTTGTGTTTGGCACGCATGGATTATGCTGCAACTGGCAATACCAAAGCGGCAAAGTCCTCCATTGTCGACGACACAGCGACGGCACACAGAGAGGTAGCCGCGCCACGTAATCAATCCTAGCGCACAGTGGAAAAGGACGGGCGCACGTAGACGGATATGTATGCGTCCACTTGGCGCCCAGTGGCCCGGCTGGTGCGTCTCACGGTCACTCATCACAGGATTCGACGTCAAAAAAGAAGAAGGCCGAAAAATATCACTAGCATATCGCCAGCTAGGTTGCTCTCGGAGGGCGTCGCTTGCAAGCTACGGATATCCCGAGGGCGAGCGCGTGAAAGAGACGAATATCTCTGGTCCGGCCGAGACGTCGCTGACAGGCAGGCCCCTGTGAGCAGAGAAACACCACCGTCTCAGGGACGGAGCTGCACTGCATGCGAAGCGGACGGCGAGGGAGTAGCCGAGTAGGGGCGAGCGAGGGTCATGTCAAGTGGTAGGGCTCTCACGCGTACGGCGTGCATGTGGCGACGTCGGCTGCGTGCATGCATATGCATGGCACCGGCCACGCCTTGAAATCCATAAAGATCGTTGCCCTGCGCGGCAAGGGTCTGAAGTCTGAACTCTTGAGGGAACGTATCTATCAACTCGAAGCCCATCAAGGATCGATGCAATGCACAGCCAGCTTCGCTTTCAAATTTCTAAGCAGGATACTCACATGGTGGGAGCCTCCCTCGGTCCATTTGCTTTGGGCCCTGGGAGGCTGGGACCTGGCACCTCATCAGTCAACCGACGTACCCTCGTCCTCTTGCCTCTTTGAACCCTCCGTCCCGATAAGCGCTTTGGAACTGGCGGTCTCGAAAATCAGTGCAGCTGTCTTGACGAATTCAAATTGCCCGTCGCCCCGTTTATACTACTCCAATATCAGTGCAGCTGTCTTGACGAATTCAGTGTACTCTGATTTTACCAAGTCTATCATCTACTCCCTCCGCTTTCAAAATATAAGATGTTTTAGGTTTGTAAAGAAAATGAATCTAGACTTCTTTTAGTGTGTAGATTCATCCTAAAGTTGAGTGAACCTACGTACTAAAACAAGTCTAGATTCATTTTCTTCACAAACCTAAAACATCTTATATTTTAAAACGGAGGGAGTACTTCGGTCGACTGGGTTTCTCCAATATTCTTCGTCTGCTATACTTCCGTTTTGCTCGCTCAATCCCATGCCATATGCCTCGTGGTGTGGCTTTCCCTACCTCCATCCATCGGCTGCAGATCGACCAGTGCGTTGCTGTAAAAGAAAGCTTTGGTCATATCCGTCGTCGACGGAAAAGGGTGGTTCGCACCTTTGGCGCGTCCGTATGCCAAACCTTATCAGGATTAGTATCCTTTTCTCTTCCAAAGCACAGCTACCTTTCCTTTCCATTCTCGCCCAATTCTGCGATCCATGCACCGTTGGAGTAAGATGGGGCCAAAGGCACTGAAAGATCCACCCCCACGCGCCTTTCCGTGACTCCGGGCGTGGCATGCAGTCCCTTGCCCGGTCGAAACCGGCGCGGCAGCTCAAGCCTGCTCTTTCCGGAACTGTTTCGTTGGCAAGCCGAGACGAGAAGATCGAAGGCCATTCTGTTACCAGTTGGCATCTGTCGACGTATTAGGAGAGTAGCGAGCAGCACCATTCATCCATTGCGGACTGGAGATGCACGATAGGTTTAATGCAAACGACGGGAGGGGTGGTGCTCCACCGGGCACTGCCACTAATTGACCTTACCGGCTTTTCTAAAAAAGAAAAAGAAAATTGACCTTGCTACCATGCGACTGTTGAGTACGACACTCTTTCGGCCTAGTATCCTTATTCTTTTCCGGGGTATAGTAGTGTTCAATGTGAATCGCATATAAACGATCGAGCATTTTCCGTACGAATACTAGCAATACTGCCGAGTTCATCGCCAGGTGTATTTTGGTTGTGAATACTAGCAATACTGTCGAGTTCATCACCAGGTGTATTTTGGTTGTTATGACAGATCCTTGACCAACTGGTCTATGTTACTATATTATTTACATGATTAAGAAAAAGGAGTGGTGGAACACAATTGGTCGGAAATATGAGCAATTTACCATATAATTTAATCCTAAAAAATAGATAAAGCATAGATAATAATATAGCAATAAACGTAATCATGCAATCTAACAAACTGATTGTAAACATCAAGTATAAACAGATTGCTACACATAATATATGAGGCATAATTTGCAACAGTAGGAATATAATCTGAAGAAGATCAATTAAGAACGCATACGGTGCAGAAGAGCAACCGCTCGCATTGGTATTAGCGTTGTTAGTCATGTTTTCGAAGAGGTGGTCGACATCGGGGAAGAAGTCATCGTCAGGAAGTAGTCGTCAGCGTCCGTAATGAAGCCAGTAGTCACGCGACAAAGTTCTCCAAAAATCTTATCGTGTCTCTCTCATACAAGATCGCAGGAGGTAGGATTCCGTAGGCCTACTGTCCCGTCTCGTGGTGCAGGCCGCAAAAAGGGATGGGAAAGACATGGAGGTCGCACAAGCTTTAGAGTTGGAGGCGTTGTGTCACGGTATGTGTTTTGTGCAGATTTGAGCAACCTCTCTCATATAGACACCAGAGGAATAGGCGATCAGGCTACGCGAGAAGATGAATTGGAGATTTGAGAGATGAAACAAAAGGTTTGTATTAAAACTCTATCGAGTTTGGATTAAAAATCCGCTCACACCAATCTCTTCTTCCTAGCTGAACGGAATGTTTTACTCTCTCCCCTTATTGTCTGTTCCACCCCACCTGTCCACTTTTTTTTGGGTCATCGCCTTAACGCAAGTATCGTACCTTAGAACTGGTCCCTATGTCTATTTTTATTGAGAGAGAAACATTGCGCTCTTTCTTTCATTTGAACTGTAAGCAACTAACGATGGTATCTTATTTTTATCCGATGAAAAGACAACAAAATATAACTCAATTCAAGTGAGTGAGGATACAAAGTCATTCCAGGAACATACATTGTAGACTTTTTATCATACAACACAATAATAAAATGAGATAGTAACAAAGAAATAACTGGATCCCTGGAGGAGTACTGTTTATTTCTCTGAGCAGCTTAAGATGAAATCGTTTATGCACAAACAGAGACATAAAAGAACCGGGTCCTAATGTTGTCTAGGGGTTTATCCCCATCTGAATATCAATATAGTCAGAGTGAGCTCGGGTGCAAATGAATCCATTGTGTGAAAACACATTTTAAAATATCAAAAAATTCTGAAAAAAATATTTGCATATATATCCTAACATTATATGGTCGTACACAAGTTTGCTTGTAAAAGGAACATTTTAGATACCTCATGTAAAGAAGACAAATTTCAGTGCTCCAACGTGTCTATTTATGAACATGTTTTTTCTGTTTTTTTATACAAGCCATATAAAATGTTTATTTTTACTGAGAACTTGTGTACAAATATACAATGTCCGGATGCATATGTAAAAATTTTGTTTATATATTTTTTGATAATTAAAATTTCATTTTTAATGTATTTTTCATGATAGATTCATTTGCACGTGAGAGTCAAAACACCACCTCCAAGTGCGCTCTATGAAAAATGTTTTTGGTATTGCCACGGCTCCTGCTGCATTTAGCTGTCCATACGTTGATCTCAGCGACTTGATCTCAAGCCGGCAAGGGAACAAGTAATATCCAAAGTCTGAGAAGAAGTAAAACGGTGATCAGCAATCTCGACAGAAGAATCTAGGTTGACGTACATTGCAGGTACGAATGGACGAACCGGCGCAGTGAATACAGTAGTACGGGTGTGTTTGGTTTGTGTCTAAGATTGTTTATCAAATATTTGGCTAGTCAAATTTTGATTGAGCATTTGCTTACTAATAAGTTGGTCAACATTGGCTAAAAAACTGAGAGTTGGTAGTGAAGCATTGGCATGCCAAAAAGTTGACAACAATTCAAACAAAAGCCAACCTTTTGATCATAACTAAAATATTGGTAGAATATACTTTGCTAAAATCCAAACACACACTACGCCTCTCCCTGAGACGTTTCGTATTTTTACCCTGCGTCGACGGGAACCTGATAAAGTGACAAGGTTAACCATGTCCACGGTCTACAGCCCATAGACGCTGGCCAGCCCGAAGATTAAAGAGAAACGTGGAGTACACCCGTCAGCTCCTCTTTAAACAGCTGTTCAAATACCACTATACCAGGTCTAGCATTGAACCTGGGGCGCTCTCTGCCCATTCGGGGCTAGCCACGTCCCCGGCATGACGAGTCCATTCAACCGCCAGCTTGGATGACGACTCGGCAGCCTGTGACCTTTCCGGGAATCGTGCCGAGAAAAGCAATCGTCGATGACAGGTGGGCCCTCTGCGTTGGACTGACACCCAAGATGCGTGACGTGTAGTAGCAGTTTACGTGACGCGACGAGCCTCGAATATCAGAGCGCTGGGCTGGCCGTTCACGCTGCTAGTACCGGAGAAAGAGGCTGTGCCTCCAAGCAAGGTAATCGAATACCGAAACTACCCCTACCGCATAGGCTTTTTCCCTCGTTGGCGGTGTCGAATCAAGAATTCAAGATGCGGCACCGGACGACGGAGCCGCCGAGAGCCCGAGACACACCGATCTTTTTCACGAGGCCATTTCAGTAAGTTCATCATCTACAAGACTACAGCAGCAAGATGGGTCAATTTTGGCGACAGCATCAAGATGCATACACGCGTCCGGTGAAGCCACTTGAGTGCCACCTTAACGCTTGGCAGACCGCCGGTTGAATTAGGTGAAGTTTTGAATTTGTTTGGTCAATGTGTCTTTTTGGACTTTGTTCCGTCAATTGTTTCTTTGGACTTTCTAGGGGTGCTGATGGAAAATTCGAAAGTTAAGTCATATCCCTATGTATAGAATCGAATATCAACAAATTCTAGGAAGACACTAAAAATTGCCACTAAATATGGACCAAAACTTCAACAAAGTGTCTCAAACATCGCTGGAAAAAAAACTTCCAAACCTTGAGCAATATGTCTCTCTCACTAGCACTACGTGCACTCCCATGCACTGCCGAAGCTACATGCATGTCATGGGCACACACACACACACACAGAGATTTTTAAAAATCATTGATGGAAAAAAGATTTAGGGACCTAGAAAAGAAAAGGTAGTGTTATTTGTCCATCCAAACATCCATAATTTTGTTTTGGTCCCCCGGTATTCTTGGCTAGCTTCGCCACTGCTCCCATGGCCAATGCTTCCATACAAATAAGTACAACACTATGACTTGACGAACTTTTTTCCGTTAAAGGGTATTGTGTTCATGCCAAGCTAATATCAAGTACACCATGTCCCTCCAACAACACCATGTAAAAAATCAAGACATTGAGAATGCATGCAAAAGAAAATAAGAGGTAAAAAAAAAGCATGACAAATAACAGTCATGCTGAAGCTATCACGGGCACGCAATTGCAATTATCCACCGTCATTCACAACACATAAACTGCAAGAAAGATTTCCCAAAGCAGAAACGCCTCCACGAAGGGAATGACATGCAAGCGTCGTCGTCGTCGTCGAATCCAACCACTTAAGGTCAAATCATGGGTTTTCACCTCGGAGAGGAAATTAGAGTAATTCCCGCAATGCCTTCAACAAGGAAACGAATGTAAACACGGTCATTATAAGATACAACCAACAAAGGTAAGCCCTAGGATTTTCATCATGGGCTCGACATCCATTATTCAAGAAAAAACATCCAACTGTAGTGCTCTTGTGTTGTCTTGTCCACTTGCCGAAGATGACGATGCAGTCTAGATGGACACGAACATGCCATGTATTGGAGATATCCCTAGAGGCAATAATAAAAATAGTTATTATTATATCTTTATGTTTATGATAAATGTTTACATTCATGATATAATAGTATTAACCGGAAACATTAATACTTGTGTGATTTGTAAACTAAATTAGAGTCCCTAGTAAAGCCTCTTTATAATACAAGCTTGTTGATTAATAGATGATCATGGTTTTTAGGTCATGAACATTGAGATGTTGTTAACAACAAGATCATATCATTAGAAGAATGGTGTGATGGACATACTCCTGTAGATAAGCGTATCATAAAGATCAAGTCATTCCAATAGTTCATTTGCTATAAGCTTTCTGATACATAGTAACCTAATTCCTTCGACCATGAGATCATGCTAATCACCATTGATGGCGCCTGAAAGCGCTTCGTCGGGAAACCCAAGAGCAAGGTGTGATGCAGCACAACAACAAGTCTTCCCTCAGTAAGAAATTGAGGTTATCGAACCAGTAGGAGGAAGGAAACGTCTCAAAGGTGTGCAAGCAACTTGGAAACCTGGACAACGCAAACTCAAGACTTTGCCCCAACGAACAGTGAGGTTCTCAACCTCACCGGTTGCTGTAACAAAGGATTAATTGTATGGTATGGGAGGTAATAATGGTTTGCAGAAAGTAAAAAGTAACAGTGGAAGATGTATCAATGGTAAAGATTGGACGGGCGTCCATAGTTCACTATAGGTGTTATCCTTAGATAAACAAACATGACATGCTGGGTAAACAAATTACAGCAGGACAATTGATAGGACTAAGCAAGGCATAACAATGCAATACTAGACATCAAGATCCTATGTGATTCGATTGGGCAATACTGAAGGGAATATGCCCGAGAGGCAATAATAAAGTGGTTATTATGGTATTCCTTATTTATGATAAATGTTTATTTTACATGCTATAATTGTATTAATACGGAAACATTAATACATGTGTGTTTAATAAACAAAAAGGAAGTTCCTAGTTATGCCTCTCTTATAAACTAGCTCGTTGATTAACATGATGATCAAAGTTTCCTGATCATGGACATTGGATGTTGTTAATAACGAGGTCACAACATTAGTGTAATGATGTGATGAACATTCATCCGAAGTATAGCATTACGATCAAAGTGATTGAGTTTATATTGCTATAACAACTTACGAGGTGATCCTAATCCTTAGACCATGAGATCATGTCCATCACTAACACCGGAAGAGTTTCTCGATGACATCAAACGTCACACCGTAACTTGGTGATTATAAAGATGGCTTCAGAACTACTAAAGTGTTATGTTGAGACCCATGGATCGAGAGTGGAATTTGTTCATCCCGATGACGGATAGATATGCTCCTGGGCCCTCTCGGTGATATCACATTGATTAGCTTGCAAGCAAGTGATTTGATCACTAGAATGTTATATCACGGGAACGAGAAAAGAGTGCATGTCGGTAACGAGATCAAACTAGGTATGGAGATACCGATGATCGAATCTCAGACATGTAATATATCGTGAAACAAAGGGATTAAGATACTAGCGTAAAAGGTTCACACGATCACAGAAGTCATCGTTGAATGTGTGGGAGTCAGTATGGATCTCCAGGTCCCGCTACTGATTATTGATCGGAGAAGGATCTCGATCATGTCCGCATTATTCGCGAACCGTAGGGTGACACACTTAAGGGATGCCGACACCATTCGGAGCAAATGATATGCCAGAAAAAGAAAAGGAAAGCGCAGGAATTTATTTCACTAGACACCGGAACTGTTTCGGTTGAAATTGCTGAAACTGGTTCTGCATGTGAAATGGAATACTAGCAAGGGGTTTTATGTGAATGTTTGTTAATTAAAGTAATTAACAAAATTCTGAATAAATAAATAAAAGAGTTTTATTTAAATGAGAGCTTGCATTAATTTTGGTGGAAAATTAATGCATGTGAGTGGAATTGTGAGTGGAGAGGTTTTTATGTGAGTGGAGCTTCCACCACATGAATGAGGGAGAGGTGGGGGCACCCTCCTTGGCCGGCGGCCATGCCTCCTTGGGCTGCCCCCCTCCCCTATAAAAGGACCCCCTCCTCTCACTTGTCTCTCACACCTCCTTGTGAAGGATCTCTCTCCCCCTTTAGAATTTCCACATGGTCTCGGATCAGCGAGATACATGTTCCCGGTAGCTTTTTCTAGAAGGATTTGTTGCTTCCGCTGCTTCGCTGGAGCGAGGGCGCGGAGGTTGTCGGGGTACCCGTACGTGTGTGCGATCACGGATGCACCACTGCTTTGAGGTGCTGGACTTGATCGTGCTAGACCGGCTAGACCAGATGGACTTCATCACAATCTTGAGATCGGCAAGCGTTCGTCTACATCATCCACGAGTACAACCTCGTTAACGCTATTCGGTCTTCGAGGGTATGTATTCTATGGATGTATATCCATCTGTTGCTTGTATCTAGTAGATAGATCTTGGTACATAGATGTTCCCATCGTAGGAAAAATTTTGTTTTCTATGTTGCGAACCCTACAGTGGTATCAGAGCCGGATCTATGCGTAGATGCTTTGCACGGGTAGTACACATATAAGTATGTGGGCGATGATGATCATTTTATTGCTTCTTAGTTGTACTTTGGATATTGGTGGCATAGTGGGATGAAGCGGCCCGGACAAACTTTACATGTCCTCGCACATGAGACCTGTTCCACGCTTGACATGCAACTAGTTTTGCATAAGTGGCTAGCGGGTGTCTGTCTCTCCTACTATAGTCAATATCTAATTTGCAACGAGTTGTCAACAATTTGGTTATCCTCGTTGTGGTTCATGTTCGTAGGTAAGAACAGTTCTATCTTCGAAAGCCCTAAGCCACGTAAAACTTGCAATGGATAAATTAGAGGCGTCTAGTTTAGATTGTTGCTGGGCTAGTGTTATGATATGGTGATGTTGTAAGTAGAATTATGAGATGATACTCTTACAACACACATAACGTGTAAACTCCATAGACCTTTGATTTACACATAAAGGTATGATAGTGATCATACCACGATGCACATGATAGAGATCATATGCGGGAACCATATCATTCCACTAATTAACATGTGATGTTTGATTGCATCTTATATTGCTTGTTTGGCATTTTATTAGCATAATAAGATGATTCCTCATTTAGATATCAAGATAAAAATGTGTTCTTCCTTAAGTATGCACCGACAATGATTCGTCGCTTCAAGGCATCACGTGATGATCGGGTGTACTTGAATCCATGAGCATATCTCGGGTGTAAGACAGTTACACACATGAATACTAAGGTTCTTACTTGGCGAGCCTAGCATGTACAGACATGGCCTCGGAACACGGACCGAAAGGTTAAGCATGAGTCATATAGTAGATATGATGCCCATTTGATGCTCGCCTTTGAAGCTACACCGACTCACGTGATGATCGGACTTGGTGTAGTGGATTTGGTTCATGTAATCACCAAAAAGACACGAGGGATGTCGTTTTTGAGTGGGGAGTTCATTTCTAATTTGGATTAGTAGAACTCAATTTATCATAAATTAAATCAAAGTGAATTTGCATAATTTGTTGTAGTCATTGGCATTCGTTCACCACCTTATGCATAGTTGTAATTGAGATAATAGAACTATAGAATTCTGGGTATATACTTTACGAACTGGTATCGTATTGTGTTGAGTGTCAATCTAAAGTTTAAAGTCCTACTGCAAACTTTCAGCAAAATTATATTTACTCCGTGAAATTTAATAATTGGTATTAAATCGAGAGTAACAATTCCAGTGTTAGTATCTTAAGTATCATGTTTGCCTCCATGATTCTTGATTGTTTTAATATCAACTTTATCTAGGAGCTGAAAGAATTATTTCTAAACCATCATGTGTGACAGATATAACGATATCTAAAACAATGTTTTGGTTGCAATATGATAGAGTATAATATATGTTCTCATATAGGATGAGAATTTACAAAGGTTGGAGATGCTAGACATCCTAATCATCCAAAAAGGGTATTGGAAAGTAATGTTATACTCACGATTCGCCTTTATAAGCTACAGTAGCTTGATCATGAAAGTCGTCATGATAAGGATGAATAGAAGATGTATGTAAAGTGTTTACTACACTAAAAGATTACTAAAGAATGGATTTTAAAAGAATACCGATCATTTTGATGATGATGATCTACTTCAAAGTGCAAGTCCAAAGGTATTATTATTTGAATATACACGCTTTGGACTATGTGTCATGTATATGGCGCCACTTTTGATGTTGATAGATTATTTTAAAAAGGAAAAGGAAATGCTGAAAGAGAATCTATAAAATATATTTGGCAGAAAAGAAAAGATTGGAAATATCCAATTTAGGTATATAGATGATATACAGGTTATGGTTGTATTCTTTGCTAGTTAAACAATGTGGTTCTTGGGTATTGGATACCGAATTGGTTGGTATGAAACTTCATACGGAACGACGCAATTCATAAACCACAATGGCCTAAGTAACTAGCAAGAGAATATGTGATGATGTTCATCGAAAACAAACAAACCGTTGTTTGTATTTGTCGTTGACATCAAAGCTTGACTTCAAGATTTGTTTTAATAATTGTTATTTAAATCAGGTATTATGAGAACAAAGGTTGTTCAAATAATTACCATATTCCATATTAGATGGATGATTTACAAATCTAGTTGGAGAGATCACATCCATAAAACCTAATGCTAAAATGTCGCAAGACAAATGATTGAAAGATCACTTACGAAGTGACATCGCCGTTTAAATTATATTGGAAAGAAAACATGAAGAATCTCCATATTCATGGATTTTTGGAGTCTTTGATTTGATCAAGTGACGCTTGTGAGACTTTCCTCGGGATAATTAAAAACTTCGTTCAAAGGCCAAAGAAGAACGAACGACTGAAATATTGGAATTTATACATATCTATGTATGTAGTCCATTATTTATAGTCGTAAGCGATGGTTTCAACTTCATATACTTTCTCCGGAAATTTGAGTGAATGTTCACTTAATGAGAATGAAGTATGAAATATTTGAAAATGTTTCAAAGACTTTCAAGATGAAGTGGAAAATCATTGTAACAACAAAATAAATGGTTTATGATTTTATCATAAGGGATTTGTTTGAGTTACAAGTGTAACAAGAAAATAAATGAATTATGATTTTATCATAAAGGGATTTATTTGAGTTACAAGTTTAGAAAACACCTAGATTTACATATCCCGAAACACCATAGGAATATGGAGTGTTTGAGATTTGTAATGAAACCTTGTTTGACATGGTTGGATCAAAGGTGTTATTGATAAAATTGCCATTATGTTTTAAAAAGATTAAAGCTTTAGAGACTTCCGCTTTTTACACTGAAAAGAGCTCCATCTTGATCCGTTGAAATGACACCATATGAGTTATGGTTTGGGGTAAAACCCAAGTTGTCATTTCTTAAATTTTGGTATGCTAAACATAAGTAAGATGTTTACAACCAAAGTCGGATGAGCATGTCTTTGTAGGTTATTTCGAATAACAAATGGTTATTCCTCCATAACATCGAGGACAAAAGGGTTTGTCACTTGAAATGTGAAGTTTCTTGATGAAGGAATTTTTCATAAATGTTAAGTGGGAGGACAATAGAACTTTGATAAGGTTAACGAACCTTAGCTAAATGTGTTGAGTTGCGCAGCGCCGAAAATGGTTCTGGAGGCTGCCATAATGCTCATAGCTTATGTGCCTCAAAGGTTGCGGTCACGGAGGTCTAAAGTTCCTATTGAACCAAGAAGGTCGGATAAACAATCAAATGATTGAGATTTGAGAGTAAATCATTATTGTTTGACAATGCTGAACCGACTACAAAGAAGCGATGATGGGCCCTGACTCCGTCAAATGGCTTGAAGCCATAAAATCCGTGATAGTTCCATACACGAGAAATCAAGTTTTGAACTTGGAAGACCCTCCAGAAAGGTGTAAAAACATATCAGTCGTATTTGGATCTATAAAGAAAAAGACATGGATGTTTCACATCTATAAAATAGTCGACATGTCATAAAGTATTTTACGACAATGTTCAAGGAGTTGACTATGACAAGATTTGATCTTTCATAGCGATATTTAGTCTGGACGGATTAAAATAGCAACCACTACATATAATTTGTTATATGGTAGATGAATAAACAAAACAAAGTTCTTTTAATAGAATGGTTACCTAGGACGTGTACATGACACGATCCAAAGGGTTTTGTTAATTCAAAGGATGCTAAAAGTTGCATGCAAACTTCAATGGTTGAAGTAAGCATCGCGGAGTTGGAATCTTCACCATGATGAAAAATGAGTTTTTCATCAGGAGACGATGAAGATGCTTGCATTTGCAAGAAATTAAGTGAGAGCGCTGAGACATATTTCTAATACATTATATGGAGGACATCTTGTTGATTAGAAATGATGTATATTTTATTGACAAAGGTTAAGAATTTCATTTCGATGAAAGACTTAGGCAAAACCCGAATATTTAGCATGAATGTCTATAATGGATAGACTGTGACGGTAATATGGTTGTGCCAAACGTACATATATGAGATATTGAAGGAGTTTAATATAGAAACAACAAGAAACGGTTCTTGTCGCATGGAAAAGTAATTGAATCAAGATTCAAGTGTATCGACACTTGATAAGTGAAACAAGATTCAAGTGCTTTGACACTTGATGAGTGAAATCACGAGAATGTTTTGATCAATCATACCATGATATGTACACATCCAGATATGTCATATGCTCTAAGTGTTATGAACATATACCAGAATGAATCATAAAATGATCATTGGACTATAGTAAGGATATTCTTATGATCTTTTGGAAGAACTAAGAATATATTTGTGTAGAGGTGACAAACAATTACAAATAGTTCATTGTAAAGCGTTACATTGATACTAGTTTTGTCGCAAGATACAAATTAAGTTTATCTCAATTTAAACTATGAGTGGCACAATGAAATGGAAAGGAGTTTTCATGAAGGATTTGGATGTATTCCAAAGTTAAGACATTGTGACGAATACTACAACAAAAGGCTAAGTATATGACTGCTATAGTAGCAGCAAAGGAGGGAATTTGTGTCAAGTAGTTTGTTATCAAACTAAGGTGTTGTTCGCAACGGGCTAACACTAAAGATATATTGTACAACAATAGTATCGACATGGTTTAACCCTAAGGAACTAAAGGTCTCACCAAAAGACCAAATTTATACAATGCCATCTCATTGGAGAATGAGTGATGCGTGGAGACGCAAAGACATGCAAATACATACGGACCTGAAAGCATCAGATCCGTAGTATGTTAACCACTTGCAGTTGCGTATATGGAACACCAGAAATCCATAGGTGTTCAATACGCAAAGTTTTCAAACTAGATTATTGTCTCTAGTGAAAGTGGGAGACTGAAGGGAATATGCCCGAGAGGCAATAATAAAGTGGTTATTATCGTATTCCTTATTTATGATAAATGTTTATTTTACATGCTATAATTGTATCAATACGGAAACGTTAATACATGTGTATTTAATAAACAAAAAGGAAGTTCCTAGTTATGCCTCTCTTATAAACTAGCTCGTTGATTAACATGATTATCAAAGTTTCCTGATCTTGGACATTGGATGTTGTTAATAACGAGGTCACAACATTAGTGTAATGATGTGATGAACATTCATCCGAAGTATAGCATTACTATCAAAGTCATTGAGTTTATATTGCTATAACAACTTACGAAGTGATCCTAATCCTTAGACCATGAGATCATGTCAATCACTAACACCGGAAGAGTTTCTCGATGACATCAAACGTCACACCGTAACTGGGTGATTATAAAGATGGCTTCAGAACTACTAAAGTGTTATGTTGAGACCCATGGATCGAGAGTGGAATTTGTTCATCCCGATGACGGATAGATATGCTCTGGGCCCTCTCGGTGATATCACATTGATTAGCTTGCAAGCAAGTGATTTGATCACTAGAATGTTATATCACGGGAACGAGAAAAGAGTGCATGTCTGTAACGAGATCAAACTAGGTATGGAGATACCGATGATCGAATCTCGGACATGTAATATATTGTGAAACAAAGGGATTAAGATACTAGCATAAAAGGTTCACACGATCACAGAAGTCATCGTTGAATGTGTGGGAGTCAGTATGAATCTCCATGTCCCGCTACTGATTATTGATCGGAGAAGGGTCTCGATCATGTCCACATTATTCGCGAACCGCAGGGTTACACACTTAAGGGATGCCGACACCATTCAGAGCAAATGATATGCCAGAAAAAGAAAAGGAAAGCGCGGGAATTTATTTCACTAGACACCGGAACTGTTTTGGTTGAAATTGCTGAAACTGGTTCTGCATGTGAAATGGAATACTAGCAAGGGGTTTTATGTGAATGTTTGTTAATTAAAGTAATTAACAAAATTCTGAATAAATAAATAAAAGAGTTTTATTTAAATGAGAGCTTGCATTAATTTTGGTGGAAAATTAATGCATGTGAGTGGAATTCTGAGTGGAGAGGTTTTTATGTGAGTGGAGCTTCCACCACATGAATGAGGGAGAGGTGGGGGCACCCTCCTTGGCCGGCGGCCATGCCCCCTTGGGCTGACCTGAAGGGAATATGCCCTAAGAGGCAATAATAAAGTGTTTATTATGTGTATTCCAAGTATATGATAGATGTTTATTTTGCATGCTATAATTGTATTAATACGAAAACGTTAATACATGTGTGTTTAATAAACAAACAGAAAGTTCCTAGTTATGCCTCTCTCATAAACTAGCTCGTTGATTAACAAGATGATCAAGGTTTCCTGATCATGGACATTGGATGTTGTTAATAACGGGACCACAACATTAGTGTAATGGTGTGATGAACATTCATCCGAAGTATAGCATTACGATCAAAGTCATTGAGTTTATATTGCTATAACAACTTACGAAGTGATCCTAATCCTTAGACCATGAGATCATGTCAATCACTAACACCGGAAGAGTTTCTTGATAACATCAAACGTCACACCGTAACAGGGTGATTATAAAGATGGATTCAGAACTAATAAAGTGTTATGTTGAGGCTCATGGATCGAGAGTGGAATTTGTTCATCCCGATGACGGATAGATATACTCTGGGCCCTCTCGGTGATATCACATTGATTAGCTTGCAAGCAAGTGATTTGATCACTAGAATGTTATATCACAGGAACGAGAAAAGAGTGCATGTCGGTAACGAGATCAAACTAGGTATGGAGATACCGATGATCGAATCTCGGACATGTAATATATCGTGAAACAAAGGGATTAAGATACTAGCGTAAAAGGTTCCGACGATCACAAGAAAGTCATCGTTGAATGTGTGGGAGTCAGTATGGGTCTCCAGATCCCGCTTCTGATTATTGATCCGAGAGGGGTCTCGATCATGTTCGCATTATTCACGAACCGTAGGGTGACACACTTAAGAGACACCAACATCCAATTGGAGCAAATGTTTCATGCCGAAAGAATGAACAAGCGCAGGAATTTATTTCACTAGATACCGAAACAGGTTTTCGGGTGAAATTGCATAAAGTGGTTATGCATGTGAAATAGAATGCTAGCAAGGGGTTATTTGTGAATGTTTGTCATTAAAGTAATTGACAAAATTCTGAATAAAATAAAAGAGTTTTATTTAATGAGAGTTTGCATTAAATTTGGTGGAAATTTAATGGGAATTTGAGTGGACTTTTGAGTGGAGGGATTTTAAAGGGCATTTTGTGAGTGGAGTGTCCACCCACATGAATGAAGGAGGGGAGGGGGCAGCCCCCATGGCCGGCGGCCACCCCCTTGGGTGCCCCCTCCTCCTATAAAAGGAGCCCCCCTCCTCACTTGTCTCTCACACCTCCTCGTGAAGGATCTCTCTCCCCCTCTAGAATTTATCCCCCATGGTCTCGGACTAGCGAGATACATGTTCCCGGTGGCTATTCGGCAAGAAAGAGTTGTGCTTCCGCTGCATCGCTGGAGCGAGGAGGCGGAGGTTGCTCGGTACCTCGAACGTGTGTGCGAGCACGGATGCGCTGCTGATTTGCGGCGCTAGGACTTCCTCTCGATCTTGAGATCGGCAAGAGATCGTCTACATCAACCACGAGTTAAACTCGTTAAGCTTTGTCAGTCTTCAAGGGTATGTTCTCTACGGATATACATCCGCCCGTTGTTTGTATCTAGTAGATAGATCTTGGTATATAGTTCACATCGTAGGAAATTTTTTGTTTTCTATGCTGCGAACCCTACAGTGGTATCAGAGCCGGATCTATGCGTAGATACTTTACACGGGTAGTACACATATGAGTATGTGGGCGATGATGATTATGTTGTTGCTCCTTTGTTGTAATTTTGGATATTGGTGGCATAGTGGGATGAAGCGGCCCGGACAAACTTTACATGTCCTCGCACATGAGACCTGTTCCACGCTTGACATGCAACTAGTTTGCATAAGTGGCTAGCGGGTGTCTGTCTCTCCTACTATAGTCAACATCTAATTTGCAAGCGAGTTGTCAACAATTTGATTATCCTCGTTGTGGTTCATGTTCGTAGGTAAGAACGGTTCTATCTCGAAAGCCCTAAGCCACGTAAAACTTGCAATGGATAAATTAGAGGCATCTAGTTTAGATTGTTGCTGGGCTAGTGTTATGATATGGTAGTGTTGTAAGTAGAAGTATGAGATGATACTCTTACAACACACATAGCGTGTAAAATCCATAGACCTTGGATTTACACATATAGGTATGATAGTGATCATACCACGATGCACATGATAGAGATCATCTGCGGGAACCCTATAATTTCACTAATAAACATATGATGTTTGATAGCATCTTATATTGCTTGTTTAGCGCTTTGTTAGCATAATAAGATGATCCCTCATTTAAATATCAAGATAAGAATGTGTTCTTCCTTTAGTATGCACCGATTATGTTTTCGTCGCTCCAAGACATCACGTGATGATCGGGTGTTCTTGGATCCACGACCATATTTCGGGTGTAAAACAGTTACACACGCGAATACTAAGGTTCTAACTTGGCGAGCCTAGCATGTACAGACATGGCCTCGGAACACGGACCGAAAGGTTAAGCATGAGTCATATAGTTGATATGATGCCCATTTGATGCTCGCCTTTGAAGCTATACCGACTCACGTGATGATCGGACTTGGTGTAGTGTATTTGGTTCATGTAATCACCAAAAAGGCACGAGGGATGTCGTTTTTGAGTGGGAGTTCATTCGTAATATAGATTAGTTGAACTCAATCTATCATACACTTAGTCTAAACTTTACAAATTCTGTTGTAGATGGCACCACCTGCTTTTAATTTCAATGTGTTCATGGAGAAAGAGAAACTAGCAACGAACGGTAGCAACTTTACCGAATGGGCCATGAATTTGAGGATTCTCCTCTCTGATGCACAAAAGCAATATGTGCTAGAAGCGCCGTTAGGCCCCCCACCTTTTGATGATGCCCCTGACGAGGAGAAGAATGTCTATCAGACTCGTCAGGAGGACCACAACTTAGTTCATTGCGGTATATTGTATGGGCTAGAGCCGGAACTTCGAAAGCGTTTCGAAAACGGCAATGCATTTGATACAATGGGTGAGTTGAAAATGATTTTCGACACACATGCTGCTGTAGAGAGCTACAACGCTTTAGAAAAGTTCTTTAGCTGCATGATGGAAGAGCACAGCTCCGTTAGTGAGCATGTACTCAAGATGTCGGGTTACGCCGATAAGCTTGTGTCCTTGGGAATATCGATTCCCATTGACTTAGGCATCCATCGTGTTCTGCAGTCTCTGCCACCTAGCTATAAGAGCTTCGTGATGAACTATAATATGCAAGGCATGAAGAAGTCTCTCCCCGAGCTTCTGTCAATGCTTAAAACTGTAGAAGTGGAGATCAAAAAGGAACATCAAGTGTTGATGATCAATAGGAACACTGGTTTCAAGAAAGACAAGAAGGGAAAACGGAAGGGAAGTAAGGGCGGCAAGCCTGTTGCCGCGTCTGAAAAGAAACCCCGAGTTGGACCTAAGTCTGATTCCGAGTGCTACTATTGTAAGGGGACTGGCCACTGGAAGCGCAACTGCCCCAAGTATCTGGCAGACAAGAAGGCCGGCAAGGCAAACAAAGGTATATATGATATACATGTTATTGATGTGTACTTTACTAGTGCTCGCAGTAGAACCTGGGTATTTGATACCGGTTCAGTTGCTAATATTTGTAACTCGAATCAGGGGCTGCGGAACAAGCGACCGCTAGCAAGGGGTGAGGTCAAGATGCGTGTCGGCAATGGATCAAGCGTTGATGTGATCGCCGTCGGAACGCTGCCTCTCCACTTGCCGTCGGGATTAGTTATAAACTTGAATAAATGTTATCTGGTGCCTGCACTGAGCATGAACATTGTATCTGGATCGTGTTTGATGCGAAGTGGTTATTCATTTAAATCCGAGAACAATGGTTGTTCCATTTATATGAATGAAATCTTTTATGGTCATGCACCGATGATGAATGGTTTATTTCTATTAGATCTCGATGATAATGTTACACATATTCATAATGTTGATGCTAAAAGGATTAAACTTAATGATGATATATCCGCATATATGTGGCACTGCCGTCTAGGTCATATTGGCGTTAAACGCATGAAGAAGCTCCATTCGGATGGACTTTTGGAATCACTTGATTATGAATCATTTGATACATGTGAGCCATGCCTTATGGGCAAGATGACTAGAATGCCGCTTCGTAGGTAAGAACGGTTCTATCTCGAAAGCCCTAAGCCACGTAAAACTTGCCATGGATAAATTAGAGGCGTCTAGTTTAGATTGTTGCTGGGCTAGTGTTATGATATGGTAGTGTTGTAAGTAGAAGTATGAGATGATACTCTTACAACACACATAGCGTGTAAAATCCATAGACCTTGGATTTACACATATAGGTATGATAGTGATCATATCACGATGCACATGATAGAGATCATCTGCGGGAACCCTATAATTTCACTAATAAACATATGATGTTTGATAGCATCTTATATTGCTTGTTTAGCGCTTTGTTAGCATAATAAGATGATCCCTCATTTAAATATCAAGATAAGAATGTATTCTTCCTTTAGTATGCACCGATTATGTTTTCGTCTGTAACACCCTCAGAATCGGACCTATGCAAGTTTTAGCGAAACCCGCCAAACCCGCATAGAAACGATTCAAAGGTGCCCACCAGGCACTTTCGTGCGGGTGGAAAACGAAGTAATAACATTACACAACAGTCCTCGATGGGACCCACAGAACAGATATATACAACAGCGACTCAAAGAGTCAAGAATACAGATATAATATACAAAGATCCAAATCACCTTGAGAACGATATAGCGTCCGGCTACGGACAAGATGCAAATGGGGCTAAGAGCCCTGAAGAATAACCAATGGCGTCCATAACCCTGCCCAGGCCAAGCCGGAAGGGCAACCCTGCTAACGGCGTCGATCTCAAAACCTGCTTAAACAAAAGGGGGGCCGACAAAGGGCAAAGGAAAAAGAAGGAGCGTCAGTACTGAGGCCAGTACACGGCGAGGCTAGAATTCGGCGGTCCTCGCCTACATAGGTATGGTGGACTGAAGCGGCAGCGGCAGCATGCACTAAACAACCTATAGAGACTCGATACAACTGGCGGATATCAGAGAGGGATAAGAATGACCTAACCGGACCCAACCTGAAGCTATCACCAAACAAACCCATCCTGGTGTTTCCCCCTCGAGACCAAACGAGGAAGTCAACCGAGGAACTCACACAGTTGGCAGTTTTATTTGTTCAGTTATCGTTGCAGCAATCTACTAGTCAGGTATAGATAATTGTCCTAATAAAAGAAGAAGTGGGCCCTTTTAGTTATTCATTCCGTTGTAGTTGCAGCAATTACTAATCAGATACAGATAGCATGATGTAAACCCAAAACCCAGCAGTTGTTGGTACTTTTAATCAGCCATTCCGTTGTAGTTGCAATACTTACTAGTCAGGTACAATGGTCGCAAGCGACACTCCAAACAAGCAATTGTGGGCAGTATTATTTAGCCATTCCATTATAGTGAAGCTGATTACTAGTCATTATAAAGTCAAATTTATAGCAATAAACTTTAGTTATGCTTGTCTATGGTCGAGATACTGTGCTCCAAGTCGTCCATAACCGCGAACACGGCTTTCAGAAAGTTTTAACCCGGCCGGGGTGCACAAATAGCAACACACACACGATCAACCTTGGAAAAACCAAATCAAAACCCAACGAGGTCTTCACGACAGAGCAATCACAAGATTCAGAAATATTTCAGGGGGCCACCCCATTGAGTAGAACCGCAACGAAGTAAGCAAGCTCCGAGACGGACTCAAGGTTTGGGTATACGGCTGTGAACGACTGGGAACCCCAAACGGGGCTTGTCGACACCGCGGAATCGTGTCCCGATCCTAAACAGTACAGGTGCTATCTGTCGCACAATTTAATTAAAGCAGTAAAGCATGGCATAAGTACAGGATAGTAATTAAAACCTCAAACTAGTTTGTGGCCCCAAGAAATAAGACGGAATCAAGCTCTGGCTAAGGGGGGCCCATACTCCCCATATGTGGATAGCGCGATAAATCAAGGAACAGGTATCAAGTACTCGGGGTCCTACGGGACACAAGTGGGCGTTCGGAAACCAAATATTTTCTATCACCCACCGATGCCTCTGCTTACTTCAATTTTAGTTGTTAAACAGAAATTAAAGTGAACGATAAGTAAAACTATGATCATCTCCATCATCAACATGCGGCAATACATCAACAACTGTGGCATTTGACGACACGCAACAGCACTTGAGCCAGCGACTACGACGCGCAAGTCCAACTATCTACCAAACAACAGGTAATAGGGTGTGTCCAAGGCAATATAGGGCTGCAAGGGATATCACGGGTACGAAAACTAGAGCATCGCAACTCAGATAGCAATAGATCAACAGGAGGGAATAAATACTATAAAAGTAAGATAGGTAGAAAGGGGGAGATGCTCGCCTGAAAACATTGTCGAAGGTTCAACCGAAGATCGGGGCGAAGCTCACATCAACTCAACGGCCTTATCCGCGAAGAAGCAAAACACTAGAAGAAACACCGGATGCAATATTTAAGACAATGGAAGAAGATCGGGCATGATGCATGTATGATGAATGACATGGCAAAGATGTGATGCACTTAGGTCATATTAAGCGGAACCGGGGTCCCGACAATAATTAGGTGGTTCAAGTTATTTATCTACCCTGCAAATTAAGTGTTGTTTAACATGGTAGAAGATAGCACCGGGTTCGCTACACAAATTTAAATGAGGCCAATATGAGGCTAGATTTGCCCGCATATGGGCCCCATATTTAATTATTAGGTGAATCGGCATAAGGCCCCCAAACCACAGATATGCATGCGAGTATGACAATTCAATTGCAACAAGTTGTTATGATTTATAAAAATAGGGTATCGAGGAAAAGGGTCACACATTAGGGCTCGACGATCTTGGTTAGGGTTCGACGGGGTTCGGGGTCGGTCTCGGGGTCCAGGGTTCGACGGATTCGTTCCCGGCGAAATCGTTCTAGGTCAACAGAGTAGATCTTGGCGCATCCGGGAAGAAGTACTTGGCGGTCTTCGGCTCCACCCAGGTCGGGGCCGATCTTGTCGTCGCGAAGGTCTTGTCGCGTTCTCGTGTCGGGTCGGTCTTGGCTTCGGGGTGAAGTGCTTGTCGTTCTCGTGGCGATCTTTGAGTCCTCCCGGTTCGGGTCTTGGCGTCCGAGGGTAGATCCTGGCGTGTCGAGGGTCCGGTCTCCGGTACATCGGGATCGGTCTTCGGGGAACTTTTCGATCCATGCCGGAGATCTTGGAAGCAGGCATCGTCGCGTCGAGGCCTCAGGGTTCGCCGTCGGTGGCCTTCGGGTTCGTTCTCAGGTCCATGTAGGAGACCACCGGGTTTCGACGAAGATCTTGGCGAGGGGTGAACTTGGTGTTTTCGGGGTTCGATTGCCGGTGTCGATCTTGTCGGTTCCAGGACAAAAGTCTGGGGTTGCAACTTGTCACGTTCAAGCACTTCCAAGGCGACACCTGGACGAACTTGCGGGGACAGAGATCCTTGCTGGGCTCCTGCAAGCACGCACAGGTACCAGGGATAGAAAAACAGGAACACACGCGGGGAAGGTTCGAGGTCAGCCCGTGCAGGGCCCGACGGAGCTACGGGGGCGGCGAACAGCGGACGAGGGCAGCAGCCGGCGGGGCGGACTCGCTGCCGGAGGACGGAGGCGAGCTAGAGGAGGGCCACGGCGGGGCGGAGCTCGCGGAAGCCGGCGAAGACGAGGGCTACAGAGTCGGCGCGCGACATCTGCCTGGGAGGCGCGGCCGGCAGCGGCGAACGGTGGGGTCGGCAGGCGTTGGGGCGAGCGGGGCGGCGGCCTTCGGGTGGAGGAGGGGCGAGGTCGGGGCGAGGGTGGAGAAGCTCGATCCGGGGGCGGTGGTGGTGCCATGGCCGGGAGGGCGGAGGGGAGGTCTGCGCGGAGAAGGCCGGCGGTTGGCGGACGGCTGCGGGGCCGAGGACGGGCTCGGGGAGGGGAGGCGCGGAGGAAGCGAGGAGGGTAGCCGGCGCTTAGTGGCGAGCGCGGCCGACGGGGCGGAGGCGCTGCGGCGGACGCTGCTGGGGAAGGGGATGGCGGCGCTCGCGAGGTCCCACGCAGGCGGCGGCGGCAGAGCGTCTGCGGGCGGCGGCTGGGCATGGTGGTGGCGAGCGGGGCGCCTGGCGAGGGAGGGGCGCGGCCGGAGGTGGCTTGGCCGGCGCCGGAGGAGAGGGTCGGCGTGCCGAGGGTGGTGGGGTTCGGCGAGGGGGCGGTCTGCTCGGGGCTGCTGCGGGGAGGGGATACGCGGGGTGCTGCGCCGCTTGCGGGAGAGAGGATGCAGGGCGCGGGGGAGGTGGGAGGAAGAGGACGGGGAGCAGGGGTGGCCAGGGCGCGGGACCGGGGGGGCCACGCGGGGCAGGTGCGGGGTGAGGAGCTGACACGTGGGGCCAGGGGTGGGGGTTGGGGCGCGCGTGCTCTGCGTGTATGCGTCGTGTGCTGGGCTGTGGGGGTGGGGCTGAGTGTGCTGAGAGAGAGAGGTGAGGGAGGAGAGTGGAGGTGGTAGTCTAGGTGGCAGATGGGGATAGGTAGAGGGGAGGGGGAGGGTGAGGTGGCAGGTTGCTATTGGGTGGGGTGATGTGGAGGGGAGGGCTGGGTAGATAGTTGGGTGACTGTAGGAATTAGGTGGACCGTTTGTAAAAACCTGGGGGTGGTCGTTCGGGTCGAAACGGCCCGTTCGACTGCCCCCGCTAAAATAATTAAATGTTGTATTTAATTCCAACAAGCCTTTTGCAAACTATTAGCAGACAAAGTAAAATATTCCGGCGACCCGGTTTTGATATTTGAATAGAGGTGGGGCGTTTTAAAAACAAACGGGCTTTGCGAAATAGTTTTATGCAACAATGCATGATGATGACGATGCAATGCACAAATTCAACGCGATTTTCTAGAAGTGGTTTTGCGGGATGCCACATCGTCGCTCCAAGACATCACGTGATGATGGGGTGTTCTTGGATCCACGACCATATTTCGGGTGTAAAACAGTTACACACGCGAATACTAAGGTTCTAACTTGGCGAGCCTAGCATGTACAGACATGGCCTCGGAACACGGACCGAAAGGTTAAGCATGAGTCATATAGTTGATATGATGCCCATTTGATGCTCGCCTTTGAAGCTATACCGACTCACGTGATGATCGGACTTGGTGTAGTGGATTTGCTTCATGTAATCACCAAAAAGGCACGAGGGATGTCGTTTTTGAGTGGGAGTTCATTCGTAATATAGATTAGTTGAACTCAATCTATCATACACTTAGTCTAAACTTTACAAATTCTGTTGTAGATGGCACCACCTGCTTTTAATTTCAATGTGTTCATGGAGAAAGAGAAACTAGCAACGAACGGTAGCAACTTTACCGAATGGGCCATGAATTTGAGGATTCTCCTCTCTGATGCACAAAAGCAATATGTGCTATAAGCGCCGTTAGGCCCCCCACCTTTTGATGATGCCCCTAACGAGGAGAAGAATGTCTATCAGACTCGTCAGGAGGACCACAACTTAGTTCATTGCGGCATATTGTATGGGCTAGAGCCGGAACTTCGAAAGCGTTTCGAAAACGGCAATGCATTTGATACAATGGGTGAGTTGAAAATGATTTTCGACACACATGCTACTGTAGAGAGCTACAACGCTTTAGAAAAGTTCTTTAGCTGCATGATGGAAGAGCAGAGCTCCGTTAGTGAGCATGTACTCAAGATGTCGGGTTACGCCGATAAGCTTGTGTCCTTGGGAATATCGATTCCCATTGACTTAGGCATCCATCGTGTTCTGCAGTCTCTGCCACCTAGCTATAAGAGCTTCGTGATGAACTATAATATGCAAGGCATGAAGAAGTCTCTCCCCGAGCTTCTGCCAATGCTTAAAACTGCAGAAGTGGAGATCAAAAAGGAACATCAAGTGTTGATGATCAATAGGAACACTGGTTTCAAGAAAGACAAGAAGGGAAAACGGAAGGGAAGTAAGGGCGGCAAGCCTGTTGCCGTGCCTGAAAAGAAACCCCGAGTTGGACCTAAGTCTGATTCCGAGTGCTACTATTGTAAGGGGACTGGCCACTGGAAGCGCAACTGCCCAAGTATCTGGCAGACAAGAAGGCCGGCAAGGCAAACAAAGGTATATATGATATACATGTTATTGATGTGTACTTTACTAGTGCTCGCAGTAGCACCTGGGTATTTGATACCGGTTCAGTTGCTAATATTTGTAACTCGAATCAGGGGCTGCGGAACAAGCGACCGCTAGCAAGGGGTGAGGTCAAGATGCATGTCGGCAATGGATCAAGCGTTGATGTGATCGCCGTCGGAACGCTGCCTCTCCACTTGCCGTCGGGATTAGTTATAAACTTGAATAAATGTTATCTGGTGCCTGCACTGAGCATGAACATTGTATCTGGATCGTGTTTGATGCGAAGTGGTTATTCATTTAAATCCGAGAACAATGGTTGTTCCATTTATATGAATGAAATCTTTTATGGTCATGCACTGATGATGAATGGTTTATTTCTATTAGATCTCGATGATAATGTTACACATATTCATAATGTTGATGCTAAAAGGATTAAACTTAATGATGATATATCCGCATATATGTGGCACTGCCGTCTAGGTCATATTGGCGTTAAACACATGAAGAAGCTCCATTCGGATGGACTTTTGGAATCACTTGATTATGAATCATTTGATACATGTGAGCCATGCCTTATGGGCAAGATGACTAGAACGCCGCTTCGTAGGTAAGAACGGTTCTATCTCGAAAGCCCTAAGCCACGTAAAACTTGCCCTGGATAAATTATAGGCGTCTAGTTTAGATTGTTGTTGGGCTAGTGTTATGATATGGTAGTGTTGTAAGTAGAAGTATGAGATGATACTCTTACAACACACATAGCGTGTAAAATCCATAGACCTTGGATTTACACATATAGGTATGATAGTGATCATACCACGATGCACATGATAGAGATCATCTGCGGGAACCCTATAATTTCACTAATAAACATATGATGTTTGATAGCATCTTATATTGCTTGTTTAGCGCTTTGTTAGCATAATAAGATGATCCCTCATTTAAATATCAAGATAAGAATGTGTTCTTCCTTTAGTATGCACCGATTATGTTTTCGTCGCTCCAAGACATCACGTGATGATCGGGTGTTCTTGGATCCACGACCATATTTTGGGTGTAAAACAGTTACACACGCGAATACTAAGGTTCTAACTTGGCGAGCCTAGCATGTACAAACATGGCCTCGGAACACGGACCGAAAGGTTAAGCATGAGTCATATAGTTGATATGATGCCCATTTGATGCTCGCCTTTGAAGCTATACCGACTCACGTGATGATCGGGTTTGGTGTAGTGGATTTGGTTCATGTAATCACCAAAAAGGCACGAGGGATGTCGTTTTTGAGTGGGAGTTCATTCGTAATATAGATTAGTTGAACTCAATCTATCATACACTTAGTCTAAACTTTACAAATTCTGTTGTAGATGGCACCACCTGCTTTTAATTTCAATGTGTTCACGGAGAAAGAGAAACTAGCAACGAACGGTAGCAACTTTACCGAATGGGCCATGAATTTGAGGATTCTCCTCTCTGATGCACAAAAGCAATATGTGCTAGAAGCGCCGTTAGGCCCCCCACCTTTTGATGATGCCCCTAACGAGGAGAAGAATGTCTATCAGACTCGTCAGGAGGACCACAACTTAGTTCATTGCGGCATATTGTATGGGCTAGAGCCGGAACTTCGAAAGCGTTTCGAAAACGGCAATGCATTTGATACAATGGGTGAGTTGAAAATGATTTTCGACACACATGCTGCTGTAGAGAGCTACAACGCTTCAGAAAAGTTCTTTAGTTGCATGATGGAAGAGCACAGCTCCGTTAGTGAGCATGTACTCAAGATGTCGGGTTACGCCGATAAGCTTGTGTCCTTGGGAATATCGATTCCCATTGACTTAGGCATCCATCGTGTTCTGCAGTCTCTGCCACCTAGCTATCAGAGCTTCGTGATGAACTATAATATGCAAGGCATGAAGAAGTCTCTCCCTGAGCTTCTGTCAATGCTTAAAACTGCAGAAGTGGAGATCAAAAAGGAACATCAAGTGTTGATGATCAATAGGAACACTGGTTTCAAGAAAGACAAGAAGGGAAAACGGAAGGGAAGTAAGGGCGGCAAGCCTGTTGCCGCGCCTGAAAAGAAACCCCGAGTTGGACCTAAGTCTGATTCCGAGTGCTACTATTGTAAGGGGACTGGCCACTGGAAGCGCAACTGCCCCAAGTATCTGGCAGACAAGAAGGCCGGCAAGGCAAACAAAGGTATATATGATATACATGTTATTGATGTGTACTTTACTAGTGCTCGCAGTAGCACCTGGGTATTTGATACCGGTTCAGTTGCTAATATTTGTAACTCGAATCAGGGGCTGCGGAACAAGCGACCGCTAGCAAGGGGCGAGGTCAAGATGCGTGTCGGCAATGGATCAAGCGTTGATGTGATCGCCGTCGGAACGCTGCCTCTCCACTTGCCGTCGGGATTAGTTATAAACTTGAATAAATGTTATCTGGTGCCTGCACTAAGCATGAACATTGTATCTGGATCGTGTTTGATGCGAAGTGGTTATTCATTTAAATCCGAGAACAATGGTTGTTCCATTTATATGAATGAAATCTTTTATGGTCATGCACCGATGATGAATGGTTTATTTCTATTATATCTCGATGATAATGTTACACATATTCATAATATTGATGCTAAAAGGATTAAACTTAATGATGATATATCCGCATATATGTGGCACTGCCGTCTAGGTCATATTGGCGTTAAACGCATGAAGAAGCTCCATTCGGATGGACTTTTGGAATCACTTGATTATGAATCATTTGATACATGTGAGCCATGCCTTATGGTCAAGATGACTAGAACGCCGTTTTCCGGTTCAATGGAACGGGCGACAGATTTATTGGAAATCATACATTCTGATGTATGTGGTCCAATGAGTGTGTCGGCGCGAGGTGGATATCGTTATTTTGTTACTTTCACAGATGATTTGAGTAGATACGGTTATATCTACTTGATGAAACACAAGTCTGAAACCTTTGAAAAGTTCAAGGAATTTCAGAATGAAGTGGAAAATCATCGTAATAGAAAGATCAAATTTCTACGGTCCGACCGTGGAGGTGAGTATCTAAGTTACGAGTTTAGCACTCACATGAAAGAGTGTGTAATTGTTTCACAACTCACACCTGCCGGAACACCACAGCGAAATGGTGTGTTGGAACGTCGTAATCGTACTTTATTAGATATGGTTCGATCTATGATGTCTCTGACGGACTTGCCGTTGTCATTTTGGGGTTATGCACTAGAAACTGCTGCATTCACTTTAAATCGGGCACCATCTAAATCCGTTGAAAAGACTCTGTATGAATTGTGGTTTGGAAACAAACCTAAGCTGTCATTTCTTAATGCGATGTTTATGTGAAGAAACTTCAACCGGATAAACTAGAACCCAAAGCGGAAAAATGCGTCTTCATAGGATACCCTAAAGAAACTATTGGGTATTCCTTCTATCACAGATTCGAGGGCAAGGTTTTTGTTGCCAAGAATGGATCATTTCTAGAGAAAGAGTTTCTCGCGAAAGGTGTGAGTAGTCGGAAGGTAGAACTCGAAGAGGTTGTGGAACCTTCTCTTCAAAGTATGGAGAGTAGCGCAGCGCCGGAAGTTGTTCCGAAGTTGGCTCCACCTGTTGAAGAGGGAACTAATGATAATGATCATGAAACTCCGAAAGAGAGTACTACCGAACCTCGCAGGTCAAACAGGACGCGTGCAGCTCCCGAGCTGTACGGAAATCCTGTCATGAATTTCATGGTTGATGAAAATGATGACCCTGCGACGTATGAAGAAGCGATGATGAGCCCGGATTCCAACAAATGGTTAGAAGCCATGAAATCCGAGATGGAATCCATGTATGAAAATCAAGTTTGGAACTTGGTGGAATTACCTCACGACCGAAAGGCCATGGAGAACAAATGGATTTTCAAAAGGAAAACTGATGCTGATGGTAATGTGACCGTCTATAAAGCTCGACTTGTCGCAAAAGGGTTTCGACAAATTCAAGGAGTTGACTACGATGAGACTTTCTCTCCCGTAGCGATGCTAAAGTCAGTTAGGATTATGTTAGCAATTGCTGCATATTTCGATTATGAGATATGGCAGATGGATGTCAAAACCGCGTTTCTCAATGGTAATATTGAAGAAGAGTTGTATATGATACAACCAAAGGGTTTTCTCGATCCTAAGGATGCTAACAAGGTGTGCAAGCTTCAGCGATCCATCTATGGATTGAAGCAAGCATCACGAAGTTGGAATCTCCGCTTTGATGAGGTGATCAAAGAGTTTGGATTTGTCCAAACTTATGGAGAAGCTTGTATTTACAAGAAAGTGAGTGGGAGCAATGTGGCATTTCTGATATTATATGTGGATGACATATTATTGATCGGAAATGATATAGATCTTTTAAACAGTGTTAAAAGTTATCTAAACAGCAAATTTTCAATGAAGGACCTAGGTGAAGCGTCATACATATTAGGCATAAAGATCTATAGAGATAGATCTAGGCGCCTAATAGGGCTATCACAAAGTACATACCTTGATAAGATTTTAAAGAAGTTTAAAATGGACAGAAGTAAGAAGGGGTTCTTACCTATGTTGCAAGGCAAGACATTGAGTAAGACTCAAAGTCCGGCTTCGGCGGAAGAAAGAGAGATAATGGACAAAGTCCCCATATGCTTCAGCCATAGGATCTATAATGTACGCCATGCTATGTACAAGACCGGATGTGGCACATGCTATTAGTTTGACTAGTAGGTACCAATCGGATCCAGGTTCGGAACACTGGATAGCGGTCAAGAATATCCTTAAGTACTTACGAAGAACTAAGGATATGTTTCTTGTATACGGAGGTGAAGAAGAGCTCGTCGCTAAGTGTTATGTCGACGCTAGCTTTGACACCGATCCGGATGACTCTAAGTCTCAATACGGATACGTATTTCTCATGAATGGCGGAGCGGTTAGTTGGAGGAGCTCCAAACAACCTGTGGTAGCGGGATCAACAACGGAGGCCGAATATGTTGCTGCTTCGGAAGCGGCTCAGGAAGCAGTTTGGATGAAGGAGTTCATATCCGAACTAGGAGTGGTGGCAAACGCGTTGGACCCAATGGTGATCTATTGTGACAACAATGGTGCCATTGCCAATGCCAAAGAGCCAAGGTCTCACAAGCATTCCAAGCATATTAAGCGCCGGTTTCACTCCATCTGCGAGCATGTCAAGGATGGAGATATAAAGATTTGTAAAGTACATACGGATCTCAATGTAGCAGATCCGTTGACTAAAACTCTCCCTAGAGCAAAACATGATCAACACCAGAACTCAATGGGTGTTAGATTTATCACTATGTAACTAGATTATTGTCTCTAGTGCAAGTGGGAGACTGAAGGGAATATGCCCTGAGAGGCAATAATAAAGTGTTTATTATGTGTATTCCAAGTATATGATAGATGTTTATTTTGCATGCTATAATTGTATTAATACGGAAACGTTAATACATGTGTGTTTAATAAACAAACAGAAAGTTCCTAGTTATGCCTCTCTCATAAACTAGCTCGTTGATTAACAAGATGATCAAGGTTTCCTGATCATGGACATTGGATGTTGTTAATAACGGGATCACAACATTATTGTAGTGGTGTGATGAACATTCATCCGAAGTATAGCATTACGATCAAAGTCATTGAGTTTATATTGCTATAACAACTTACGAAGTGATCCTAATCCTTAGACCATGAGATCATGTCAATCACTAACACCGGAAGAGTTTCTTGATAACATCAAACGTCACACCGTAACAGGGTGATTATAAAGATGGATTCAGAACTAATAAAGTGTTATGTTGAGGCTCATGGATCGAGAGTGGAATTTGTTCATCCCGATGACGGATAGATATACTCTGGGCCCTCTCGGTGATATCACATTGATTAGCTTGCAAGCAAGTGATTTGATCACTAGAATGTTATATCACAGGAACGAGAAAAGAGTGCATGTCGGTAACGAGATCAAACTAGGTATGGAGATACCGATGATCGAATCTCGGACATGTAATATATCGTGTAACAAAGGGATTAAGATACTAGCATAAAAGGTCCCGACGATCACAAGAAAGTCATCGTTGAATGTGTGGGAGTCAGTATGGGTCTCCAGATCCCGCTTCTGATTATTGATCCGAGAGGGGTCTCGATCATGTCCGCATTATTCACGAACCGTAGGGTGACACACTTAAGAGACACCGACATCCAATTGGAGCAAATGTTTCATGCCGAAAGAATGAACAAGCGCAGGAATTTATTTCACTAGATTTCGAAACAGGTTTTGGGTGAAATTGCATAAAGTGGTTATGCATGTGAAATAGAATTCTAGCAAGGGGTTATTTGTGAATGTTTGTCATTAAAGTAATTGACAAAATTCTGAATAAAATAAAAGAGTTTTATTTAATGAGAGTTTGCATTAAATTTGGTGGAAATTTAATGGGAATTTGAGTGGACTTTTGAGTGGAGGGATTTTAAAGGGCATTTTGTGAGTGGAGTGTCCACCCACATGAATGAAGGAGGGGAGGGGGCAGCCCCCATGGCCGGCGTCCACCCCCTTGGGTGCCCCCCTCCTCCTATAAAAGGAGCCCCCCTCCTCACTTGTCTCTCACACCTCCTCGTGAAGGATCTCTCTCCCCCTCTAGAATTTATCCCCCATGGTCTCGGAATAGCGAGATACATGTTCCCGGTGACTATTCGGCAAGAAAGAGTTGTGCTTCCGCTGCATCGCTGGAGCGAGGAGGCGGAGGTTGCTCGGTGCCTCGAACGTGTGTGCGAGCACGGATGCGCTGCTGATTTGCGGCGCTAGGACTTCCTCTCGATCTTGAGATCGGCAAGAGATCGTCTACATCAACCACGAGTTAAACTCGTTAAGCTTTGTCGGTCTTCAAGGGTATGTTCTCTACGGATATACATCCGCCCATTGTTTGTATCTAGTAGATAGATCTTGGTATATAGTTCACATCGTAGGAAATTTTTTGTTTTCTATGCTGCAAACCCTACATGACCCCCCTCCCCTATAAAAGGACCCCCTCCTCTCACTTGTCTCTCACACCTCCTCGCGAAGGATCTCTCTCCCCCTTTAGAATTTCCCCAGGGTCTCGGATCAGCGAGATACATGTTCCCGGTGGCTTTTTCTGGAAGGATTTGTTGCTTCTGCTGCTTCGCTGGAGCGAGGGCGCGGAGGTTGTCGGGGTACCCGTGCGTGTGTGCTATCACGGATGCACCACTGCTTTGAGGTGCTAGACTTGATCGTGCTGGACAGGCTGGACCAGATGGACTTCATCACGATCTTGAGATCGGCAAGCGTTCGTCTACATCATCCACGAGTACAACCTCGTTAACGCTATTCGGTCTTCGAGGGTATGTATTCTATGGATGTATATCCACCTGTTGCTTGTATCTAGTAGATAGATCTTGGTACATATATGTTCCCATCGTAGGAAATTTTTTGTTTTCTATGCTGCGAACCCTACAAATACAACAAGATACATAGACCGCCATCCAACTGTATCTATGACTAGAAGTCCACCTTTGGGTTATCATCCGAACCCCCTCCAGTATTAAGTTGCAAGCACCAGACAACTGCTTTAAGCAAAGTGTAAGGTGAATAATCCACTTGTTCCATGAACAATAGACCGTTGTTTTCTCCCTAGTAGCAACAGCACATCTACAACCTTAGAGATTTCTGTCACTTCCCTTAGATTAAATAGAGGCATGAACCCACTATCGAGCATAAATACCCTCTCTTGGAGTCATTAGCAACTACTTGGCTAAGATAGCTACTAGCAACGGAGAGCATGCAAGATCACAAACAACACAAATATGATAGAATCAATAAGACAAAACCATTAATCAATCTGACATAGTAATCTCGATATCCATCGGACCCCCGCAAACACAACATGCATGATTACAAATATATGAGATCTTGATAATGAACGGAGCTCACAAGATCTAGACATGAAAGCACAAAGGAGGAGATACAACCATCTAGCTACTACATGAACCCGTAGTCTAAGGTGGAACTAGTCACGCTTCATACCGGAGGCTAGGATGATGAAGAAGAAGGCATGTGGGATGATCTCCCCTCTGGCAGGGTGTCGGGAAGAGCTTCAGATCCCCCGATCTAGGGACGATGGTGGTGGCGGCTACAGACGGTTTCGTGGAATATTGACCGGGTGCTTAGGGTTTAGGCATCGGGGGTTCTTATAGATGAAGAGGTGAGGCTGGGAGGCGGCCAGGGGGCCCGCACCCTGCCTAGGCGCAGCCTAGGGTGGGCCCGTGCCTAGGGGGTGCGGCCGCCCTGTGCCTCCCCCCGTCTCTCCTCTGGAATCCGTGATCTCCTCGGTGAAATATTGACTTTGGCTTTTGTCCCGTCCAATTCAGAGAATATTTCCTTACTAGCTTTTCTGGAACCAAAAATAGCAGAAAACAGGCAACTGGCACTATGGCAACTTGTTAATAGGTTAGTACCAGAAAACATATAAAAACACCTCAAAGTGTGGACAAAGCAAAGCAAAGTAGATACTAAACAAGCATGGAACATCAAAAATTATAGATACGTTTCCGACGTATCAAGCATCCCCAAGCTTAACTCTTGCTCGTCCTCGAGTAGGTAAGTGATAAAAATAATAATTTTTGAGTTGACATGCACCATCAAAATCAAGATCAAACCATTTGCAAGCATTGAAAGCTGGGATCAGATAACTCTAAACATGAGCATGAAAGATGGAGTTCTAACAGTAAGACAAAGTAACTATGCATGCAACATGAAAGGCTACAAACAAAGATCATGAATAACATGCATTGAAAAACTTTTGTTTGTTTCACATACAGAAAACATATCATAGTGGCATTCAGCTTGTCCCTCATAGAGTAGCAAATATATGCATAGGACACCTTCAAAGTTCATAAGAGTGACTAGATACAAATAGCACAAGAATAAGTAATATCAACAATATGCATAAATCAATAAGTTTTGGGACAATGCACATAGAACTAAGAATGTCAACTATTGTTTCTTAACTGGTGCCTAAAGGTAAAAGGTGGAGACTCAATATAATAGTGGAAGAAAGGCCCTTCATAAAGGGAAACGGGGATTTCAAGTTTCAAAAAGAGCTTCCAAAAATTATGGTACTTGTTAGCTTTCAGCCCTCATTGCCTCTATCATAAGCATCTTGAAGTGATTAAGGTTAAAGTGAACAAACTATGCAGTATATTCTTGACAAAGTATAAGTTGGCAATCTCATGTCCCTAAAATATGAGGGCCACTCCTCATGCTAGTCAACTTTATTCACCTGTAAGTTCTTGTCATAATAAGTACATGTGTATCATAAAGAACCGCCAACAGGGTACCCCTTACACATGGTATATGAGCTATCCCATAACCAAAATGACAAGGCAAGCAGACAATGAGCATCTCAGCGATCTTTTTATTTGCTATTTGCATAGGTTTTTATTGAGGATGCTTCATAGATTGCTCATTATGGTGATGCTGCAAGTTTCCACCATGATTAGGCATGGCTTAGGCTAGCGGCCGAGGCGTTTCTCTAACACAAAATACATAAATCCATGGACTTACAAGCTCCCCTTTTATTTCACACCGACGACATCCATAGACAAAAGAGCATGATATCAACTGTGTACAAATTACAAGTGCAATGTTGAAAGCGTTCCCGTGACAGCACGGTTCTGCTAATTCCAACGTATAACTGCAATCATATACAACATAGATGACACAATGGTTCAAGTTTATTAGGGGCAAGAAATATAAAGTGTGCCGTCAAGTTCGTGAGAGCTTTAATCACTAAGTTTTCACATAACAAAATACTTTTTAATTGGAAGATACATGAAAACAAGAATATACTTGGAATGGTGTAACACACCATGCATAGGAATTTATATTGGACACTTTGGAATAACTTGATTTCTTGGGAGTTGGAAGCATGAGTAGAGCTTACTCGTACAAGTGGAGGCTAGCAAAAGACTGGGAGCAATGATGGCGCCCACCACTTGTCGTGGGACGCTTCGTTGAAAACCCCAAGAGCAAGGTATGAAGCAACACAACAGCAAGTTTCCCTCAGTAAGAAACCGAGGTTATCGAACCAGTAGGAGGAAGGAAACGTAACACAGGTGTTGCAAGCAACGCGGAGACCTACACAACACAAACTCAAGACTTTGCCCCAACGAATCAGTGAGGTTGTCAAGCTCACCGGTTTGCTGTAACAAAGGATTAAATGTATGGTGTGGAAAGTAATGGTTTGCAACAAATAAACAAGTAACAGTGGAAGATGAATCAATGGTAAAGATAGGACCGGGGTCCATAGTTCACTAGAGGTGCTCTCCTTAGATAAACAACATGGCATGAAGGGTAAACAAATTACAGGGGCAATTGATAGGAACTGAGCAAGGCATAACAATGCAATTACTAGTCAGAAAGATCCTATGAGATTCGATTGGGCAATACAACAATATACATAGACCGCCATCCAACTGCATCTATGACTAGAAGTCCACCTTTGGGTTATCATCCGAACCCCCTCCAGTATTAAGTTGCAAGCAACAGACAACTGCTTTAAGCAAAGTGTGTAAGGTAAACAGTCCACATGTTCCATGAACAAGAGACCGTTGTTTTCTCCCTAGTAGCAAGAGCACATCTACAACCTTAGAGATTTCCGTCACTTCCCTTAGATTAAATAGAGGCATGAACCCACTATCGAGCATAAATACTCCCTCTTGGGGTCACTAGCAACTACTTGGCCAAGATAGCAACTAACAATGGAGAGCATGCAAGATCACAAACAACACAGACATGATAGAATCATAAAGACAAAACCATTAATCAAACCAACATAATAATCTCAATATCCATCGGATCCCCGCAAACACAACATGCATGATTACAAATAGATTAGATCTTGATCATGAACGGAGCTCACAAGATCTATACATGAAAGCACAAAGGAGGAGATACAACCATCTAGCTACTACATGGACCCATAGTCCAAGGTGGAACTACTCACGCATCATACCGGAGAGAAGGCCTCCGGGATGATCTCCCCTCTGGCAGGGTGCCGGGAAGAACTTCAGATCCCCCCGATCTGGGGACGATGGTGGTAGCGGCTACAGATGGTTTTGTGGAGATTTGATCGGGTGCTTAGGGTTTCTGCATCTAGGCTTCTTATAGGCGAAGGGGGAGGCCGAGGAGGCGACCAGGGGGGTTAAACCCTACCCAGGCGCGGGCCCACCCCTGGCCACGCATAGGGGGGTTTGGCCGCCCTGGCACGCTTCTCCGTCTCCACTCTGTACTTCTTGTTCCCCACGAGAAGTAATTGACTTTGACGTTTGTCCCGTCCAATTCCGAGAATATTTGTTTACTAACTTTTTTGAAACCAAAAACAGCAGAAAACAGACAACTGGCACTGTGGCAACTTGTTAATAGGTTAGTACCGGAAAACATGTAAAAAGCACCTCAAAGTGTATATAAGCAAAGCAAAGTAGATACTAAACAAGCATGGAGCATCAAAAAATATAGATACGTTTCTGACGTATCAAGCATCTCCAAGCTTAACTCCTACTCGTCCTCGAGTAGGTAAGTGATAAAAAGAATGATTTTTTAGGTGACATGCACCCTCACAATAAAGATCCAACCATTTGCAAGCATTGAAAGCTGGGATCAAAGAACTCTAAACATGTCCATGAAAGATGGAGTTCTAACAATAGGACATAGTAACTATGCATGCAACATGACAAGCTACAAACAAAGATCATGAATGACATGCATTGAAAAACATTTGTTTATTCACATACAGAAAACATAGCATAGTGGCAATCAGTTTGTCCCTCATAGAGTAGCAAATAGATGCATAGGACACCTTCAAAGTTCACAAGGGTGAGTAGAAACAAATAGCACAAGAACAAGAAATATCACAATATGCATCCATTAATAAGCTTTGGAACACTACACACAGAATGACAACTATGCTCTCTTAATGGTGCCCAAAGGTAGAAGGTGGAGACTCAATAATGCTGGAAGAAAAGCCTTTTGTAAAGGAAGCAGGGATTTGAAGTTTCAAAAGGAGCCTCCAAAAATTATGGTATTGGTTAGCTTTCAGCCCTCATTGCCCCTATCATAAGCATCTTGAAGTGATTAAGGTTAAAGTGAACAAAAATGGATTATATGCTTGACGAAGTATAAGTTGGCAATCTCAAGTCCCTTGAATAGGAGGGCCACACCTCATGCTACTCAACTTTAGTCACTTGTAAGTTCTTGTCATTGTAAGTATTTGCATATCATTGAGAACCGCCAACAGGGTACCCCTTGCACATGGTACAGGAGCTATCCCATAACCAAAATGACAAGGCAAGCAGACAATGAGCATCTCATCAATCTTCTTATGTACCATGGGAATATGGTGTTTTTTCTCTCTTTCCTCTTTTCTCAATGTGTCTCTTTTTTTATAAGAAGAATGCTTCATAGATGTCACGATGCTGATGCTGCAAGTTTCCACTATGATTAGGCATGTCTTACGCTAGCGGCCCAGGCGTTTCTCTAACACAGGATACATACTCCATGAACTTACAAGTTCCCTCTTTATTTCACACCGATGACATCCATAGACAAAAGAGCATGATATCAACTGAGTACAAAGTACAAGAGAAATGTTGAAAACGTTCCCCGTGACAGCACGGTTCTGCTAATTCCAACGTATAAGTGCAAGCATATACAACATAGAAGACACAATGGTTCAAGTTTATTAGGGGCGAAGAATAAAGTGTACCATCAAGTTTGTGAGGGCTTTAATCACTAAGTTTTCACATTCAAAATAGTTTTTAATTGAAAGATAGCTGAAAACAAGAATATACTTAGAATGGTGTAACACACTATGCATAGGAGTTTATAGTGGACACTTTGGAATAACTTGGTTTATTGGGAATTGGAAGCATGAGTAGAACTTACTCATAAAAGTGGAGGCTAGCAAAAGACTGGGACCAACTAAGAGAGCAATAATGGCCATAATCATGCAGTGCAACAAAGCATTACTTATCAAAGCAAAGAGTGGTACTACAAGTCAAGGACTAAATGATCATAGAGGCTAACGGTGACTTGTTATAGTCATAACATGGTGTGAGCATGTGCCAAGTCAACCCAAACAAAGCATCAAAGCAGAATACCACAATACTATGCTTTTGCATGCTAAAACAATGCATAATTTCTTCAAGGCACACTAAGCAATCCCAATTGTTTGGAACAAGACATGCTACAGCAATAATCACTAAGCATAAGGTCAAAAAAACACCTAGCATGTCATGCTAAAGTCTGAGTCACAGTCAATGCAAGCTCCTCTTGCACTTACAAGCAAGAACTTACTACTCCTTTCCAACACCAAGCAACTTATTTGCAAAACAACACAACGATAATGGGGGTCCAAACTACTTAAGCAAACTAAAAAAACTAAGTAAAGCAAACAAAAACTAAGACGCTCCAAGAACAACACAACTTGTGCATGAAACAATAAAAACGAAGTGTCTAGACAGACCTGAGCTTTTTATTGATGAAGAAGGGGATGCCTTGGTCATCCCCAAGCTTTGACGCTTGTAACTCTTGGATATTTCTTGGGGTGACACCATGGTGGCATCCTCAAGCTTGAGCTTTTGTCTATTCTTCATCTCATTGCATCATTCTCTCTCTACACCTGAAATTTTCCTTCACACAATCTTCATTAGCAACATTAGTTTATTCAAAAGATATTAGACCTCTGGAAAAGCTTTGAAACATCAAGGCTTTTCACTAAAAACACAAGCTACTGTAGTAACTCCTTCAAAAAGCTCAATTCACCTAAACAGAACTCAAAAAGGAATCAATAAGAAGCAAATGCAAATAATGGCAGAAATCTGTCAAAACAGACCAGCATGCAAGAACCGATTTTTTCAAACATATTCTATTGCTCAAATCAAAAAGTGTTGAACTGACGAAAGTTAGCTAACATACTGGGTGATTTATTCGTAAATTGTGAGCTCAATACGAGTTACGGAGACTCCTCATGAATTTTTTTGGTGGAGGATAGAAATATGTTTCGGGACAACAACTCTCCAAATCTTATTTCCCTCTCATTAGAGGTCATCCTTGGAACAAAAAACAAACAAAAAGGATAAGGAGAGGTTATTACTGAAGTAATAACTTCCAAGACCCAAGGAAACTCTTGGGTTATCTCCCAACAATTACTTTTCTTTAACGCCTTTAAGTTAGGCACAAAAAACAAGAAGTATCAAGTATTTTCAAATGAAGAAGCATTAACATCAAACCTTGCTTTCAAAGGAGGAGCAAAAGGCAACTTCTCTCTCCTCATAGGGAAGTGTTCAATACCTTTCTTGAATGGAAAATGATATTTTATGGTGCCTTCTTTCGTATCAATGATGGCACCAACTGTTCTAAGAAAAGGTCTTCCCAAAGTAATAGGACAAGAAGCATTGTATTCAACATCCAAAACATAGAAATCCACAGGGACATAAGCATTGTTAACCATAATGAGAACATCATTAATACTCCCCATGAGTTTTTTCTTAGCATTATCATTAAGTGGGACATCTAAATAACAATCTTCCAAAGGTGGCAAATCAAGCATTTCATAAATCTTCCTAGGAATAATAGAGACACTAGAACCAAGATCACAAGAAGCTTTGAGATCAAAGTCATTCATTTGTATATTAATAATGGGTTTCCAACTATCTTCTACTTTCCTAGGAATAGAAGCTTTGTGTTTTAGCTTCTCTTCCTTAATTTTCACAAGAGCATCTGTAATGTGTTTGGTGAAAGCAACATGCATATCACTAACATCAGGACTTCTAGCAAGATTTTGTAGGAACAGAATCACTTCAGAAATATTGCAACCATCTATATCAAAATCAAACTTAGCATCACTAGTAGTAGGCTCAATAGGCTTAGACATAGTAGGAGGAGGAATAGGGACTACTTATGGTTTAGTGTTGATGGTGCACACACTATTGTTTCTTTCAATTTCAGCTTCCCTTTCCCACCTAGCATGAAGTTGAGCTAACAAACTAACATTTTCATCAATAGTAACTTGTATGGCATGAGCAGTAGCAAAGGTATTTTCCATAGTTTCAGGTTTAGCAGCCATTTTATTAACCAAGGAGGTTTGAGCTTTAGACAAAGAGGATATATTTTATCAACAGTTAAAAGCTTTTCCTCTATAGTCTTATTGAAAGTGGTTTGTTTACTAATAAAGTCCTTGAGCATGACTTCAAGTTCAGAGGGGGCACTTATAGCATTGTTGTAGGAGTTTCCATAGGAATTGCCATCATTAGGAGGATAAGTCCTATAATTATTGTTACTACCAAAACCTATATGCATTGTTGTTGAAATTGTTGTTTCTAATGAAGTTCACATCAACTTGCTCTTCTTGAGCAACCAAAGAGGCTAAGGGAACACTATTAGGATCTAGAGGAGCTTTCCCATTAACAAGCATAGCCATAATAACATCAATCTTTTCACTCAAAGAGGAAGTTTTCAACATAATTTACCTTCTTACCATGTGGAGCTCTCTCAACATGCCATTTAGAGTAGTTAACTATCATATTATCAAGGAGCCTTGTTGTAGCACCTAACCCATGAAGGTACCTCCAGCAGCGGAATCCAACAGATTTCTTGAGGAGAAGTTCAAACCTGCATAAAAAGTCTGGATAATCATCCAAGCAGTGAGTCCATGAGTAGGGAAATTCTTAACCAAAGATTTCATTCTTTCCCAAGCTGGAGCAACATGTTCACTATCAAGTTGTTTAAATTTCATAATATCACTTCTCATAGATATAATCTTAGCGGGAGTATAGTACTTTCCAATAAGCATATTTACACTTAGTCCAAGAATCAATACTATTTGTAGGCAAGGAAAGCAACCATTCTTTAGCTTTTCCTCTCAAGGAGAAAGGAAAAAAAGCTTGAGCTTAATAATATCTGCATATACATCCTTATACTTTTGCATCTCACAAAATTCAACAGAGCTATTGAGATGGGTAGCGGGACCATCAGAACCAGCACCAGAAAATTTCTCTCTCATCATATGGTTCAACAAAGCAGGCTTAATTTCATAAAAGGTAGCATCAGGAGCAGGTGGAGCAATAGGTGTGCTAAGGAAATCATTGTTGTTGGTGCTAGTGAAGTCACACAACTTGGTGTTCTCAGCAGAGTTCATTTGGGCAAAGGTGGGCAAGCCAAAAACAGCAGCTAGAGCAGAAACTAATTTTTTTTGTGTTTTTAAATAAAGAAAGCAAACCAAACTAGACTATTTTTTTTGGATTTTTTGGAAAGAGGAAAATAAAACCAAGCATAAGAAACAAAGCAAACTAAAAACAAAGTAAAGAGAAAGGAAGTGAAGGACTCCCCTAGTGAAGATGTCCTTAGCCAGAAAATAGCTTGATGGCGCCCACCACTTGTCGTGGGACGCTTCGTTGGAAACCCCAAGAGCAAGGTATGAAGCAGCACAACAGCAAGTTTCCCTCAGTAATAAACCGAGGTTATCAAACCGGTAGGAGGAAGGAAAGGTCACACAGGTGTTGCAAGCAACACGAAGACATGCACAACACAAACTCAAGACTTTGCCCCAACGAATCAGTGAGGTTGTCAAGCTCACCGGTTTGCTGTAATAAAGGATTAAACATATGGTGTGGAAGGTAATGGTTTGCAGCAAGTAAACAAGTAACAGTGGAAGATGTATCAATGGTAAAGATTAGACCGGGGTCCATAGTTCACTAGAGGTGCTCTCCTTAGATAAACAACATGGCATGACGGGTAAACAAATTACAGCAGGGCAATTGACAGGAACTGAGCAAGGCATAACAATGCAATTACTAGTTAGAAAGATCCAATGAGATTCGATTGGGCAATACAACAATATACAAAGACTGCCATCCAACTGCATCTATGACTAGAAGTCCACCTTCAGGTTATCATCTGAACCCCCTCCAGTATTAAGTTGCAAGCAACAGACAACTGCTTTAAACAAAGTGTGTAAGGTAAACAGTCCACATGTTCCATAAACAAGAGACTGTTGTTTTCTCCCTAGTAGCAACAACACATGAAAGAGCATTTTTATATCCCTCTGATTTTGGTGTTTTGATAACAACACACTTATCGGTTTAAGTGTGTGCTAAGTTCATCACATGTTTGATAAGAGGTGGCACAAATAATGGCATATCAATTCCCCTTGCAAAAAACCTCTATGTCAACTGGTAGTACCGGAACTACGACCGGTACTACCGCTTGACACCGGTACTACCGGTTCCAGTACCGGTTGGCACTGACCAAAGCTGATAAAGGTGTGTGCTTGTCAGTACCCCCAGTACCACGGAGCGGCACTACCGGTCCAACCGGTAGTACCGCTTGGTACAAGCGGTACTACCTCTTAAGACGGTCGTACCGCTCGGCAATACCGTGGCATACTGACTAGCACTCACCCCTCTGCGTTTTGGTCAGTACCAAGCGGTACTTGGGACCGGTACTACCGCCCAACCGGTAGTACCGCTTCCTATGACCGGTACTACCGCTTGGGGGTAGTACCGCAAGGGCGATACCGCCCAAAACTGAAGAATGCTAAAGAATTGGAGCTCCTCCGGTACCTGGTCCTGTACTTGACCGGTAGTACCGCTCGCAAGCGGTACTACCGCTTGAGTACCGGTACTACCGGTACATTAAATGCTCCAACGGCCATATTTCGTGGAGGGGTATAAATACCCCTCCACCTACCTTGGGACAAGTTGCTCAGTTCATTAAAGTCAAAGACCACCATTGGAGTCCATTGGAGCCACCCAAATCTTCAAGATCTCCTCATCCCACCACCCAAAGTCCTTGATCTTTGGGGAATCGAAGGAGGAGGCCCCGATCTACTACTTCACCAAAAGAGATCTTCATTTCCCCCTCATTTCATTGAGGGCCCCTTTCCTCTAGTGTTTTCTTGGAAACCCTAGTTCTTGTTTTGGTTCTTACAAGCTTGTCTTTGGTTGCTTTGACAGCTTGCTTGTATTTGGGAGCCTCCGATTAAGTTGTGGATGTGTGCCCCAAACTTGTAAAGGTGTCGGCTTCCACCTTGAAGGTTGCCGATATAGTGGAAGGTGAATCGATCCCGTTGGGGTGAGATTCATCGGAGAACAAGGGAGGCCTCTCGTGGCGTTGGTGGTTTGAAACCACCCCCTCTCCAAACATAGACGTACTTCCCCTCAAAAGGAAGGAATTACGGGAAACAAATCCCTGTGTCTCCGCGTCCACTTTTCGGTTACTTCTATCCTTTACCGCACCTTACTTACTTGTTACTACTTTGTGTTGTGGTAGCCCTTGCATAATTGTTATATAGGTAAATTCACCATAGTTGTATTATCTAGAGAATTTACCTTATTGTCAAACCTTAATTTGAAAAAGAAGAAAATTTGAAGTAGCACCTATTCACCCCCCTCTAGGTGCCCATACGATCCTTTCAATTGGTATCAGAGCCTCGTCTCTTTATTTGGGATTTACCGCCTAAGATAATATGGGTAGCCAAGAAGGGGATGGTGGTAGTGAGTCGAGCCCGGTGACCATGGAAGATCTCAGAAACTTGGAAACAAGATTGAGCTCTTCCTTGGTCAACGAAGTCAAGAAGATGCTTGAGCAACTTCTTAAAGATAAAGATGGATCATCACCCCCATATCCTCAAGAGGATCTACCATCCGTTGTACCTAAAGGGAATACTCCGGTATCCCCGAGGGTATGGTGGTAGGGGACAAACTAGACAACGCTAATTCCTCCACACGACTTGATGGGGGGAAGGGTGAGCACCGTGATTCTTGGTACTCTCCCGATCCTCCCATCCCTCACCCTCATGTGTACAATAGAGGTGACCCACCTAAGCTAGAAGAGTCTGCTACTTCTGCTCAATGGCAATCACTAATGAGAACTCATATGCGCAGCTCTTGCATTGAACTATGGAACATCATCGAGCATGGACTCTTTATTGGGGATCCAAACAACTTGACAAGAAGAGAGGTTTTCAATAGTCAACTCAATGCCACTGCTTTGCATATGATTCAACAAGGATTGGGAACAAAGGATTACCCACACATTGAGCACTTTAGCATTGCCAAGGAAGCTTGGGATGCTCTCACTGTGTTGTTTATTGGAAATGAGAGTATGAGGAGGAACCGATATGATGCTCTAAGCAATGAAGCCGAAGGATTCTACATGAAAGAAGGTGAAGATCACGAAGACATGTACCGAAGGCTCAAGACCACCGCCACTGCTTTTAGGAATGTGGGTGCCTCACAAGTAGATGATGCATGGATAAAAAGGAAATATGTGAGTGCACTCATGCCCTTTGAGCCCACCGACTTGAAGAGCCTACAAGGAAGACACAACTACCATCTCATGACCTCAAATGAAGTTATGCAAGAGATGGCTACTTTCAAGGTTGCCGCCAAGAATGCCAAAGATGCCCGTGCTCGTGCCCTTGGTATGATAAATTTTGTCAATGTTGCTTTGAAGGCCAAAGTTGTGGACCATGGGGATGAAGATGATAGTGATGAAGGGCTTTCCATGGACCATCCCGATGAAGTCAAGATTTCTCATGGTCAATATATGGCTTTCTATGCAAAGAACTTTTGGAAGAACCCCGCCAAGGCCAAGATGGAAATGGAACGGAGAAGCAATCCAAATGGGAAAAGAGAGAATACCACAAAATTGAGAACGTGCTTCAATTGTGGTGACCGCTACCACTTTGTGGCTAGTTGCCCCTATGAGAAGAGGGAAGATCATGGTGGAAATACTGTGTTGAAGAAGACTCTCAAGGGACCGTACAAGAAACCTTTCATCAAAAAGAATCCCATCAACAAGAAGCCGGGATAAATTGTCTTGATCACTCATGAAGAGTACTCCTCCGACAATGAAGATGATGAAGATGACGAAGAGGAAACTTCTCATGGTGTGGCTGCTCTTGCCACCACCTCTACTCCGACATTCTCAGTCTTCGATTCTCCAAATGAGAACTCTTCCACCAAGAACGCCACTTGCATTATGGCAAGAGGAACGGAGGTATCTTCATCATCCCGCTCTACTCACTTAGATAATGATGAAATTGATGATGAGATGTCTCTTGATGTTAAAAAGGAATTAATTGCCTTTGATGAGTTTATCACTAACCTAGAAGGTGATGCTAAGCTACATTTTGGAAACATCTTAGATCAACTATCACATACTCAAGAGCTTCTAGATGTAAGATGTAAACTTGGGCATGAACATATGATTGAGCTAGAGGCCCTAAACAATGCTCTAGAAGAAGAACAAGAAACTAGGTTGTCACTTGAATTAAAACTTGAAGGGCTCGATGAGGCCAATGACATTATTGTTAACAAACTCATCAAAGAGCGTGATCATGCTATTGCTAAATATAAAAGAGCTAAAAAGGACAAGATTGGGTTTGGTGTGGTTCATGAAAAACTTGCCGAGGACTTTAGCTTGCTTAACAAGGCCCACAAGGCCTTGGAGAGTGAACTCTTGTCCCTCACAAAGTCCCACGAAATGCTTCAAACTCAATTGGCCAATATTCCTTCACCTAGTAACTTCATTCCATCTAGTAGCACAACTATTCTTGAAGAGAATGCTAGGTTGAAGGGGGAGCTTGCTAAGGCCACATTTCCACAAGGCAACAAGTCTATTGATGACCTTTTGAGCAAGCAAAGGCGTAATGGTGATAAAGGGGGCATTGGTTTTGTTTCCAAAACAAAGAAGAAGAACAATAATAAGAAGAAGGACAAGCCCGCACAAGAGACCAACAAGACCATTGTGGAGAGTAAGACCACAAATGGTAAAACTATGTCTCATGATGATTTTGCGGGAAGTGCTAACCCTCACTATGTTCTAATGCGTGATTATTATGGTGATGTGTATGAACAATATGTTGGCCCTTATGATGGTTATATTGCTTGGTCTATTTGGGTTCCCAAGACCCTTGTTGCTAACAAAAGAGGACCCATTGAAAAATGGGTACCAAAAACTAGCTTAATCTTTTTGTAGACTTATGCTTCCGGAGGGTCAAAATGGGTGATCGATAGTGGTTGCACAAGTCATATGAACGGAAGCTCGTCTATTGTCAAGGACTTGGTGCCAAATGAAGATCAAATCACCGTCACATATGCTGACAAGTCAAAGTCTAAGGTAATGGGTTTCGTCAAGGTAGTGGTGGCTCACGACATTACACTCGTGAACGTCTGCTTGTTGAAACCCTTGGATACAATTTACTTTAAGTCCGTGCTCTTGGAAAGATGGGCTTTGCCGTCTTTATTGATGATGATATTGTGGTCCTCATGTGGAGCAAGTCTCTCAAGGTCGCTTTTGTTGAGTACGTCGAAAATGACTTGTATGTGGTGGACTTTTCGGGGCAAGCCACTTCAGGTCCGATGTGCTTATACGGAAAGGCCGATGTGGGTTGGATATGGCACCGCCGACTAGCCCATGTCAATATGAGAACTTTGCAAAGTCTCCATAAAGAGGGCCATATTGTTGGACTAAAAGAAAATGTTTCCTTTGCCAAAGATCGTGTTTGCAGGGCATGTGTTCTAGGGAAGATGCATGATGCTCCTCACAAGCCCACAAACCAAATAAGTCTAACAAGATCTTGGAACTCCTCCATGTGGACCTATTTGGTCCTCCATCTCATGCAAGTCTTGGAGGGAAGAATTTTTTTTTGGTGATTGTTGACGACTTTTCAAGATACTCTTGGGTTTATTTCTTCAAGTTGAAGAGTGAAACTCAAAGGACTTTTATCGACTTCGTCAACTTGGTTCAACGGCAACACAATGTTCCCATGTTGATTATAAGAAGTGACAACGGCACCGAGTTCAAGAACTACACCTTGAATGATTTTCTTAGTGATGAGGGGATTAAACATCAATATTCCGCTGCATACACCCCTCAACAAAATGGTGTGGCCGAAAGGAAGAACCAGACTCTTATTGAGATGGCTAGGACCATATTGGCGGAGTTTAAATCTCCATACAACTTCTGGGTCGAAGACGTCTCCACCGCTTGCCATGCTTCAAACCGGCTCTACCTCCGTAAGAAAATCAACAAGACTCCATATGAGATACTTATCGGTAACAAGCCCAACATATCTTATTTCCGGGTGTTCGGTTGTAAGTGTTTCTATCTCATCAAAGGTGTTCGTTTGTCTAAATTCGAGTCTAAAGCATTAGAGGGTATTTTTGCTGTCTATGGTCTCGAATCTCACACTTATAGAATCTATGACAAGCTCTCCGGAGCCGTCATAGAATCTTGTAGTGTGACCTTCGAAGAATATGATGGTCCCCAAGGGGGGCGTGTTGATGCTTGTGATGCAGATGATGAAATGCCTCAGGATGCCATAGGAAGAATGTGTGTGGGTTATATCCGCCCCGTTGAGGAACCCCTTATGGCGGATCGAGAAGAACTATGCTCCACTCAAGTGGAGCCCTCATCTTCACAACCTCAACATGCTCCATCTACCGAAGAGGACATTGACTCAAGCCAAAGACAAGATGTGGACCCTCAACATAGTGATCAATGTGTGAATTCTAGTCAAAGGGAGCTTGGTCCATTCGATGGGTTGTCAAGTGGTGCCAAGTTAATTTGTCAAGGAAGATCCATCCAAACTATTTTGAGACGAGCTCAAATTGATGCTAGAAGAGCACTTGATCAAGACCAAGGTCAATCCTTGCCTCCCAATGTAGAGGATGACTCCAATGATGATCAAGGTCAAGTAGATGGTAAATACGAGGATCAAAATGATGAAGAGGGTCCTCCAAGAAACAATGAGGAGATCCACGCTCGTCGCGAAGCTAGAAAAGAAAGAATGTTGGAAATAAGATACCACACTCTCCAAAATGTTGTTGGAGATCTAAGGAAATGAATTTCCACAAGAGCACAATTGAAGAGGTTCAGTGAACACCAAGCACACATCTCCATGATTGAACCAAAGAAAGTGTGGGAAGCTCTTGAAGATTCGTATTGGTTAGAAGCTATGCACAAAGAGCTCAACAATTTTGAGATAAACAAAGTTTGGATTGCCGCAATGTTATTGGAACAAAGTGGATATTCAAGAACAAGCAAGATGAGCATGGAATTATAGTAAGTAACAAGGCTAGATTGGTTGCACAAGAGTATTCTCAAATTGAAGGCATTGATTATGGAGAGACTTATGCACCCGTGGCTCGCCTTGAGTCCATCCGTATCCTTCTTGCTTATGCGGCACATCATAACTTTAAGTTGCAACAAATGGATGTAGAAAGTGCATTCCTTTATGGTCCTTTAAATGAATTGGTATATGTTAAGCAACCCCCGGGATTTGAGGACCCCAACTTCCCAAACCATGTCTACAAACTTGATAAGGCGCTCTATGGGCTCAAGCAAGCCCCACGCACGTGGTATGAGCACCTTAGAGAGTTATTGTTTGACCGTGGCTTTGAGGTTGGGAAAATCGATCCCACCCATTTTACTAAGAGAGTCAATGGGAAGCTTTTTGTATGCCAAATATATGTTGATGATATTATCTTTGGCTCATCTAACAAAGCCTTTCATGATGAATTCTCAAAGCTTATGACTAGTAGGTTTCGGATGTCTTTGATGGGGGAGTTGAAAGTATTTCTTGGCTTTGAGATCAAGCAAGTTAGAGGAGGAACATTCTTCAATCAAGCCAAGTATACTCAAGATATGCTCAAGAGATTCAAAATGAAAGATTTGAAGGGAGCTCCAACTCCCATGGCTACAAATACTCATCTAGAACAAAATCCAAATGGTAAAGATGTGGATCAAAAGGTATACCGATCTATGATTGGTTCTTTGCTTTACCTTTGTGCATCTAGACCCGATATTGTGTTAAGTGTAGGTGTGTGTGCAAGATATCAAGTGGCTCCTAAGGAAAGACATTTAATGGCGGTCAAGAGAATCTTTCGATATTTAGTTCATACCCCATTTTATGGTCTTTGGTACCCTCAAGGCTCAACATTCACTCTTTGTGGATACACGGATTCGGATTGGGCGGGAGACAAGGATGATAGAAAATCAACATCCGGGGCTTGCCAATTCCTTGGTAGGTCCTTGGTATGTTGGTCTTCTAAGAAGCAAAATTGTATATCTCTCTCCACCGCCGAAGCCGAGTATGTTGCTGCCGCTAGTGCTTGCACCCAATTGCTATGGATGAGTCAAACTTTAAAGGAATACGGTGTCCATTGTGACAAAGTGCCTCTTCTATGTGACAATGAAAGTGCCATCAAGATTGCATACAACCCAGTGGATCACACAAGGACAAAGCATACTGAGATTCGACATCACTTCATTAGAGATCATGTTGCTAGAGGTGATATTGATCTATCCTATGTATCAACCAAAGATCAACTTGCCAATATCTTCACGAAGCCACTTGATGAAGCAAGGTTTTGCTACTTGAGGAATGAACTAAATATCGTAGATTCTAGGAGTTTGACTTGATTATCTTGCACTCTCACCTAATACTCGACTCATGTTTGGTTTAGGTGTAGGCATGGACATAGGGGGAGTGCGGTCCTAATTGATTGGACTATCCCTCCCCCCATTATGCGCAAAGTAAACAAAATCATTCCTCTTAATATCATTTTGTGATATGGGAGCTCAATGATGAGTTTCGGTAATGGACCCAAGATATATCTTCGTGGTGCCAAGCCGAGTATACTCAAATATGGTGGCTTAGGCCACAACCCCCTCTCAATCGAGGGGTTGATGTGCTTACTCGTGTTTTTCACCTAGTTGAATTGGTTTTCACTCATGATTGTCATCTATTTGAATTGTCTTCATCGTTCTTAGTCTCATGCACTCTAGTTTGGTATTTATTGGTTTCTTCAATTCTTTGAGTGCATGTGCTTCTCATCTCACCTGTCTTAACCCAGGCCTCCTTACTCCCTCACGAAAACCTTCTTTCTATCCGCACAAGAATCATCCTTGATCCCGGGCTTTGACATCAGGTGGGACCGGTACTACCGGATGTGTGAGCGATACTACCGGACCTGGTAAGTTCCTAGGTCGTCTCCTGGAAGAACTGCTCCAGGAACGGTACTACCGCCCACATGTCCGGTCCTGCCGGTTACCGGTACTACCGGTTGTGGAACCGGTACTACCGCTTACAAGCGGTAGTACCGCTCCAACAACCAATACTACCGGTTGACGGTTTCCAGGTATATATGGGACGCGTGGGGAGAGGCACCCCTCAGTGCCTCATTATTCCCCACGCCCTCCACTCAAACCTGCGCCGCCACCGGAGATCTAGAAGCCACCGGAGCCCTGCCGCGCCCTCCTCTCTCCGGATTCTCCTTCGATTCGGCCTCTTGGCAGGCTCCCACTCCTTTCCACCGCCATGGATCCCGGTACAACCGCCCTTTCTCTCCTCGTTTGATTTCCCCATTAGATCTAGGTTTTGGCTTAGATTTTTGGATAAATTGACTATTTGCAAGGTTGTACTGCCATATGATTCCTTGTTACCGAGTAGAATCTCCTATTTTGCAGTTTTATGCCGTCAATTTGGGTCGTTTCCATCAGATCTGACGCTTGTGTGCCGCTCAACCGGTAGTACCGGAACTTTTTTCGGTACTACTGCTTGCAAGCGGTACTACTGGTAGTCAGGTCCGGTAGTACCGGTCCACTCTGACCACATTTTTCTGCCTACATTGTAGATTCTCTCCTTTGCTCCTTTTTGATTCTTGTGCCCTTACCCCCTTGCTATCCTCCCTCATGCTTTCACAGATGCAGGTGGTTCTCGGGGTGCACGCAAGCGCTCCAAGTCTAACCGTGAGATTGTTGAGGAAGAGACGGAGTCTGAGGAAGAGGTTTTGCCACAGCCAAGACACCGTTCCAAGTTGCCTGCCACTCGAGGTGGTCGTGGGGGTAGTGAAGGGGTTACCAAGCGCTCAGCTGGGCGTGGCAGCGCCCCTCCCTCTCGCCCCCTTCCACTGGGTGTACCAAAAGTCTCAGCTCTGGGCCATCTGGGCCAAAGAAACCGTCAGACATCTCTGAGTCAGAGTTTAGGGCTCTCCGGATTGAAAATCCATACTCCCGCAACTGGAGCGAGGCAAGGGAAGACAGTCTCTTCTATGATGATTTCCAAGAGCGTGTGTATCATGAGGTTCTTTTGACCAACATCCAGATGGTGGTGCCTCAGCAGTGGATTGACATGGGACACATTGACAAGAACCTTGACTACCTTGGCTTGTTCCCCATTATGGACTTTCAGTATGACTATGATCCCCTCCTTATCTGCCAGTTTTATGCCACTGCACATTTACACAATGGCCGCAATAGGAAGATTACCTGGATGACTAAAGGTGCTGTCAAGGAAGCTACACTTGCGGAGTTTGCTGCAATCTTGGGGTATGAAGATCACGGCCGGGACGTTCCTTGTGGTTTTCGCTGTCACATGCGGGAGCATCCCTCCAAAAAGGATCTTCTTACACCCTTGTATATTCGAGGCCGTGGGGTTGCTGGCAAGATCAAGGATCTACTCCCCACATATGACATTCTCCATCGCATTTTCCGTGAGACTGTTGCTCCTCGTGCGGGCAACAAGGATGAGATACATGGGTTCTCCGTTGACTTGCTGTTCAACACCTTCCTCAACCGAGAATCAGGCAATCCTCTTGATGTGACAGACTTCATATGGAATGAAATGGTTGCTGCTGCACACACTCAGAGGGTTCCACCATTTGCTCCGTATATTATGGCCCTCATTGTGTCAAAGTGCCCCGTCATTGCTAGGACTCTCTCCACTCGCTCTCTCATTGTGCACAGGCCAAAGGCACTCAAGATCAAGACACATGCTAAACCTCGCGTTGCGGCGGGTGAGGAGGATGAGGATGACTCTGAGGATGCTGACAGTGGTCTTGGCACTGATTATGTTGTCTCTCGTTGCAAGAATGCTAAGCCCTCTTGGGCCAAAAGGATGGAGGTCAAGCTCAAGAAGATCTTCTGCTTCCAGGTGGACAACCAGAAGCGCATGTATGAGGCGCATGTGTATGCCAAGAAAGCCTGTGCTCGCCAGAAGGAAATGATGTCTGCTCAAGGTTTTACCATCTCCGAGGGATCCGAGAACAACATCACTCCAGAAGATCAGTGGATCTCTCAGCACAGCCGTTGGGACGATGATGTCTCTTCCTCACACCGCGCCCCACCCACTTACGAGGATGAGGATAACCTTGAGGATGAGGAGGAGGAGGAGGATGATTGACCGTTGGGACGGTAGTTTTGCACTTGTCCCTTTTTGCCGTCTTGATGCCAAAGGGGGAGAAGTTGCACTTTAGGCACGGGTGTTGCATGGGAAGTCACAAGCTCGTTCTTCGCTTTGATCCTTTTATTGCTTCTGAGCTTCGATTTCCCTCTATTTATGTGTGAGACTATGTGTTTATGTCGTGTGAGACTATGTGGTTGGATCCATCTTATGAGACTATGTGGTTTATTTCATTGGATCCATCTTGTGATGATTATGCGGTATCTATTGTCTATATATTCCTCATCACATGTGTTGTGCAAAGGTATGTTTTTCAAATGCTAGTATCCGTATTTGTGCACCCATGTTGGGTTTGTAAAATAGAGGGGGAGGGTTGTTTGTACACATCTAAGGGGAGTCCCGTCTCTATTTTACAAATATCATATGCTTACTATTAAAATCATCTTGCAAAAGCGTATTGTCATCAAACACCAAAAAGGGGGAGATTGAAAGAGCATTTTTATATCCCTCTGATTTTGGTGTTTTGATAACAACACACTTATCGGTTTAACTATGTGCTAAGTTCATCACAGGTTTGATAAGAGGTGGCACAAATAATGGCATATCAATTCCCCTTGCAAAAAACCTCTGTGTCAACCGGTAGTACCGGAACTACGACCGGTACTACCGCTTGACACCGGTACTACGGGTTCCAGTACCGGTTGGCACTGACCAAAGCTGATAAAGGTGTGTGCTTGTCAGTACCCCCCGGTACCACGGAGCGGCACTACCGGTCCAACCGGTAGTACCGCTTGGTACCAGCAGTACTACCGCTTGGTACAAGCGGTACTACCGCTTGAGACGGTCGTACCGCTCGGCAGTACCGTGGCATACTGACTAGCACTCACCCCTCTGCGTTTTGGTCAGTACCAAGCGGTACTTGGGACCGGTACTACCGCCCAACCGGTAGTACCGCTTCCTACGACCGGTACTACCGCTTGGGGGTAGTACCGCAAGGGCGATACCGCCCAAAACTGAAGAATGCTGAAGAATTGGAGCTCCTTCGGTACCTGGTCCGGTACTTGACCGGTAGTACCGCTCGCAAGCGGTACTACCCTTGAGTACCGGTACATTAAATGCTCCAACGGCCATATTTCGTGGAGGGGTATAAATACCCCTCCACCTACCTTGGGACAAGTTGCTCAGTTCATTAAAGTCAAAGACCACCATTGGAGTCCATTGGAGCCACCCAAATCTTCAAGATCTCCTCATCCCACCACCCAAAGTCCTTGATCTTTGGGGAATCGAAGGAGGAGGCCCCGATCTACTACTTCACCAAAAGAGATCTTCATTTCTCCCTCATTTCATTGAGGTCCCCTTTGCTTTAGTGTTTTCTTGGAAACCCTAGTTCTTGTTTTGGTTCTTACAAGCTTGTCTTTGGTTGCTTTGACAGCTTCCTTGTATTTGGGAGCCTCCGATTAAGTTGTGGATGTGTGCCCCAAACTTGTAACGGTGTCGGCTTCCACCTTGAAGGTTGCCGATATAGTGGAAGGTGAATCGATCCTGTTGGGGTGAGATTCATCGGAGAACAAGGGAGGCCTCTCGTGGCGTTGGTGGTTTGAAACCACCCCCTCTCCAAACGTAGACGTACTTCCCCTCAAAAGGAAGGAACTACAGGAAACAAATCCTTGTGTCTCCGCGTCCACTTTTCGGTTACTTCTATCCTTTACCGCACCTTACTTACTTGTTACTACTTTGTGTTGTGGTAGCCCTTGCATAATTGTCATATAGGTAAATTCACCATAGTTGCATTATCTAGAGAATTTAGCTTATTGTCAAACCTTAATTTGAAAAAGAAGAAAATTTTAAGTAGCACCTATTCACCCCCCCTCTAGGTGCCCATACGATCCTTTCAGCACATCTACAACCGAAGAGATTATTGTTAATTCCCTTGGAAACTAGAGGCATGAACCCACTATAGAGCGTAAATACTCCCTCTTGGAGTCACTAGCAACTACTTGGCCAATATAGCTACTATCAACAGAGAGCATGCAAGATCACAAACAACACAGACATGATAGAATCATAAAGACAAAACCATTAATCAAACCAACATAATAATCTCAATATCCATCGATCCCCGCAAACACAACATGCATGATTACAAATAGATTATATCTTGATCATGGACGGAACTCACAAGATCTATACATGAAATCACAAAGGAGGAGATACAACCATCTAGCTACTACATGGACCCATATTCCAAGGTGGAACTACTCACGCATCATACCGGAGACAAGGCCTCTAGGATGATCTCCCCTCCGACAGGGTGCCAGGAAGAACTTCAGATCCGCCCGATCTAGGGACGATGGTGGCGGCGGCTATAGACGGTATCGTGGAGATTTGATCGGGTGCTCAGGGTTTCTGCATCTGGGCTTCTTATAGGCGAAGTGGGAGGCCGAGGAGGCGACTCGGGGGGGGGGGGGGGGTCAAAACCTACCTAGGAGCGGGCCCACCCCTGGCCACGCCTAGGGGGGTTTGGCCGCCCTGGCACGCTTCTCTGTCTCCCCTCTGGATTTCTTGTTCCACTTGGAAAGTAATTGACATTGACGTTTGTCTCGTCCAATTTCGAGAATATTTCTTTACTAACTTTTCTGAAACCAAAAATAGCAGTAAACATGCAACTGACACTGTGGCAACTTGTTAATAGGTTAGTTCCAGAGAACATGTAAAAAGAATCTCAAAGTGTAGACAAGCAAAGCAAAGTAGATACTAAACAAGCATGGAGCATCAAAAATTATAGATATGTTTCCGACGTATCAAGCAACCAACTAAGACAGAGTGGTACTACAAGTGAAGGACTAAATGATCATAGAGGCAATGGTGACTTGTTCATAGTCATAACATGGTGTGAGTGATACTTTAGAAACGTATCTATAATTTTTGATGCTCTATGCTTGTTTAGTATCTACTTTGCTTTGTCTACACTTTGAGGTGTTTTTATATCTTTTATGGAACTAACCTACTAACAAGTTGCCACAGTGCCTGTTTTTTTTTCTATTTTGGTTCCAAAAAGGCAAAAAATCAATATTCTCGGAATTATACGGGACAAAAGCCAAACTCAATATTTTACCGTGGGAGACACGAAGCCAGAAGACGATACGGAGAGGCGCCACACGACGGCCAAACCCCCCATAGGCGCGGGTGGGCCCACCCCGTGCCTGGGTAGGGTGTGCCCCCTGGGGGCCCTCCTGCCTCGCCCCTTCGCCTATAAGAAGCCCCCGATGCAGAAACCCTAGGAACCCGATAAAAACTCCACGAAACCTTCTGTAGACGCCGCCACCATCGTCCCTAGATTGGGGGGATCTGAAGTTCTTCCCGACACCCTGCCGGAGGGGAGATCATTCCGGAGGCCTTCTTCTCCGGTATGAAGCGTGAGTAGTTCCACCTTGGACTACAGATCCATGTAGTAGCTAGATGGTTGTATCTCCTCCTTTGTGCTTTCATGTATAGATCTTCTGAGCTCCATTCATGATCAAGATCTGATCTATTTGTAATCATGCATGTTATGTTTGCGGGGGTCCGATGGATATTGAGATTACTATGTCAGATTGATTAATAGTTTTGTCTATTTGATACTATCATGTTTGTGTTGTTTGTGATCTTGCATGCTCTCCGTTGTTAGTAGATATCTTGGCCAAGTAGTTGCTAGTGACTCCAAGAGGGGGTATTTATGCTCGATAGTGGGTTCATGCCTCTAGTTTCCAAGGGAAGTGATAGAAATCTCTTCGGTTGTAGATGTGTTGTTGCCACTAGGGAGAAAACAACGGTCTCTTGTTCATGGAACAAGTGGATTGTTTACCTTGCACACTTTGCTTAATGCAGTTGTCTGTTGCTTGCAACTTAATACTAGAGGGGGTTCGGATGATAACCTGAAGGTGGACTTCTACTCATAGATGCAGTTGGATGGCGGTCTATGTATATTGTTGTATTGCCTAATCGAATCTCATAGGATCTTTTTGTCTAGTATTGCATTGTTATGCCTTGCTCAGTTCCTGTCAATTGCCCTGATGTAATTTGTTTACCCTTCATGCCATGTTGTTTATCTAAGGAGAGCACCTCTAGTGAACTATGGACCCCGGTCCAATCTTTACCATTGATACATCTTCAACTGTTACTTGTTTACTTGCTACAAACCATTCCTTCAACACCATACAGTTAATCCTTTGTTACAGCAACCGGTGAGATTGACAACCTCATTGTTAGTAGGGGCAAAGTCTTGAGTTTGTGTTGTGCAGGTTTCCACGTTGCTTGCAACACCTATGTGACGTTTCCTTCCTCATACTAGTTCGATAACCTTGGTTTCTTACTGAGGGAAGACATGTTACTGAGCTACTTCACACCTTGCTCTTGGGGTTCCCGACAGGCTCCACATCAACTGATCCATCAAAAAGTTTACTGGCGCCGTTGCCGGGGAGGCTAAGGACGTCTTCACAAGGGGAGTCCTCCTCAACCTTTCTCTTTACTTTGTTTTTAGTTTGCTCAGTTTTGTTTGCTTGGTTTTGTTTGCCTCTTTTTATCAAAAACTCCAAAAAAAATATTTTAGTTTGGTTTGCTTTTTATCATCAAAAACACAAAAAAAATAGTTCCTGCTCTAGTTGCTGGCTGTCTTTGCCTTGCTTGGTCATGCTTTCTATCAATGGATGGTTTCTTTGAAACTAGTTCTTATTGGCAAGGTGGGTTCACGGAAGAACAAAAGTATTATTATAAGGAACACCGTTTGTCACAAAAAGGGAAACACTTATGGGAACAAATTTGTAAATTGAATACTATTGCTAGGGAGGTGTGCTCTACTTATAATGTTACTTATTGCTTTGATAAAGCTTGTTGCTATAGGAGGTATAACCACCTACATTTTCAATGTGAGTACAATGATAATGTTACCATACCTTCTTATGTTAAAGGAAATTATGACTTTGATGATGTGGAACAAATTGAAGAATTTATTGCCTTCAAGGGTGCATTTGAACCTGCCAGTTTGCTTGAAAATATTGATGATGCACCTTATGAATATGAGGTTTATGAGATACTTTAATTTTTCTTTGAGAATTATAAGGAATAAATGGTTATATTCTTGAATATTTTAAAATATGTTTCCATAAATGGAAGAGTCTAATGCCTTGCAGGAGCCTATGGAAGAAGAAATTGTTTAAGCTAGAAGCTCATTAGATGAAAAAGAGGAGGAGAGTGATGAACAAAAGGAGGAAGAATAGATTATCTACCCATGCCTACCTTCTAATGAGAGTAAATCTTTATGTCTTACATAATTTGTTTGCCCCCCATGCTTACCAAAGGAGGATGAATATTATGTTCCTGTGGATCCTTTTGAAATATCTACTTTGGGTAAAACCTGTGAAGGTTTTAATCCCACTATTTTTGAGATTGATAGAAATTATGTGTTTGTAGATCATGAAAAGCATGCTTTATGTGATATCTATATTTCTGTTTTTATTCATGAGGCTACTAAAAATTATTATGAGAGAGGAAAATATGGTTGTTGGAATTTTCATGTTACTAAAACACCTCTCTATGTGCTGAAAGTTTTGAAGTTACTCTTGTTTTATCTTCCTATGCTTGGCACTTTGTTTTTTGTGAATTTATTTGCGTACAAGATTCCTATGCATAGGAAGTGGGTTAGACTTAAATGTGTTTTGAATTTGCTTCTTGATGCTCTCTTTTACTTCAATTCATATTTCTTATGTGAGCATCTTTTCTTGCTTCTTGTGCCTAACTTAAAGGCGTTAAAAAGTCGTTGTTGGGAGATAACCCAAGAGTTTCCTTGAGTCTTGAAAGTTACTACTTGTAATGACCTCTCCTTATCCTTTTTTTTTTGCTTTTTGTGCCAAAATGACCTCTAATGAGAGGAAAGTAAGATTTGGGGAGTTGCTGTCCCGAAACAGATTTATGTCCTCCATTATAAAAATTCATGAGGGGTCTCTGTAACTCGGATTAAGCTTAAAATATACGAATAAATCCCCCAGTATGTTAGCTAACTTTCGTTAGTTCAACACTTTTTGATTTGAGCAACAGAAGATTTTCGAAAAAATTGGTTTCTACCTACTGGTCTGTTTTGACAGATTTCTGTCATTATTTCCATTTGCTTCTTATTGATTCCTTTTTGAGTTCTCTTTAGGCCAATTGAGATTTTTGAAGGAGTTGCTACAGTAGCTTGTGTTTTTAGTGAAAATTCTTGTTGTTCCAAAGCTTTGCCTAAATGTCTATTATCTTTTGAATACACTAATGTTGCTAAAGAAGATTGTGTGAAGTTTTGTATGAAGGAAAAATTTCAGGTGTAGAGAGAGAATGATGTAATGAGATGAAGAATGGACAAAAGCTCAAGCTTGGGGATACCACCCCGGTGTCACCCCAAGAAATATCCAAGAGTTATAAGAGTCAAAGCTTGGGGATGCCCAAGGCATCCCCTTTTTCATCAATAAAAAGCTCAGGTTTGTCTAGACACTCCGTTTTTATTGTTTCATGCACAAGTTGTGTTGTTCTTGGAGCGTCTTAGTTTACATTTGGTTTGCTTAGTTTTTTATTTTGCTTGAATAAAGTCATTTGGATCTCCATTCTCGCTGTGTTCTTTGAAATAAGTCGCTTGGTGTTGGAAAGGAGTAGAAAGTTCCTGCTTGAAAGTGCAAGAGGAGTTTGCATTGACTGTGACTTAGACTTTAGCATGACATGCTAGGTGTTGTTTTGACCTTATTCTTAGTGATTATTGTTGTAGCATGTCTTGTTCCAAACAATTGGGATTTCTTAGTGTGCCTTGAAGAAATTATGCGTTGTTTTAGCATACAAAAGTATAGTATTGTGGTTTTCTCCTTTGATGCTTTTTTTGGGTTGACTTGGCACATGCTCACACCATGTTATGACTGAAAAAGTCACCATAGCCTCTATGATCATTTAGTCCTTGACTTGTAGTACCACTCTATGCTTTGATTAGTAATGTTTTGTTGCTCTGCATGATTATGGTCATTATTGCTCTCTTAGTTGGTTGCTCCCAGTCTTTTGCTAGCCTCCACTTGTATGAGTAAGTCCTACTCATGCTTTCAACTAACAACAAACCAAGTTATTCCAAAGTGTCCACTATAAATTCCTATGCATGGTGTGTTACACCATTCCAAGTATATTCTTGTTTTCACCTATCTTCCAGTTAAAAAATCTCTTTGTTATGTGAAAACTTAGTGATTAAAGCCCTCAAAAACTTGATGGCACAATTTATATTCTTTGCCCCTAATAAACTTGAACCATTTTGTCGTCTATGTTGTATATGCTTGCACTTATACGTTGGAATTAGCAGAACCGTTCTGTCATGGGGAACGTTTTCAACATCATTTGTACTGTGCCTCTAGTCATTGATATATGTCTTATTATGAGGTATTACTTATGTCTTTTCCACTGTTTTTGCATGTTGGATGATTCTTGGAGGATGGACTGCCGGAGTCTGGATTCTGATGGAAAAAAGAGGTGCTTTGATGCAATTTCGCGAAGATCGGAAAAATACCAGAAAAATATGGGAAAAATATATTTTCCCGAAAGACAGAGGAAGCCGGAAGGGGAGGCGAAGAAGGGCCACAGGGGGTCCACACCCCCTAGGCGCGGGCCAACCTTGCCCCGCGCCTAGGGCAGGTGTGGCCCACCTGGCCGGCCGCTGACTCCGCCCTCTCGCCTATATCTTCCTCACAGAACCCTAACACCAAGGGAGCGACCACAGATAGATTTCCGCCACCTCTGCGGAGCAGAAAACACAGAGAGAGTAAGATCTCTCTGGCAAACAGATTTCTGCTAGGGAAATTCCTTCCTGGAAAGGGTAGATTGTCGCCATCAACACCGTCATCAAGCTAGGCTTCATCGGGATCATCATCATCATCCACAAGATCATCACCACTCCGGCCCGCTGTAACAATCGTGTTGGATCTTGCATTAGTTCTTAGGGGAAACTTTCCCGGTGTTAATTACTATTGTAGTTGATGCTTGTGAGTGGAACCATTGGATTTATGTTTGGATTGTTATTCATCACCATATCATCTTTGATATTGATACATATGATGTCTTGTGAGTAGTTCGTCTAGTTCTTGAGGACATCGGAGAAGTCATGTTGTTAATAGTGGATTCGTGTTGAGTTATTATTCAATGGTTTAGTATTTAAGTTGTGGTGCTATTCTTCTAGTGGTGTCATGTGAACGTCGACTACATGATACTTCACCATTTATGGGCCTAGGGGAATGCATTGTGTATTTGGCTACTAATTGTGGGGTTGTCGGAGTGACCGAAACCTGAACCCCCGTTAGGACACCATTGCATAAGGGAGCATAGGATCTCAGAGTTTAAGGATGTGGTTAGGTTTATATCTTAATTACTTTCATGTAGTTGTGGATGCTTGCAGGGGGTTTAATCACAAGTATGTATTAGTCCAAGTAAGATCGGTACATTAGCACAAGTTCACCCACACAACACTTACAACACCAAAGAAGAGTACTCAGCTATATGAAGCGAAAGCACTTGACAGAATTTCCATGTGTCCTTGAGAACGTTTGGTCCTTATAAGTATTTCCACTGGCTTGTCCTTTGCTAAGAAAGGATTGGGCCACTTGCTGTGTTTGTTCTTTGTCTTTATTACTTGCACTTTGTTTTGTTGCCTTATCAGAAAACCACTAAAAATCCGTTTGCTAAGAATTTGCAGAGATTTCCTGCTCCATACCACTAGTCAACACCTTCTGCTCCTCGTTGGGATCGACACTCCTATTTATCGGAAGTACTGCGATACACCCCCTATAGTTGTGGGTCGTCAAGACTATTTTCTGGCGCCGTTGCCGGGGAGTGAAGACTATCGAAAGTACTGCGATACACCCCCTATAGTAAGGGAAACTTCTACCACGAGTATTGCTTTTTGTTACTGCTTGTTACTCTGTTTCCAATATGGATAACCCACTTGGTTTTCTGTTTGGGAAAACTACTACCACTGCTAGGGTAGTAGATGAACCACCACCTGTTGAGATAGATCCTTTTAATATACCTACAAGTATTGTTGATCATGTTATGAATAATTATTATTTTTGGGATGAAACTGTCCACCCTGGTGATCACTTGTGACGAGGTTTGATCTCATCAATGCCCATTGTTATGGACTTGAGTTTTGGAGAAGATGGGGATGCTGGAGATCGTGGAATGGTTAGCAAGCAAGCAACACGGGGACACAAGGTTTACCCAGGTTCAGGCCCCCGGAGGGAAAACCCTACTCCTGCTTGTCTGCTCTTGATTATGGCGGAACCGAAGGTTACAAGGGTGCGCAGATGCAATCTAGCGTGGAGGTGTTTATGCGAAAGTATGAGGAGAAGATCTAGGTCGTGCCCTCCTAGCCTTTATATAGACTCAGGCAGGTCCCGGGCATAGACCTAGTCGGTTACAGGTTCTAGGGTTTTACCCCTTTGAATTTCCTATCTACTCTAGTCTTGCTCTTCAAAAGCGTCATGGGCCTTGGCCACCCGAAAATCTTCATGGGCCATCGTGTAATTGCCGTGGGCCTTTCTTGGGTTGGACTAGGTATGCTGAGATCATGTACCCGTGGGGTATAACCATGTCAGTAGCCCCCGAGTGTTTAGTCGAATCGTAGATTCGGCTGAGGACTCTGCAATCTTTCGGGTGCAACTATGTATTTCAATAGTTTATGTGCAGGGATTGTTGATGCATGTGCTTGACTCACCCGACGGATCAGGGTCAGTTAACTGTCTTAGGACGAAACAACACGATCTTCTTCAGGTTGGAGTCCCTCAACTCGAACCCGGAACATATACTGGCGTAATTCGACTCAGGCCGCGGAGGACTTACAAGAGTGGAATTCCAGTGAATTTAATTGATGTACCCAACGCGTCCGTCGGGATTTTTCATCGCACCTGTTAGCACGGGTTTTCACTAGCAGAGCGCAGTCGTGTGCTTTGCCAGGCCATCAGATGATATCTGTAGGTCTTATCTTTGTGTCGTAGACACAGCATCCGAATTTTTATCAGCGCGGAGGTGTTTTCGGGTGGTCAAGGAGAACGTTGCTCACTTAACGTTTAGTTGGGCCAGAGTTGCCGAAAAGTTTTTTCATGCTGATCCGAAGAATCACAGTCGAAGAATTCATAGGGTGCGCGACCAGCGCTCCCTATGGGAGTAGCCCCCGAGTGTCTGTTCGAGTTGTAGACTCGAGCGGAGACTTTAATTCAGACGTTGCTCAGTTGTAAGTCCGTAGGACACAAAAAAATTCGGATGATTAAATATGTCCTCCCTATGGGAGTAGCCCCTGAGTCCATAGTGGAGTCGTAGACTCGACGAAGGACTCGAAGTAACAGTTTGCTTCTATGCATCTTTCGGGTGCGCGGCCAGCGCTCCTGATAGGAGTAGCCCCCGAGTAATTGGTCGAATCGTAGATTCGAGTGAGTACTCTTAACTTTGAAGCCGAAAAAATTGTAGCTGTTGCTAGTGTAGCTTTTGATGACGTCAGTGCTGACGCTCGATGACCTCAAGCGTCTGCTGCGCGAGAGATGACTTGACTGGACGAACATAGGTCCCACTGTCTGACTTGAATTGACCGGTCACGCACGGCGTGGAGATAATTATGGCGTCGCCTCTATTTTCGCGCATAATGGACGGCGTGTTAACGACGGTTCGTTGTGATGTTGTCACCTGTATGGCCAGATCTGTCGTTGGCGTTAGGTCTTATCGATGGACGGTTGTCGTGCGTCGTCTTCGTTGTTAAAATCATTGGGGAAGCTGCAGTTTGTTTTCACCGCATCTATTCTTGTTTTCACTGCCTCCTTGTGCTCTAAGAGTTCTTGTTGTGCGCTGGAATATCCTTGCACATTTCCTTCTTCCCTTATGCTCTCTCACCGCCGGTGCCGCCGCACCGCGATGGGGAAAACGAAGAAGTCATCATATGCGGCCGGTACCAGCGCCGCCGGAGGGAAGAAAGGCGCCACCGCTACCCGTGTCACCGACGGTGGTTGGCGGCGATCAGAGACGCGAGAGAGTGACCTCCGCAGGCTTCGCGATCGGGAGTGATCCCGCAGGATAGGGAGGCCGTCAAACTCCCAGGCAATGAGGTAATCCCCCGTCCTCCCGCTGGGTATCGGGTTATGTTCCTTGCCTTCGTTATTCGCGGGTTTTCCTTCCCAGTCCATGACTTCCTTCGTGGGCTGCTCTTTCTCTATGGCATCCAACTGCATCATCTTTCCCCCAATTCTCTTTTTCACATTGCTTGTTTTATCACCCTCTGCGAGTGCTGGCTCGGCATTGAGCCTCACTTTGGCCTCTTCCGGAAACTCTATTCCGTGAAGAGGCAATCTGGTTCGGATGGTGTGTATCCCATTGGGGGTTGCATCATCTCCCTCAAGGCCAATATTCTTTTCTTTTCTTTTTCCATGTCCGAATCTGTCCAGTACTGGCGGAGGCGATGGTTTTACATTCGCGACTCCACAGTGGTTGGGAAGCATTTTGGTCTTGCTCCTTTCGACTCCTCCCAAATAATCAAGCCGAAGAGGTCCTAGAAAAACCAGATCTTGGATGGCGAGGTAGCGGAGATAGAGGCCCTCTACCGTCGGGTGGAGGATCTCCAGTTGATTCCGGAGAAAGAAGTGAACGGTGTGGATATCATCCGCACGTTTCTCGAGCGTCGGGTGCAGCCCCTCCAGGTTAGGACGCACCCGTTGTTTCTTTATGCTGGGCGCTGTGATCCGACGCGAGTTTCGGCCGAGAAGCTCTCCCAGGGATATTTCGACAGGGCCCTTCGTACGCTGCTGAAGTTCAAGGCTGGAGAGGATATCCCGGGGAAGTCGTTGACTCCTCCATTTTCTTCTTAGCTTCCTGTTCCACCATTGCCCGAAATCTTTCCGGATGCTCTGGATAATGATGTGGTGGATTCCATGTCCGAGCTGCCATCAATGCGATCTCCGGCTGAAGATGCCAACGAGTCGAGCGAGGACCACACTCGCAAACGATCGCGGAGCTCCAGCGAGTCTTCGGATGCTTTGACTCCTCTGACTCCTAGGAATCCTCTGTGTCTTGAGCGCCATCGTGATGGGCATGGAGGCTCTTCCTCCCCTATTCCTGCTCTTCCTGTGCGGGCTGTAGCGCCGCACCCGCCAGCGAAGCGGAAGAAGGAAGAAAAGAAGGAAGAGAAGAAAGACGAGAAGAGGGTCCGAAGGACCCCTCCTGTCTTCAACCTGAGCTCGCTGGACTCGTAAGTTTCCTCTGTACTTCTTTTTATGTGCTATTGAATTTGTGCTTGTGCTAATTTGTCCTTGTGCAGGCACTCTTCCAACGATTCCTCCAGTGATGGTGCTCGAGAGATGATGGGGGAGTCGAAAGTTGTGTCTCCTCCTCCTCAGATGGTGGCAACTTCTGAGGGCGCTGCACCGAACCCTCTTCTGTAGGAGGTGCAGGTGGTTGCGCCTCAGAATTTCGCCAGCGGACCTTCGACGTCGCCATTGGATCATGTAAGTCTCCTGCCACTGGGGGAGCCCCCGCGCGTTTGTAAAAGAGTTTTATTGTTTTGTTCTTCGAGTCTCGGGGGGAGCCCCCGAGCGTTTTCGTGTGTGTCTTTTGCTTCTGTTCTTTTCTATTGGGCGTAGCCCCCGAGTCCTTTTTCTGACTCGTAGGTCTTCTTCCTGCAGCCTTTTGTGCAGGATGCCAAGCGACTGGTGCAGGAGAACCTGGTGCTGGAGGCCAGCCTCAAACAGCTTCAGGGTACTGTTATGCCTTTGATGTTTGCTTCTTCGTGTATTCTTGTCCTGTTATCTTGCACTTGTAATTTTTGGATGCAGAGGAGCATAACACCTCCCTTCGTGAGATCGATGCTCTCAAAAAGAGCCTTGGTCAAGCGGAGAAGAAGGCCGAGGTCGCCCTTGGTGCGAAAGAGCGCCTCGAGCTGGAGCTGGCTACTGCGGCCGAGGCTAAGGAGCGCCTGCAGCGGGAGGCCACGGACCGCGAGGAGCAGCTTGCCACTGCTGCGGCTGCGCGTGAAAGAGAAGTGGCTGGCAAGCTCATGGCTGCTGCCAAGGCTGTTTCGGGTGAGTATCTTCTTTTTCCCCTTTTGTTTTTCTTTTTTCTGGGTGCTTTCTTCATGCCTTTTCTTGATGGTCTCAGATGCCGCAGGCATCGAGTTTGACCACAGCGCTCTGGAGCATGGGAGTGCTCTAGATGATGCTACTGCAGCGGACGAAGATTGCTGCAGCACCGTCGTCAGCTCACTTGCCAAGGCCAAGGAGGTCCTTGGCCGCTTCTACAAGGAGCTTGTCCCCAAGGGCCCGGCTCTTGATGATGTTGACGCCTTGGCGGAGGCATTGTCAGCCGAAGCGCCTGCGACGTACAAGCGCAAGCAGAAGGGCATCGACGCTTCCGTCGGGCTGGCGATGGCCTTGGCGGCTGGAGCGGAGCTGGACCTTCCCCAGATCACATCCCGGATGCCAACGACCGCGGATGGATCCGAGGTAGCCTTCGCTACCTATTCTGCTCGCTGCAAGCGATATGGGCCCAAGTTGATTGATCTGCTGGCCGAGTACGCGCTACGGCAGCAGGGGGAAGCCAAGGCGAGGCAATCCGGCTCTGAGGCGACTCAGGGCGCCGCGTCTTAGGCACTGTAGCTGTAGGATAGTTTGTAATTTTATTTTGCTATAATTATGTTGAGGAAACAAAATCCCTGTGCCACGTAGTGGCATTTATCCACTTGATGAATTTTGTTGAGTTGTGTTCTTCGCTGTCTGAGTGTTTATGTCCTTTTCTTTTCTGCTGCTCTAGGTTCCTTCGGGTGTTGATCCCGTTGACACCTCGCCTGCAGCGCGGCTGCGGCCATCTTTGGATGATTCGTCACAACTTGCTTTTCTTCGAGACCGTGTTCGTAGTCTTGAGAAGGAGTTGCTTGGGGTGCGTGGTCACGCCGATGTTTGGAAGTCCAAGGCAGATAGCGGTGCAGCCAGAGAGGAGTATTTGATGGCTGAACTGCTTCGACTGTCTGAGCAGCTGCAATGTAAGTTGTTCTTTGTTTCGAGCTGCAGCTCAGTTCGTCGGATGCGTATGCTGGCCTTGCATCTTACTTTTGTGCGAGTATCGCAGGTGCTAACCTTGCTCCAAGGGAGGAGAAAGAGCGTGTTGCTGTTCGGGTCAATTGTTTGACTCAACAGGACATGGAAACTGGCGGGTTCTTCTGGATGGATCGCGACCGTGCCATGGCTCTGGCAACGGTGCAGGATCGCGTTCACCAAGTATCGTGGGTGCTTCGTCAAGTGCAGACTTCACTCTCGTCAGTTCTGCATGTGATGTTTCCCCTGGATGCTGTGCCAACAACCTTGTCCGGTCTTCTGTCTAGATTTCGGAGCATGACTCGTGTCCAGGAATTGGTGAGGCAGCAGCTCGTTGCAGGGGTGAAGGTTGCGTTGTCCCTTGTTAGGCTGCATCGTCCTGATGTAGATCTGCCTGCTGTAGCGGCTGGGCCACCTCTTCGGCCGGATGGTGGCGAGTGGGATATGCGTCCGCATTATGCGGTTGTAAGGCAGTATGCCGAGCAGGTCGTAGATTTGTTTGAGCAGCGTGCTCAAGTTATTATTCAGAATAGGTAGTACCTGTAAAAGAGATAGATGTAAAATTTGTATGTACGTGTCTGGGCGCGTTTTGCCCCTTTGTTATAAAGATGCAATTGTTTGTTTGAGCACGCAGTGCTTTTATTTGAGTACGTATCCTTTTCGTTAGCCTGACGTTTTCAGCTACTCAGGTGTACACGTGTTATCCTCAGTCGATGAAATCGTGAGGGGGGGAGCCCCCGAGTGTGTTAGTAGCATGAAGTAAAGTTGCAAATAGCGAACGAAATTTTGGGGCGAGACACTTAGCTTTATTTATATCGTAATGGAGGAAGTACATTGTTCGGCTAAATAGCCTTGGCTGAAAAGCCTTATTGAAAGTAAAGGGGTAGGTAGCTAGGGGTAGAATCGTCGCACGTGTGCGATGTTCCATGGGTTGGAGTATGCGACTCCAGACTCCACGTGCTTGAGGCGATAGGCGCCACCTGGGATGACTTCGGTGATGATGTAGGGTCCTTCCCATGGTGACTCGAATTTCTTCGGTCGTTCTTGCTTGAGTCGCAAGACGAGGTCTCCTTCGACGAAGGACCTTGGGCGCATCCGGCGGCTGTGGTAGTTGCGGAGACTCTGCTGGTACACCGCTGATCGAGCTGCTGCTACGTCTCTTGCCTCATCGAGTGTGTCGACGGCGTCTTCGAGTGCGGCCGTGGATTCGGCTTCGCTGTAAGCGACGACCCGGGGGGGCCTGGCGGCGTACTTCGGCTGGTAGCACGGCTTCGGCTGCGTGCACCATGAAGAACGACGTGTAGACGGTGGAGCTGTTTGGCGTGGTGCGCAAACTCCATAGGACGGATAGTAGCTCTTCCGTCCAGGCTCCGGCCTTTCGTTCGAGTGGGCTCATGAGGCGCTTCTTGATGCCAGCACTGATTAGGCCGTTGGCTTTTTCGACCTGCCCGTTTGTTTGCAGGTGAGCCACTGAGGCGTATGTGATGTTGATCCCGAGGCCTTCACAGAAGTCTTGGAATTCTTTGGAGATGAAGTTCGATCTAGTGTCGGTGATGATGCTGTGTGGTACGCCGAACCTGTAGACAATGGATTCAAAGAACTTGACGGCGGTTTTGCCCTTTTGGTTGGTGACCGGCATGACCTCGACCCACTTGGTGAATTTGTCGACTGCGACCAGGAGGTAGACGTGCCCCCCTTTCGAGGACTTTGGTAGTTTGCCGATCATGTCGAGGCCCCATTGAGCAAAAGGCCAGGCTATAGGGATGGGTCTGAGCTCTGACCCGGGTGCGTGTGGTTTGTCGGTGAACCTTTGGAACCCGTTGCATATTCAGACGATGTCCTTTGCGTCGCTCATGGCCGTTGGCCAGTAGAATCCAGCTCGTAGAGCTTTGGCAACAAGGGAGCGACTGCCTGCGTGATGGCCGCAGATGCCCTCGTGGATGTCTTGGAGGATGGTTTTACCGTCACCGATGGTGACACACCTTTGTAGTACACCCGTAATACTGCGCTTGTACAGCTCTCCATTGATGATGGTGAAGGCTTTTGACCGACGATATATGCGCCGGGCATCCGTCGGACTGTCAGGCAGTTCTCCGTTTATCAAGAACTGGAGGTACGGTCACGTCCAAGTTTCTTCGACTGCCATGACCTGCATCAGGTTGACCATAGCGACCTCTGTGTCCAGTTTCTCGGGTCCTTCGTGTCCTTCGGGCAGCGTAGCCCCCGAGTGTTCTGCTTCTTCGGGTGATCCCTTGAGGAATTTCCGCTTGATGGATGGCACGCAGATCTGTTCGAGGAACACACCCGGTGGCACCTTTGCGCAGGTGGCCGAAGCTCGCAGCTGTCGAATTCTCCTTCGAGTGCGTTGTAGAGTGCGCGGTACGCGATCATGTTTTCGGCGTGTGCGTCGCACTCGTTCATCGTTTGCTGGACGACGAGGTTAGATTCACCGTAGATGACCAGGCGCGTTGCGCCGCAGATCTTTGCCATCCTCATGCCGTGGATGAGGGCTTCGTATTCGACCTCGTTGTTGGAAGCTCGGAATTGCATCCGAAGGACGTACTTCATCTGGTCACCCTGCGGGGAGGTCGGTATGACCCCAGATCCTGCTCCAACTTCACGTTTGGAGCCGTCGAAGTGCATCGTCCATGACTGCGACATGTCTGGGGTGTCTGGCAGCTGCAGCTCCATCCAATGTACAAGGAAGTCCGGGAGGACTTGAGACTTGATTACGAGTCGCTTCTCGTAGACGATGTCCAGGGGTGACAGTTCGATGCCCCACAGGGCCACGCGTCCTGTGGCCTCTGGGTTATTCAGGATGCGGTGCAGGGGTGCTTCGTTGACGACCATCACCTGGTGCTCCTGGAAGTAATGGCTCAGCCGTCGAGCCGTCATGAACACGCCGTAGGCGAGTTTCTGGTAGTGAGGGTACCTCTGTTTTGTTGGCGTCAGTACCTCGCTGAGGTAGTAGATTGGGCGTTGGACCCCATGGGTCTTGCCTTCTTCGGGTCGTTCGACCACTAGCATGGTGCTGACCACCTGATGTGTGGCTGCTATGTACAGTAGCAGAGGCTCGCGCTCCTTTGGCGGGACCAAAACGGGCGAGGTGGAGAGTAGCCGTTTGAGGGTTTCGAACGCATCGTCGGCTTCGGGCGTCCACTCGAATTTATCTGCCTTGCGTAGCAGCTGGTAGAATGGCAGGGCCTTCTCGCCCATGCAGCTGATGAATCTTCTCAACACTGCTATTCGTCCTGCGAGCTGCTGGACACCCTTGAGGTTTTTTGGCTTCTCCATTGCCACGATGACCCTGATTTTCTTCGGGTTCGCCTCGATCCCTCGCTGAGAGATGAAGTACCCAAGTAGCTGGCCCAATGGGACGCCGAAGGCGCACTTTTCGGGGTTGAGCCTGATCCTGTAGAGATCAAGGTTATCGAACGTCTCGCGGAGGTCGTCGATGAGCGTTCTTGCCTCCCTGGTTTTGATGACTATGTCGTCGACATAGACTTGGGCGTTGCGACCAATCTGGTCCTTGAGGCATGCCTGCATGCATCGCTGGTACGTTGCACCTGTGTTCTTTATCCCGAAGGGCATTGTGTTGTAGCAGAACACTCCAAACGGTGTAATAAACGCCGTTTTTTCTTGATCTTCGACCTTGAGTCGAATCTGGTTGTAGCCTGAGTAGGCATCGAGGAAGGAGAGTTTCTCACATCCTGCGGTCGAATCAATGATCTGGTCGATCCGAGGAAGAGGGAAGTGGTCCTTTGGGCAGTGCTTGTTCATCGACGTGAAGTCCACGCACATCCGCAGGATATCCGTGTCTTTCTTGGGAACCATCACTGTATTTGCGAGCCACTCGCTTTCTTTGATCTCCCTAATGAAGTCTATGGCGAGTAGCCTGTTTATTTCCTTCCCGATGGCTTCAGCCCGTGGCTCGGACAGTCTCCGGATGGACTACTTGACGGGCTTGGTGTCTGGAAAGACGTTGAGTGCATGCTCGGCGAATTCCCTGGGAACTCCTGACATGTCCGCAGGACACCAGGCGAAGATTTCCCAGCGCTCACGGAGGAATTCGATGAGCGCGCTTTCCTATGCGGGGCTAAGGTCGTTGGCGATCAGCGCCGTCTTGGAGGCATCCGTCGGATGGACCTGCACCTTTTTTGTGTTGACGGTGGAGTCGAAGGACATGTCAGGTGCGTTTTGTCATGCGACTGGGGGTGCCCCATTGTCCGTCACCTCGCGGAGCCTTACGAGCTCCTCCTGCATGTCGAATGATTGGGAGATTCTGTTGAAATCCCTGTCGCATTGGTCCGATCGGGTGAAGCTCCCGTGGATTGTGATGACGCCCTTTGGTCCTGGCATCTTGAGTAGCAGGTATGCGTAGTGTGGGACAGCCAAGAACCTCGCGAATGCTACACGCCTGAGGATGGCGTGGTATTGTGATGGCCAGTCCACCACTTCGAATTCCAGCCGTTCGAGTCGGAAGTTTTCCGGCTTGCCGAAGATGACGTCGAGCCATATTTTGCCCAGGGGGAATATGCCCTTTCCTGGGACAATGCCGTGGAACGTTGTGTCTGATTGTTCCAGGATGCACTGCGGGATCCGCATTGCTGCTAGAGTACTTGCAAACATCAAGTTGATGTCGTTGCCGCCATCCATGAAGACGCGACTCATCTCGAAACCTCCGATCTGCGCCTCCAGCACCAGGGCAGCATGACCTGGGCGAGGGATCTGGCAAGGGTGATCCGAACGACTGGACGTGATGCAGGACTCCGATCCGATGAGGTACTCAGGGATGGCGAGTGGAGTTTCCACGGCCAGGTTGATCTGTGGGGTGATTTTCTTCTGCACCCTATTCGTGGGGCGCCCCTTCTGGATCATCAGTGCTCCTTTCGGCGGGGGATACCCGTTCCCAGCGTTGTTCTGTGCTGGTGCGACTGGTTGGTTCGGGCCTCCTACAGGTGGCGGTGGAGGAGCTCCATGCGCTATCTCACCTGGCGCGGGTGCGTTTCCGAATCCAGGAAGTGGAGCTTTCTGCCTCATCTGGACCATGCTTTCGCTGAGTTTCTGGAACTTGCGGAAGTCCTTGAGCATGTGGCTTGCCTTCTTCTTGCCATCCTGCTTGTCGATGTAGAAGTGGATGGTGCATGGACCCGAAAGTTTTTCGTATGCAGAGGGTCCGTTATCGCGGTTGCGACGCTGCCACGACTATGCTGGGCGTCCTCCGTCGCGGAAGTTTCCTCCGCGGTATCCTCCGCTGTTGCGGTTGGCGTCGTTGCGGCGATCGGCGTAGCAGGCCGCGACCATGTCGGGTCCATCGCGATCGTCTTATACGTGCGACCTTCTCTTGCTACGGTGCTCTCGTCGTCGGCCTTAGTCGTCCTCTTCTTCCGATTGTGCTCGGTGGATGGAATCTTCGCCGTCAGCCCACCTGTTGGCGATGTCCATGAGGTGGTCGAGTGTTTTGGGCTTGACGCGCCCGAGTTCCTCCTTGAAGTCTTGGCGCTTGACGCCGTCCCTGAAGGCGTCGATGGCCCTCTCTTCGGAGATGTGCGTTGTGGAGTTCTTGGTGATGGGGATATGCCTACCGGGGTATACCCAGCAGGACGTTTCCGACTGGCCCATGACCTGGCGAGTGGGCCTGCAAGACGGCGACTGGATCAAGACCTGACGTGGATCCAAGCGACTGGAAGCTGAAGGCCCAAGAGAGTAGATAGGCCCAGTCGGATTAGGTTAAACGAGTACCGAAACCTTAACAGATTCGGTTGAGATTTGTAAACCCTAGGGAGGGTGAGTCTATATAAACCTCCCTACAGGACGTGTAAACGTACGTTCCATCATCCACCCAAGCGACTTGCCGCCTAGCCGTCGAGCTCGCCCCATTCTACCTTCATCATAATACAATCTAGCAGGAGTAGGTCTTTACCCTCCGGGGGGCCGAACCTGGGTAAACCCCTCTGTCTCCGCCCTCATCTCGCACCGCAGATGGCTGGCCGCCCTTGCCCTTCTTTCTACTACTCGCTGCCGATCGCAGCATCTGCCGTGGTCATTCCCATGACAGTGACGCCCACCGTGGGGCCTGGCCGTTCTGGCCGGTGTTCTGCGGCGAGATCCAATCTGCCCATCAACGAGTCGGTCGCCACCCGCCGCATAATAGCGATCGGCTAGATGCTCCAGATCTTGCCGAGCAGCTACGTCCCGACGGCGCGACCCGTCACGCATAGCATGATCTTTCCAGTTGGCACGATCAGCCTCTTCGTCGGCCTCACCGACGTCATCGTCTTGGAGGACTCGGCTCGCATCCGCGAGTCGCCACCACGCGATCGGCTCTCCGAGAGCCAGGTCCGCACGATCCATCGCCTCGCCTCCGAGTACAACTCGGCCCACAGCAACGTGGCCGAAAACTCCACAGCCGCGGAAGACGCGGCCCTCAACGACGACGCCGACTCGGCGACCCCGGCGTCACTTGCCGGATCCATCACCGCGGCCTCGCCCGCAGGCTCCATCACCCAGGTCTCCAACGTGGGATATTTCGAGGATCCCTCCATCCTTGGGATCTTCGACTTCGACTCCGGGTCCGAAAACTCCACCGATCTCCGCGACGGGACAGGTCGCCACACCGCGACCTACATGGCGACTGGAACCGATCTGCCGGAGGATCCCTTCTCCACCCCGATCCCTCCTAACGCCACGGCAATGGAGGTCGAGGAACTCCGCCTGAAGCTAGCGAAGGCAGTCCGCAAGGAGCAAGCCGAGCGCGAAAAATTTCGCCTCGAGCAGGTGATGGCGCAGGAGCTGTCGCGCTACCACCACCAGCGAATCAGGTCGCGCTTGAACCCCACCGTCCAGGGGCGCGCCCTGAACTTCGACGACGAGAACGACCCGACCCGCGTGGCCGAGCGCGCGATCTGCGAGAACGCGCCACCAGGAGGAAGCGCCCGGCCCCCACCAGGGTCGAGGGCGAACAGCGCCCCACCTCCACCCAACCGCACACCCCCGAGGGACCAGCCGCGGATAGTGTTCTCCTCGCGGGAGCGAGACGCGAACGGCCTACCACTGTTCTCCACCCCGATGGACAACCTCGTGGCAAGTCGAGCAGCGGACGACAACATCACGTCCACCGGTGACGGTGCCCTACAGATCCAGTACGTCAGGGCCCTGCTCGCAAAGGCGGTCGAGCAACAAAACGCAGATGCCGACTCGCAGGGACGGGTGTACTCGCGTTCGTCGGGCAGCAGAGCGGCCTCAAGCGGCCGCCCATTGGCGGCAAACACCCTCAATTGACCGCCACCCGAACCGCTGCAGCTCCAACACTGACCCGCGAACGCGGCACTCTCCACCAACGACCCCAGGCCAGCGACCAACTTTGTCGCCGCCAACGGTCAGCCCGTCGACGCCCGCACCCACATCATCAACAACCAAAGCTGGTGCGCACGCCAGCCCGACGACCTGCGGCACACCCTAACCAATCGCCGCGACGGCGAGCCAATGGGGTCGCTGAGCCGACTCGGGCCCCGGTGCTTCGGACCGATGATCCGAGGTGAAAAATACCCGGCGAACTTCAAAGCGCCGAAGGAAATAGAGAAGTACGACCCCTCGTACGACCCCTCCGTGTGGCTGGACACCTACCTCATGGCAATGGGGATCGCTGGCCACACCGACCTGCTAGCCGCCCGTTACCTCCCCCTGATGATGGAGGGAACGTGCAGGCAGTGGATCAACACCCTTCCTCAGGATAGCATCGACTCATGGGAAGAGATGCGAGATGCCTTCGTCAAGCACTTCGAGTGCTCCTACACGCGCGCCACCACCATCGAGGACCTGGAACGATGCGTCCAGGGACCCCGCGAGTCGACCCGCAACTGGGTCCAGCGGTGGCAAGAACTATGGTACAACGCGGTCGGCATCCACCCAGACACCGCAATCCACTGCTTCAAGACCTCGTGCCGCTACGAGCCCCTGGTCGCCAAGCTCAAACGACACTCCCGCACGCTCGACAACATACCGGATCTCCTCGAGATTGCCAAGAGGTACGCGGAGGAAGACCCAAACCAGGAAACCGACGACGAGTCGGGAGGCCAACGACGCACGAGCGACAACGACAACGGACGACGGTCCGACCTACGCTACAGCAACACTCGCCTCACCGGCAAGCGCCGCAGTGATGGGCGAGTCGACTTTGTCGCCAACGCTGGGCACGCACAGCGCGAGCCCAAGAGCTTCCGCCGTGACGAAAGGCAACGCCGCGACGGCGGCAATTACAAGGCGAAACCAAGGTTCGACCCCGCAGCTCTCCTTAACCAACCTTGTGCGTTCCACAACAGGGTAGGGAAGCCCGCCACGCACACGACCACCGACTGCCACTCTCTCAAGGAGATTGAGAAGGCACGGCGAGTGCGGGAGGACCCCGACAACAACCCGCCAAACGGCGGAAAATTCGGCAGTGTGGCCGGCTCGCTCCACACCTTCACAGGCTTCAACACCAAGCGCGAGAAGAAGGTCATCGCCCGCGCCGTCGCCGTCAACGCGGTGGCCCAGGTGGACGTTCCCCAGTTCCTCAACTGGTCGGAGCAGCCCATCACCTGGAGCCGCCAGGACCACTCGCCACGCATCGAGTACCCAGGGCGAGTCGCCCTGGTGGTCAAGCCCAAGGTGGGAGACTACTGGCTCCCCAAGACACTGATGGACGGCGGCAGCTCCATCAACATCCTGTACCTGGACACCTTCAGGCGACTGCGGCTCCCGCAGTCGATGGTCGAAACGACCTACACCATGTTCCACGGCATCGTCCCCGGTCGGAAGGCGTATCCGATCGGCAAGGTCACGCTGCTAGTCACCTTCGGCACACCAGCAAACTTCCGCACCGAGCTGATCGTCTTCGAGCCGGTACCCTTCGATAGCCCCTACCACTGCGTCCTGGGGCGCCAGGCGTTCGCCAAGTTCATGGCAGCGCCCCACTACGCGTACAACACGATGAAGCTCCCTGGGCCGCGTGGCGTCATCACCGTCAAGGACGACCCCGACATGGCCGCCGAGTGCGAGGCCAAAGGAGCCGAACTCGCCGACGCCGTCATCGCGGCAGAGACCAACCACGCCGACGAGCTCGCCAAATACGCGAGCGGGGTCAACAACGATGACCCCACCATACTCAAGAAGCCCAATTCAGAGGGCGACAACACCTCAGCCTTCGAGGCAACGACGCACACCCGCACCGTCGAGCTGGTCCCAGGCGACTCCAGCCAGACGGTGACGATCGGGACGGGCATGAGCCCAGCATAGGAAGGCTCGCTCATCGAGTTCCTCCGTGAGAATAGGGACATTTTCGCATGGAAGCCCTCTGACATGCCTGGTGTCCCTAGGGAACTCGCTGAGCACAAACTTAACGCCGACCCCAAAGTGCGACCTGTCAAGCAGTCGCTGCGGCCCTTCAATGAAGAGCGCCGCCGAGCCATTGCCGAGGAGGTGCAGCGTCTACTCGCTGCAGGCTTCATCCGGCCAATAAAATACTCTAAGTGGCTGGCAAACCCAGTCCTGGTCGAGAAGAAAAATGGGACCTGGAGGATGTGTATCGACTACACAAACTTAAACAGCGCCTGCCCAAAGGAGCAATTCGTCCTCCCGCGGATCGACCAAATAATCGACTCCACCGCGGGCTCGGAGTCGCTGTGTTTCCTCGACGCCTACTCTGGGTACAACCAGATCAAGATGGCCGTTGAGGACGAGGAGAAGACGGCGTTCATCACGCCATTCGGAGCCTTCTGCTACACCGCCATGACCTTCAGACTCAAGAACGCCGGGGCAACTTACCAGCGGTGCATGCAGGAATGCCTTGCGAGCCAAATTGGCCGCAACATCCACGTCTACATCGAAGACGTGGTAGTAAAGTCCGCTCGCCAAGGCGATCTACTCGCTGACCTGGCGGAAACATTCGCCAACCTGCGGAAATACAAGATAAAGCTAAACCCAGGCAAATGTACCTTCGGTGTACCAGCAGGGCAACTACTGGGGTACGTCGTCACCAAGCACGGGATCGAGGCGAACCCCACCAAGATCGACACGATCGCTCGACTCGGCAAGCCCGAGTGCCTGCGCGACGTCCAAAAGCTGGTCGGGCGAGTCGCGGCTCTCAGCCGCTTCATCCCCCGATTGGGCGAAAAGGCGATGCCCCTATACCGCCTGATGCGAAAGAACCCCACCTTCCAGTGGGATAAGGAGGCGGACGACGCACTCCGCGACCTCAAGAAGGTGCTACTCGCAGCACCACTACTCGCCGCCCCCGTCGACAAAGAACCCATGCTAGTCTACGTCGTGGCATTCGAGCGCGTCGTCAGCGCCGTCATGGTCGTCGAGCGGCCGGAGGAAGGAAAGGAGCGCCGGTACAGCGACCGGTGTACTACATCAACGAGGTCCTCACCGAGTCACACCAGCGGTACCCGCAATACCAGAAACTGGTATACGCAGTCTTCAGAGCATAGCGGCGACTGCAGCACTACTTCCAGGAGCATCCGGTCACGGTCGTCTCCTCAGCACCGTTGCAGGACATCATCCGCAACCGTGAGGCGACCGGGCGAGTCGCCAAGTGGGCCGTCGAAATCGGCGTCCACAACATCAAGTACGAGCCACGAAAAGCGATCAAGTCACAGGCTCTCGCGGACTTCATCGCCGACTGGGAAGAGGCCCAGCAGCCGGAAAAGCTGCCATACCTCCACTACTGGAGCCTGCACTTCGACGGCTCCAAGAACGCGGACGGCGCAGGAGCAGGGATCGTGTTGACTTCCCCGAAGGGCGACAAGATCCGCTACATCCTCTGCCTCGACTGCACCCCCTGCACCAACAACATGGCCGAGTACGAGGCACTACTCCATGGCATGCGAGCTGCCAAGGAAATGAACGTCAACCGCCTACGCTGCTACGGAGATTCCGACCTCGTCGCCGGACAAGTCGCTGGCACCTGCGACGCCGTCTCCCCCACCATGGTGGCATACCGCCAAGCAGTGGACAAGCTGGGCAGACACTTCGCAGGCTACTCCGTTGAATGGATCGACCGGCGGAAGAACGAAGAGGCCGACGCACTCTCTCGCATTGGGTCGGCTCGTCTCGCACCACCCGCCGGCGTCTTCCTCGACACGATCACCAAACCGTCAGTCTCTCCCCCAAGGGAGATCGACATCGGAGTCCCGCTGCAGCCAGAGGAAGCCCTGGTCGCACTCATCGCTGAGCCAGACGACTGGACCAAGCCGTACATCGCCTACCTGGAGGCTGGTACCTTGCCGGTGGACGAGACAGACGCCCGGATGGTTGCACGGCGATGCAAATCCTTCACCATCATCGACGACGAGCTCCACAAGCGCAGCGTGACTGGCGTGTTCCAACGTTGCGTCCAACCCGCCGAAGGACGCAAGATCCTCCACGACATCCATTCCAGCGACTGCGGCCACCACGCCGGAGCCCGCTCTCTAGTCGCAAAGGCTATGCGACACGGCTTCTACTGGCCCACCGCACACGCCGACGCCGTCGACATCGTCCAGTGGTGCGCCGGGTGCCAGAAGTACGCCAACCAAACACACGTGTCGAGCTCAGCGCTCAAGACCATCCCCATCGCCTGGCCATTCGCCGTATGGGGCATGGACATGGTAGGCCCCTTCAAAAAGGCCCCCTCCGGCTTCACCCACCTCCTGGTCGCGGTCGACAAATTCACCAAGTGGATGGAGGCCAAGCCAGTCCGGAAATGCGACAGGAAGACCGCCACAAAATTCCTACGCGAGCTCATATATCGCTACAGGTTCCCAAACAGCATCATCACGGACAACGGCACCAACTTCGCCAAAGGATACATGGCCGAGTTCTGCGAGGAACACCACATCCGGCTCGACCTCGCGTCAGTCGCCCACCCGGAGTCCAACGGCTAGGCGGAACGGGCCAAACAGAGCATCCTCCATGGCCTGAAGCCGCAGCTCCAAGTACCACTCGAGCGCACCGCCGGGTGCTGGGTCGAGGAGCTACCCTCCGTCATCTGGGGTATCCACACCTCAGTTAACAGGTCGACAGGGTTCACCCCCTTCTTCATGGTGTACGGCGCCGAGGCAGTCATGCCCACCGACCTCGAGCACGACTCGCCAAGGGTCGTCCACTACACAGAGGCTGCGAACGAACTCGCACGTCAGGACGGATTCGATCAACTCGACGAGGCACGCGACCTAGCTCGCTCTCGCACTGCCATCTACCAGCAAGGACTCCGCCGCTACCATAGCCGGCGGGTGAAAACTCGCACCTTCCAGGAAGGCGACCTGGTGCTACGACTCATCCAGGACAGGAAGGGCATGCACAAGCTCTCCCTCCCATGGGAGGGATCATTCGCCATTGGGCGAGTACTCGGCAACGACGCCTACTTCCTCATCGACGTCCGCGGGGACGGCAAACTCGACGTCAAGCGACCATGGAATGTAAACCTCCTACGGAAGTTCTACTCCTAGAACTCCACATATGTATCCCCCAGTCGCTATAAAATAAAAATATTGGTTACCGCAAATTGCGTCTACTCTCCGTATCTTGTGCCACTCGCACTCATAGAAACAACACCAAGCTAACTGCAGGAGTCAACCTCTGGTACAGCGATCGGCACGGCCAAGTAGTGTGCTACAAGGGCACTAGGTTACCCCAGGTCTTGTAACGTCCACGAAAAACGCCTACCCGGAGCCCCATTGGAGTCGCCTAGCTCGACTGGCTTAACGAGCCAAGACAACTGCCTTCGCTCCTCACAGTGACCATGATCCTCCGCGTCCTCGTCATAGCGACTCGAACGGCCAAGTACCACGCTCGGGGACTAACGACCAGTTCAGCGCGAGCGGCTAGGGAAAACACCAAGTATGAGAGCATGCCCAGGACTCGCCATGCGACTGACCCAACGGGCCAGGCAGGAGTGATGCGCTCACTCTAACGCGCCAAGTCCTCACCCACCCCAGAGTCGCGCCTAGAACAACCAAGTACCACGCTCGGGGACTCGGCTACCCGACCTCGTTCGCGCAAGGGAAAACGGTGAAGTACAGAGCACTCATGGGAGTCGCCTTGCGACTGGCTTTCCAAGTTCGGGCGAGTCGACCTCAATAACAAAACATTCAAAACCGCAAACACAAAACAAACAAGGTAAACCCCATAAAAAGGGCGGACGCGCTCGGGGACTCGTTCAACCCTCAATTACCAACACAAGACAATTCAGAAACTAAAACGATATCTCATTATAGCATATCACAAATGTCACAAAATACAAAGTATGTCCAACGGCAGAACTGCTACTAACGCCCCAGGGCACAATACTTTACTCCGCAGGCTTCAACGACGACTCGCCGCCACCCTTGCGGTTGCGAATGAAGGGAGTGTACGGGTTTGACGGGTACGTCGTCAGCTCACCCGCCATCGCCGCACGGAAGGGCTGCTCGATCTTGAAATCCCAATGCTGCGGCTCGGGGTCGTTGGGTGCGACGATCATCTCCTGATAAGGAAGGAGATCGCCCATCGCCCAGACGCGATCGGCGTACACCGCGGCGCGGTCCGTCAGCTTCAGCACCTCAGCAATCTCCACCGAGCCGGTCGACGACAGGTAGCCACTCGTCACGTCGTCCAGATCGAAATCTTCGGGGAAGTGGGCGAGCCCAAGGCTCAGCGCCGTTGCCGCCCCGCGCCGGAACGCCGATCGCGTCATGAACTCGACGAACGACGGCGCCTTCTCCAAGTATCGCCACACCTCGACGAGGTCGCTGGGAATCACTTTTGTGGGCGACATCTCTTGAAGATACGCCCGAATACAAGTCGCGGACAGCGTGGCCGAGTCGACCAGAGTGGCCACGCACTGCCACGCGTCGAACGACTGCGCCTCTTCCGCGCTATCAATAATCCGATCTGTGGACATGAGGGGTAGTGAGTACATCAAAGATTACACAATGGAAATATTGTAGGCAGAGGCGGTACACATACCAATCAAAGGACGGGAGATTTCCATGATGAAGTTTTGAAGAGAGGTGTAGTCGTCTTGAATCCCAGCAACAAGGGCGTCGGAGACCTTACGCTCCTCAGCGGCGGCTGTAACGACAGCCTTGGCTCGCCCATCCGCTGAGCTCGCCTCCTCCTTCGCGTCCGCAAGATCGCGCTCAAGGTTGGCGATCCGCTTCTCCGCCAAACTCAACGCAGATTGCACCACCGTCAGCTCACTCGCCGGGACAAGGCCCTGGCGAACCTCTTCTGCCTTCACAGCAATCGCCTGGAGTCCTTTGTTTGCCTCTTGAACGGCGACAAGGTCCTTCTTCGCGCGACACTTCGCAGCAAGCCGGTCGGCTGATTCACGTTGCAAACCCTGTGCAAAGGTCAAACAGTTAACAAAAGCGAAATCCTAAAGTGCCCACTCGCTGAAATTCAGCGACTGGACACTCGGGGACTGGAGATCAAAAACCTAAGTGCCTACCCGCTGAAATTCAACGACTAGACACTCGGGGACTGGAGATCAAAAATCCTAAGCGCCCACCCGCTGAAATTCAGCGAATGCGCACTCGGGGACTGGGCGCAAGAAATAAAAGCACAACACCAAAAGAATCTGACCACTGCAATTCAGTGGCCCGATCCTCGGGGACTGGACATACCTGGATGGCTGCGCCCAGCATGCCGTGAAGTTGTAGTGCGTCCACGGATGTGAGAAGAGCCGGAGTGTGCCCGCGACGCTGCTCGACCTCCGTCTCGGCGACCCCAGGTGCGCGACTCGATGGTGTGGTACCACTCGCCGTGACCGCTCTGGCCATGAAGCGGGGGAAGGTCGCAATGGATGCGCCGACACCAAAAGAGGCCGGCTCGGCCATCCTAGGCGAGGAAGCACCCTCCTTGTCCGCCGAGGCCGCCCCCGCCACAGGATCACTCAGAGCGATCGTCGTGTCGTCAGACACCGTAACGACTTCGTCGCTCTTGGCCTTCTTGGCACTGTCTGCGGGGGCAGTGACCTCATCAGCCTTCCTCTTCTGAGAGGAGGCCTCCTCGGCGACGACTGGCGCACCTTGGCCACGGACGGGTGGCCTATCTTTTTAACTCCAGTCCTGCAAATTGGTTACGTAAGCAAAGTGATTCGAGTACAACGAAAAACAAGACAGGTGAATAAAACTCACTTGGCGACTGGTATGAACCGTAGTCCCGTGCGGATGCCAGACGGATTCTCCAGTTCGGGGCCCAGTTTGCGACTGAGACCCATATCCGGGACATCATGCGCCCAGGACACGGACGGCTTCTTCGTTGTCGAGGCCGCGACAGGAGCTTCCGAAACATTTTCGGCGGGAGCTTCCCTGGGAGGCGAAGCTGGCGCGACCGGAGCAGCCCCCGACCCAGAGATTGGGGCGAACGGGGGAGGCATCGAGGCCAGAGGCACCTCACTCAGGACGGCGGTGACATCCGGCGCCGCCATCGTCTACGGCGCTTCACCCCTGGCTAGGCTGGAGGCGTCGGAGCTGCTCGGCGAATGAGGCGGAGATGCTTGTCTTGCTGGCTTTATCTTCCTCTTTGGAGGGGCCTTCACTTCTTTCTTCTTCTTTTTTTTCGACGGAGTAGCCTCACGATGCGAGGTGTGCTCGGGGATCTCGTCGTCGTCATCGTCATGACGTTCGAGGCTTTTGCTCGCTTCGAGCTCACGCTGACGCTGTCCGCGAGTTTTGCGAACCAGCGGCGCCACCTCTTCCTCGGACTCGTCATTGTCGCCGCTCCTGTCACTCTCGACGCCACCCCTCGCAGGAGGCGATTCGCCCCCGTCCTGGACGGACGAGCTCGAATTCTCGTCGTCCGCGGGCGGAAGCCACCCTTCCACCACTTGAAATAACTACAATATGCACGAGACAGTATCAGTATAACCGCGACATCACTAACTGCGACTGCGAATGATAGAAAATGACTTACCGTCCGGGCTGGATGCTTCGCGGTGTAGGGGGCGACCCTAGCCTTCGCGTCCAGGTACGCCGCCTGGGTGATCTTCTTCAACGCTGGGAGGTAATCCTCGAAGTTGCCACTCGGCGAGGCTGGATTTCGTCGAGTCCTCTCGGCCCGTGTATTCGTACATATAATGGTCACAGCGGGCCAGGGGGACGAGTCGCCGCCCGAGCCAGCAGTTGTACAAATTGATGGTCTGGAGGCCTTTCTTCTTCAGGCCGCGGATGGTCTGAAGAATCTCATCCACAACCATCCGCTGGTATGTTGGAAGCTTGCCGACTTGGAGTCGGCGCGGTTCGGGCCGGTCGGCGGAGAATCTTGGGATCGCCACCTCGCCGTCTGGAGTCGCTTCGGTGACGTAAAACCAAGACTTCTTCCATTCGCTTGCCGCCTTGGCAGGTAGCATCAGATTGAAAAAGGAGGCCTTCGATTTCAATTGAAACGTCAAGCCGCCCGCGGCAAGCATTGGGCCGCCTGCTTCTTCGCGACTGATATGCCCGTGGAACAAATCTTGCCACAGGGGGAAATAGGGCCTGTAGCCCAGGTAGCACTCGCAGAACGCCACAAAAATGGCGAGCTGCTCGATGCTGTGCGGGCCCAGGTCCGATGGCTGGATCCCGTAGTAGGCGCAGAAGCGCCGAAAGAAGAGAGAAGTGGGGACTCCCAGCCCCCGTTCCAGGTGGCTGGTGAAGCAGACGAATTCTCCCTCTCGCGGGTCTGGAGTCACCTCTCCGGCCGCGGGGATGCGCCACCTGCCGGCGCGCAGGATCCCGGCCTCCTCGAAAGATGCCAGTAGCGCTCTCGTACACTTGGACCTGCCCCATGGTTCAGTGGAGGGGGCCATTGGCAGAAAGGTTCAGGGGGTCGGAGGATTTTGGATCGGCTGGATCGCGATGCGGAGGAGAACGGAGGTGTGCACAATCGGAGGAAATGACGAGGAGATGGTTCTCCGATCGCCTACCATTCCCTTTATATAGCGGTTGTTACCCGCCAAATCAGGAAGCCGTTACTACGCGGTGATTACGCCAAAAGGTTACCGTTGGATTACCCCAACGGCTAGTTTTGACTGTGCTTGACGGTCCAACTTCAGCCACTTGGCTCGCCGACCCAATCACTACAACAGTGACTAAGTACTTCGCCGACCCGTTCGCCAATCTGCGACCAGAATGACTAGATTTTTCCTTTATTCAGGAGCCCGCCACCGATTCGACTGGGTGTCCGCATTGGACCCGTATGCTCCGACTGCAAGCAACCACCTGCGCCCAATCGACGACGGCCTCGGGGACTACTGATGGGGATATGCCTACCGGGGTATACCCAGCAGGACGTTTCCGACTGTCCCATGACCTGGCGAGTGGGCCTGCAAGACGGCGACTGGATCAAGACCTAACGTGGATCCAAGCGACTGGAAGCTGAAGGCCCGGGAGAGTAGATAGGCCCAGTCGGATTAGGTTAAACGAGTACCGAAACCTTAACAGATTCAGTTGAGATTTGTAAACCCTAGAGAGGGTGAGTCTATATAAACCTCCCTACAGGGCGTGTAAACGTACGTTCCATCATCCACCCAAGCAACTCGCCACCTAACCGTCGAGCTCTCCCCATTGTACCTTCATCATAATACAATCTAGCAGGAGTAGGTCTTTACCCTTCGGGCGGGCGAACCTGGGTAAACCCCTGTGTCTCCGCCCTCATCTCGCACCGCAGATGGCTGGCCGCCCTTGCCCTTCTTTCTACTACTCGCTGCCGATCGCAGCATCTGCCGTGGTCATTCCCACGACACTTGGTGTTGGACCAGCGTAGTATGTACGAGCGAATGGATTCGCCCGTTCATTGAGTGTAGGCCCGCAACTCTTCGATTGAGGCGGGCCTCTTGCTGGTGCCCTTGAAGTTTCTGATGAAGCTGTAAGATAGCTCATCCCAACTTCGGATGGACCCTGAAGATAGGCTGCTAAGCCAGATCTGGGCTGCTCCTGTCAGCTACAGCTAAAGGCATTGCATGGCGGTTTCCTTGTTTCCGCCGTGCAATTTGACGGATGAAAGGTGGTCGCTGAGCCATGCCTTTGGGTCCTGTGTGCCGTCAAATTTCGGAGTATTCGAAGGAAGTTTGAAATTTCGCGGCATCCTTGTTCGTCGAACAGATCTGTTGAAGCATCGGGCTCCGCAGAGTTCTCCTTCGTCTTCGTCCATCTTGGATTCAGACGAGCATGTGCGCTTGGCTCGCGCTTTGTCGATTTTGCGCTGTGTGAGCGCGTCCCTGGCGTCGTAATCGCGGTTGCGATGACGCGAACTCTTGTTCCTTCGAGGAAGGTCATGGTCCTCTTCTTCGGATGAAGGGGTGGGGCTGCGGTCGAACCTGACCGGAGCTTTCTTCTTTGGCTCCGTAGGAGCTTCCTGGTGGAGCGCGGCTCCGACGAGTCCGAGTCCGGTAAGTGCGGACTTGTGCATGGCTCTTTTCGGGTCCCCCTCCGGAGGTGGGTGGGCCGCGAGGTACGCAGTGGCTGCCATGATCGCAGCCTGCGGCGTTTTCGGGATGACGTTGTCGTCGGCGTCCATCTCCATAAAGGATGAGTGGAGGGTTCGGGTCACCTCACGGCGCTCCTTGGGATCCATGTTCTCCATCCGAGAGCGGTGCTTGTTGCCCTGGTTTCCGTTTGAGCTGGATCCGATGGCGGAGAGCGCGGCTCATCGCGCGCTGGACTCTGAGGCTGCTTGCTTGCGTTTGTCAAGCACCTCCTGCATCTTGACCTGCTTCTTGTGCTCTTCGATCAGGAGCAGATGGTAGGCCATCAGCAGATCCCGGGAGGAGTCTGCAGGCAGGACTATGTTGCCCGCCATGGCGTTGCGTGCCTGGGCCCATCCTTATTTGCTAAGGCGGATGACATGGCCGTTGTTGTCCCCTTCGGGTGGGGGGCTGGCTTCTTTTGTTCCCGCCGTTTCGATCTGGCGGGTTAGGTGTCGGGTTGGGCGGCGGGTTGGGTGTTTGCTGATCCACGTCGCTCTAGATGACTACGGTGCATTGGTAGCGTTCGTAGATTGGTCTGCTGCTGCCGCAGCTTTTGGATCCGGAACCGTAGGTCCCTTCATCCGATGGCGGATCGCACAGATCGGAGTTGCAGCTGCTGCTGTCGTAGGAATCATCTTTTGATGATGTTGTGCGTAGCACAGGGTGCGGGGTCCATGAAGCAGGCCTGATTGATGGTAGGGGCACCCGCTCAGGGAGGCGGAGAGTGCCAGTTTGCCCCACCTGGAAGCAGAAGCTCCCGAACAGGATCTCGAGTCCGTCGCCTACGGGCTCTAAGTCCTTCATGGTGGCCGGTGAGTGGGCGGTGAAGTCGAAAGCGCCGAAGAGGAGGTGACTCTCCGTCGCCGCAGAGTTGTAGATCGATCGGGTTGGGACCATCACGATCGCACAATCAGCGCCCCCAATTCCCACAGACGGCGCCAATTGACGAGGTTTGATCTCATCAATTCCCATTGTTATGGACTTGGGTTTTGGAGAATATGGGGATGCTGGAGATCGTGGAACGGTTAGCAAACAAGCAATACGGGGACACAAGGTTTACCCAGGTTCAGGCCCCCGGAGGGAAAACCCTACTCCTGCTTGTCTGCTCTTGATTATGGCAGAAGCGAAGGTTACAAGGGTGCGCAGATGCAATCTGGCGTGGAGGTGTGTATGCGAAAGTATGAGGAGAAGATCTAGGTCGTGCCCTCCTAGCCTTTATATAGACTCAGGCAGGTCCCGGGCATAGACCTAGTCGGTTATAGGTTCTAGGGTTTTACCCCTTTGAATTTCCTATCTACTCTAGTCTTGCTCTCCAAGGATCCAAAAGCGTCATGGGCCTTGGCCACCCAAAAATCTTCATGGGCCATCGTGTAATTTCCGTGGGCCTTCCTTGGGCTGGACCAGGTATGCTGAGATCATGTACCCGTGGGGTATAACCATGTCAACTTGCTTTTTATCCATGAATTATGCGGGTTGTTTAAGTGTGCAGGTATCACAACTAAATAGGTGAATAAGAAGTTACTCTCTATATCCTGGAAAGGGAAAGATGAAGAATGGTATAAGCTATTGAAGAATGGACAATCCATGGAATGGCATCTCTCTTTTATTATAAATTCTATCCTCCCAGTGAGATTCATAAGGATAGAAATTTGATATATAACTTTTGGCCTCGTGATGGAGAGAGTACAACTCAATCTTGGGGGAGATTGAAGTTACTAATGCTTAAATGTCCTATTCATGAACTCCCTAACAATATTATTATCAATAACTTTTATGCTAGGCTTTCTATTCATGATAAGGATTTACTAGATGCTTCTTGTGTTGGATCATTCACATGTATGAAGGAAGAATCTAAATGGGATCTACTAGATCGTATTCAAGAGAACATTGAAGCTTGGGAGAATGACAAAGGAAGAAAGTCAGGTATAAACTATGATTATGAATGCATGAAATCTTTTATGGGAACTGATGACTTATGTGATATTAGTAATGAGTTTGGTCTTGATTCCCAAAGTATTGCGAACTGTTTTAAAGCCTTTGCCTCTTACATAGAAATTCCCAAGAAGAAGTGGAATACGTACCATGCACCTGCCTCTTACGAAAGCCTTTGTTTTGATGGATTTCAGTTGAAGTGTGCACCTAAAGGTTAATTGTTTTTGCTTACACTAATGTTGCCATTGAAGTTTGTGTGAGACCTTGTAGGAAAGGAAATTCCAGGAGAAGGAGAAAAGGAGTCTGCAGAGTTCGTCTTTGAATAGGTAAAAGTGGTGAAAACAGAAGGTTCGTGAAACCCCAATCTTTTTATATTTTTGATGTTTTTAATACATAAGGGAAGTTACGAGACGGAACAGAGGAGGAGAGAGAGGCCGGGTGGCCAAACCCACCCCAGGCACGGGCCCACCTTGCCCCGCGCCTAGAGGGGGTGTACCTCCCCCGAGCTCCGTCTCCGCCTCGTTTTCGTATCAGAACCTTCCTTATGCTTTGAAACTCCGTAATATATACCCCCCGGATCCCCAGAGGTTCGTGCATCATGTTCTCATCGTGTTTTCGTTTCGATCTGTTTCTGTTAGGAAAATCTTCTCAAGTTTAGAGCACCATGGTCTCCGCCAACGACAAAGGCAAGAAGCCCGAGGAAGATGATCTTCACAAACCCAAGGAGGAGGAGATTTTGGTAGGTGATGAAGAAGACATGGAGGAGGACAAGCAACTGGATACCTGCGCTACCGTCGCAAGCATTGGACTGGTGGCAAAACCTACCAAGCTTAGGAGGACAGCACGGATGTCTACAAGAGGGAAACCTCCACGCCATACCCTCGCTCCACTGACACTTCCTCCTCGTACCACTCGTTCCAACCATGCAGGGAAGGAACACTCTAACAAAGAAGAGTGGAGAAAGAATAACAAGGACTGGGGTCCTCGATCCGAAATGATCATGAACTGTATTGAGCATAATTCGGAGTTGATTCGCACTCTGACCTTCGATATTGATGATTTGAAGAAACTTATTGAAGAGCTTATCAATATAACACCACCACCACCGAAGGAGTAATTCGTCATCAGGTTTGGCATCCCCTTGGCTTGTTCCAAGATCGGGGGGTGTTGTGGTATCACCATCATTATCTTTTATCTTTTACCTTTTTAGTGGATTCATATCTTTGGTAGAGAGGTTATCTAATAGTTTGGTTTGCATGTGGAAGTTTCTCTCCTTTAGTTGATTATCTATATATACCTTGGTGTGAGTGCCTTTATGGAATATTAATGAGAAGTTTCATCTTTTACTTTTTTGCACTTCTTATCTTAGTTTGCAATCTCTATTATATGATGGATCATGTTGATTAGTATTGGCTTCACTTTGGGAGAATCAAGTGGATCTAAATTGGTTTTGGCAAAACGAGTTCTGGTCAGTAGCAATAGTTTTTGAGGTTTGAAAGAAAAAGAGAAAAAGCTTACAGGTATTTTGAATCATTTATTTTCTTTCTTGTTGGCTCATAAGCTTAGTATTCTTTATTTAAGATCTTTTGTGTCTTCAAGGAAGATTGCATGTTTGGCTTTATTACTTGTATGTTTGCTTGTTTCTTTCAACTCTTTGCTTGCTACCCAACCTTGCTAGCCAAAAACCTGTTTCGAGAAGGCATACTTCTCATGTTTCCAATCCCTTTGAACCAAAACCTTTGCCATGTCCACCATATCTACCTAATAGCTTTTTCTATTCCGAGCAAACTCTCAAGCTTCATCTATCTTTAGAATTAAAAAGTATTTTGTTATGTGAAAAATAGTTAGTAAATATCTCACGAACTTGATGGCACACCTTATTTTCTTGCCCCTAATAGACTTGAACCATTGTGTCATCGAAGTTGTATATGCTTGCATCTATACGTTGGAATTAGCAGAACCGTGCTGTCACGGGGAACGCTTTCAACATTACACATGTACCTTGTACTCAGTTGATATCATGCTCTTTTGTCTGTGGATGTCAACGGTGTGAAATAAAGAGGGAACTTGTAAGTCCATGGAGTCTGTATTTTGTGTTAGAGAAATGCCTGGGCTGCTAGCCTAAGCCATGCCTAATCATGGTGGAAACTTGCAACATCACCATAATGAGCTATCTGTGAAGCATCCCCAATAAAAAGCTATGCACATAGTAAATAAAAAGATCGTTGAGATGCTCATTTACTGCCTGCCTTGTTATTTTAGTTATGGGATAGCTCATGTACCATGTGCAAGGGGTACCCCATTGGCGGTTCTCTATGATACGCATGTACTTACAATGACAAGAACTTACCGGTAACTGAAGTTGAGTAGCATGAGGAGTGGCCCTCATTTTCAAGGGACATGAGATTTCCAACTTATATTTCTTCAAGCATATACTCCATCTTTGTGCACTTTAACCTTAATCATCTCAAGATGCCTATGATAGGGGCAATGAGGGCTCAAAGCTATTAAGTACCATAATCTTTTGGAAGCTCTTTATGACTTGTAATCCCTGCTACCCTCTATGAAGGGACCTTTCTCCTATTTTCTAAGTTGAGTTAGTAAACCTACTTCCTCTTTATCTCCAGCAAGCATTTGAGTTGTTATGTTTCAAGCATTCATATGGTGATTTATTTAGTCATGTTATTTATCTTCCTTGTTTGCACAAAACTCTTATCTATTGAGTATTACTTTGAAAGCCTTCATTGAAAAACCTTTTTGAGCAAAGAGTGCTCCTATTACAAAACTTCTACACAAATCTTTTTGTGAAACTGTTTGCCAGCTGTTCTCTGACCAAGAACAAGAGTTTGCCAATTCCAATTATGATTTATATTTATGTCTCTCTATTGTGACTCTTGTACTTGTTACAAGATAAGTTATACAATGGTGAGTTGCTTTCTTCTATGAGTTGTGTAATGGTAAGTGTGATGTTTCTTGTCTGTATTCTTTTATCGACACTTCACTCCATAAACCTGTGGACATGTTTACTGAGCTCGGTTTTCGTTTGGGAACAAGCGAAGGTCTAAGCTTGGGGGAGTTGATACGACCAATTTGCATCACCATTCTATATCATAATTTGCCTCTATTCATTGATACATGTCTTATTATGAGGTATTACTTATGTCTTTTCCACTGTTTTTGCATGTTGGATGATTCTTGGAGGATGGACTGTCGGAGTATGGATTCTGATGGAAAAAGAGGTGTTTGATGCAATTTGGTGAAGATCAGAAAAACACGGGAAAATTATATTTTCCCGAAAGACAGAGGAAGCTAGAAGGGGAGGCGAAGAAGGGCCACACGGGGCCCACACCCCCTAGGCGCGGGCCCACCTTGCCCCGCGCCTAGGGTAGGTGTGGCCCACCTGGCCGGCCTCCGACTCCGCCCTCTCGCCTATATCTTCCTCATGGAACCCTAACACCAAGGGAGTGACCACAAATAGATTTTCGTCGCCTCTGCGGGGCAGAAAACATAGAGAGAGAAAGATCTCTCCGACAGATAGATTTCTGTCGGGGAAATTCCTTCCCGGAGAGGGGAGATCGTCGCCATCAACACCGTCATCAAGCTAGGCTTTATCGGGATCATCATCATCATCCACACCATCATCACCACTCCGGCCTGCTGTAACAATCGTGTTGGATCTTGCATTAGTTCTTAGGGGAAACTTTCCCGGTGTTAATTACTATTGTAGTTGATGCTTGTGAGTGGAACCATTGGATTTATGTTCAGATTGTTATTCATCACCATATCATCTTTTATCTTTATCCATATGATGTCTTGTGAGTAGTTCATCTAGTTCTTGAGGACATGGGAGAAGTCATGTTGTGATTAGTGGATTCGTGTTGAGTTATTATTCAATGGTTTAGTATTTAAGTTGTGGTGCTATTCTTCTAGTGGTGTCATGTGAACATCGACTACATGATACTTCACCATTTATGGGCCTAGGGGAATGCATTGTGTATTTGGCTACTAATTGTGGGGTTGCCGGAGTGACAGAAACCTGAACCCCCGTTAGGACACCATTGCATAAGGGAGCGTATGATCACAGAGCTTAAGGTTGTGGTTAGGTTTATATCTTAATAACTTTCCTGTAGTTGCGGATGCTTGCAGGGGGTTTAATCACAAGTATGTATTAGTCCAAGTAAGGTCGGTACATTAGCACAGGTTCACCCACACAACACTTACAACACCAAAGAAGAGTACTCAGTTATATGAAGCGAAAGCACTTGACAGAATTCCCATGTGTCCTCGAGAACGTTTGGTCCTTATAAGTATTTCCACTGGCTTGTCCTTTTCTAAGAAAGGATTTGGCCACTTGCTGTGTTTTTTCTTTGTCTTTATTACTTGCACTTTGTTTTGTTGCCTTATCAGAAAACCACTAAAAATCCGTTTGCTAAGTATTTGCAGAGATTTCCTGCTCCATACACTAGTCAACACCTTCTGCTCCTCGTTGGAATCGACACTCCTATTTATCAAAAGTACTGCGATACACCCCCTATACTTGTGAGTCATCAGTATTCAAGGGACTTGAGATTGCCAACTTATACTTTGTCAAGCATATACTCCATAGTTTGTTCACTTTAACCTTAACCACTTCAAGATGCTTATGATAGGGGCAATGAGGGCTGAAAGCTAACAAGTACCATAAGTTTTGGAAGATCTTTTTGAAACTTGAAATCCCTGCTCCCCTTTATGAAGGGCCTTGATTCCACCATTATTTGAGTCCGCACCTTCCACTTTTAGGCACCATTAAGAGAGCATAGTTGCCATTCTGTGTGTAGTGTCCCAAAACTTATTGATTGATGCATCTTGTGATATTACTTGTTCGTGTGCTACTTGTTTCTTGTCACCCTTGTGAGCTTTGATGGTGTCCTATGCATTTATTTGCTACTCCATGAGGGACAAGCTGAATGCCACTATGATATGTTTTATGTATGTGAAACAAACAAACATTTTTCAATGCATGTTATTCATGATCTTTGTTTGTAGCCTTTCATGTTGCATGCATAATTACTTTGTACTATTGTTAGAACTCCATCTTTCATGCACATGTTTAGAATTCTTTGATCCCAGCTTTCAATGCTTGCAAATGGTTTGATCTTGGTTTTGATGGTGCATGTCACCTCAAAAATTATTCTTTTATCACTTACCTACTCAAGGACGAGTGATGCGTGCACCCAGTGTTAACGTGGGACACTTTGTTGGAACCCAAAGAGCAAGGTGTGATGATCACAGCAGCAAGTTTCCCTCAGTAGAGACCAAGGTTATCAAACCTGAAGGAGGACGGAAACGATTCACAGGTGTTGCAAGCAACATGGAGACCTGCACAATACAAACTCAAGACTTTGTCCCAACGAATCAGTGAGGTTGTCAAGCTCACCGGTTTGCCGTAACAAAGGATTAAACCTATGGTGTGGAAGGTAATGGTTTGCAGAAAGTAAACAAGTAACAGTGGAAGATGTATCAATGGTAAAGATTGGACCGGGGTCCATAGTTCACTAGAGGTGCTCTCCTTAGATAAACAACATGGCATGAAGGGTAAACAAATTACAGCGGTGCAATTGACAGGAACTGAGCAAGGCATAACAATGCAATTACTAGCCAGAAAGATCCTATGAGGTTGATTGGGAAATACAACAATATACATAGACCGTAATCCAACTGCATCTATGACTAGAAGTCCACCTTCAGGTTATCACCCGAACCCACTCCAGTATTAAGTTGCAAGCAACAGACAACTGCTTTAAGCAAAGTGTGTAAGGTAAACAGTCCACATGTTCCATGAACAAGAGACCGTTGTTTTCTCCCTAGTGGCAACAACACATCTACAACCGAAGAGATTTTTGTCACTTCCCTTGGAAACTAGAGGCATGAACCCACTATCGAGCATAAATACCCCCTCTTGGAGTCACTAGCAACTACTTGGCCAAGATATCTACTAAAAACGGAGAGCATGGAAGATCACAAACAACATAGACATGATAGAATCATAAATACAAAACCATTAATCAAACCAACATAATAATATCCATCGGATCCCCGCAAACACAACATGCATGATTACAAATAGATTAGCTCTTGATCATGAAAGGAGCTCACAAGATCTATACATGAAAGCACAAAGGAGGAGATACAACCATATAGCTACTACATGGACCCATAGTCCAAGGTGGAACTACTCATGCATCATACCAGAGAGAAGGCCTCCAGGATGATCTCCCCTCTAGCAGGGTGCCGGGAAGAACTTCAGATCCCCCCTGATCTAGGGACGATGGTGGCGGCGGCTACAGACGGTTTCGTGGAGATTTGATCGGGTGCTTAGGGTTTTTACATCGGGGGATTCTTATAAGAGAAGGGGGAGGCCGAGGCGGCGGCCAGGGGCCCAACACCCCTCCCAGGCGCGGGGCAAGGCCCACCCACGCCTGGGGTGGGTCTGGCCGCCCTGGACGGCCTCTCCGTCTCCCCTCTGGACTTCTTGTTCCCCATAGAAAGTAATTGACTTTGTCGTTTGTCCCGTCCAATGCCAAGAATATTTCTTTACTAACTTTTCTGAAACCAAAAACAACAGAAAACAGGCATCTGGCACTGTTGCAACTTGTTAGTAGGTTAGTACCAGAAAACATGTAAAAAGCACCTCAAAGTGTAGACAAAGCAAGATACTAAACAAGCATGGAGCATCAAAAATTATAGATACGTTTCCAACGTATCAACATCCCCAAGCTTAAGTCATGATCGTCCTCGAGTAGGTAAGTGATAAAAAGAATTTTTTTTGAGGTGACATGCACCCTCACAATAAAGATCCAACCATTTGCAAGCATTGCAAGATGGGATCAAAGAACTCTAAACATGTGCATGAAAGATGGAGTTCTAACAATAGGACATAGTAACTATGCATGCAACATGTCAAGCTAAAACAAAGATCATGAATAATATGCAATGAAAAATGTTTGTTTGTTTCACATACAGAAAACATAGCATAATGGCTATCATCTTGTTCCTCATAGAGTAGCAATATAGATGCATAGGACACGTGCAAAGTTTACAAGGGTGACTGGAAACAAATAGCACAAGAACAAGTAATAACACAATATGCATCAATTAATAAGCTTTGGAACACTGCACACAGAATGACAACTATGCTCTCTTAATGGTGCCTAAAGGTAGAAGGTGGAGACTCAATAATGGTGGAATAAAGGCCTTTTATAAAGGAAGCGGGGATTACAAGTTTAAAAAAGAGCTTACAAAAATTATGGTACTTGTTAGCTTTCATCCCTCATTGCTCCTATCATAAGCATCTTGAAGTGGTTAAGGTTAAAGTGGCAAAGCTGGAGTATATGCTTGACGAAGTATAAGTTGGCAATCTCAACTCCCTTGAATACGAGGGCCACACCTCATGCATACTCAACTTTGGCTCCAAGTAAGTTCTTGTCACTATAAGTATTTGCATATCATTGAGAACCGCCAACGGGGTACCCCTTGCACATGGTACAGGAGCTTTCCCATAACCAAAATGACAAGGCAATCAGACAATGAGCATCTCAGCGATCTTTTTATTTACTATGTGCATAGATTTTTATTGAGGATGCTTCATAGATAGCTCACTATGGTGATGCTGCAAGTTTCCACCATGATTAGGCATGGCTTAGGCTAGCGGCCCAGGCGTTTCTCTAACACAAAATACAGACTCCATGGACTTACATCGGTGACATCCATACACAAAATAACATCATATCAACTGAGTACAATAAGGTACAAGTGCAATGTTGAAAACGTTCCCCGTGACAGCACGGTTCTGCTAATTCGAACTTATAAGTGCAAGCATATACAACAAAGTTGTCACAATGGTTCAAGTTTATTAGGGGCAACGAATAAAGTGTGCTATCAAGTTCATGAGGGCTTTAATCACTAAGTTTTCACATAACAAAATAGTTTTGAATTGGAAGATAGTTGAAAACAAGAATATACTTGCAATGGTGTAAGACACCATGCATAGGAGTTTATAGTGGACACTTTGGAATAACTTGGTTTCTTGGGAGTTGGAGGCATTAGTAGAGCTTACTCGTACAAGTGGAGGCTAGCAAAAGACTGGGAGCAACCAACTAAGAGAGCAATAATGGCCATAATCATGCAGTGCAACAAAGCATACTAATCAAAGTAAAGAGTAGTACTACAAGTCAAGGACTAAATGATCATAGAGGCTAATGGTAACTTGTGAGAGTCATAACATGGTGTGATCATGTGCCAAGTCAACCCAAGCAAAGCATCACGGGAGAATACCACAATACTATGCTTTTGCATGCTAAAACAACGCATAATTTCTTCAAGGCACACTAAGCAATCCCAATTGTTTGGAACAAGACATGCTACAACAATAATCACTAAGCATAATGCTAAAACAACACGTAGCATCTCATGCTAAAGTCTAAGTCACAGTCAATACAAGCTCCTCTTGCACTTCAAGCAAAAACTTACTACTCCTTTCCAAACACCAAGCAACCTTATTTGCAAAACAACACAGCGAGAATGGCGGTCCAAATTACTCAAGCAAACTAAACAAACTAAGCAAACGAAAAATAAGACACTCCAAGAACAACACAACTGTGCATTAAACAATAAAAACGAAGTGTCTAGACAGACCTGAGCTTATTATTGATGAAGAAGGGGATGCCCAAGGCATCCCCAAGCTTTGACGCTTGTACCTCTTGGATATTTTTTGGGGTGACACCATGGTGGCATCCCCAAGCTGGAGCTTTTGTCCATTATTCATCTCATTGCATCATCCTCTCTCTACACCTGAAATTTTTCCTTCATACAAAACTTTACACAATCTTCATTAGCAACATTAGCGTATTCAAAAGATATTATACCACTGGCAAAGCTTTGGAACAGCAAGGCTTTTCACTAAGAACACAAGATACTGTAGTAACTCCTTCAAAAAAGCTCAATTCACCTAAAAAGAACTCAAAAGGAATAAATAAGAAGCAAATGTAAATAATGACAGAAATCTGTCAAAACAGACTAGCAAGTAGAAACCGATTTTTTCAAACATCTTCTGTTGCTTAAATCAAAAAGTGTTGTACTAAAGAAAGTTAGCTAACATACTGGGGGATTTATTCGTAAATGTTGAGCTCAATTCGAGTTACATAGCCTCCTCACGATTGTTTTTGGTGGAGGACAAAATTCTGTTTCAGGATAACAACTCCCCAAATCTTACTTCCCTCTCATTAGAGGTCATTCTTGGCACAAAAAGCAAACAAAAAGGATAAAGAGAGGTCATTACTGAAGTAATAACTTCCGAGACTCAAGCAAACTCTTGGGTTATCTCCCAACAAGTATTTTTCTTTAACGCCTTTAAGTTAGGCACAAAAAGCAAGAAGAATCAAGTATTTTCAAATGAAGAAGCATTAACATCAAATCTTGCTTTCAAAGGAGGAGCAAAAGGCAACCTCTCTATTCTCATAGGGAAGTGTTCAATACCTTTCTTGAATGGAAAATGATATTGAATGATGCCTTCTTTCATATCAATGATGTCATCAACTATTCTAAGAAAAGGTCTTCCCAAAGTAATAGGACAAGAAGCATTGTATTCAACATCCAAAATATAGAAATCAACTGGGACATAAGCATTGTTAACCATGATGAGAACATCATTAATACTCCCCATGAGTTTATTCTTAGCATTATCATTGAGTGGGACATCCAAATAACAATCTTCTAAAGGTGGAAAATCAAGCATTTCATAAATCTTCCTAGGCATAATAGAGACACTAGAACCAAGATCACATGAAGCTTTGAGATCAAAGTCATTCACTTGCATATTAATAATGGGTTCCCAACTATCTTGTACTTTCCTAGGAATATAAGCTTTGTGTTTTAGCTTCTCTTCCTTAATCTTACCAAGAGCATCTATAATATGTTTAGTGAAAGCAACATGCATCTCACTAGCATCAGGACTTCTAGCAAGCTTTTGCAAGAACATAATCACTTCAGAAATATTGCAACCATCAATATCAAAGTCAAACTTAGCATCACTAGTAGTAGGCTCAATAGGCTTAGGCATAGTAGGAGTAGGATCTACTTGTGGTTTAGTGGTGATGGTGCACACACTATTATTTCTATCAATTTCAGCTTCCCTTTCTCACTTAGCATGAAGTTGAGCTAACAGCCTAACATTTTCATCAATAGTAACTTGTATGGCATGAGCAGTAGCAAAGGTGTTTTCCATGATTTCAGGTTTAGCAGCCATCTTATTAATCAAGGAATACTGAGCTTCAGACATAGAGGATATATTATTTTCAATAGTTAAAATCTTTTCCTCTATAGTCTTATTGAAAGTGGTTTGTTTACTAATAAAGTCCTTGAGCATGACTTCAAGTTCAGAGGGGGCACTTCTAGCACTATTGTAAGAACTTCCATAGGAATTGCCATTATTAGGAGGATAAGGCCTATAATTGTTGTTGCTACCAAAATTGTTCCTATAGGCATTGTTGTTGAAATTGTTGTTTATAATGAAGTTCACATCAACTTGCTCTTCTTGAGCAACCAAAGAGGCTAAGGGAACACTATTAGGATCTAGAGGAGCTTTCCCATTAACAAGCATAGCCATAATAACATCAATCTTTTCACTCAAAGAGGAAGTTTCCTCAACAGAATTTACCTTCTTACTATGTGGAGCTCTCTCAACATGCCATTCAGAGTAGTTAAGCATCATATTATCAAGGAGCCTTGTTGCAGCACCGAAAGTGAGGCCCATAAAAGTACCTCCAGCAGCTGAATCCAACAGATTTCTTGGGGAGAAGTTCAAACCTGCATAAAAAGTCTGGATAATCATCCAAGCAGTGAGTCCATGAGTAGGGCAATTCTTAACCAAAGATTTCATTCTTTCCCAAGCTGGAGCAACAATTCACTATCAAGTTGTTTAAATTTCATAATATCACTTCTCATAGATATAATCTTAGCGGGAGGATAGTACTTTCCAACTAAAGCATCTTTGCACTTAGTCCAAGAATCAATACTATTTTTAGGCAAAGAAAGCAACCATTCTTTAGCTTTTCCCCCCAACGATAAAGGAAAAAGCTTAAGCTTAATAATATCTCCATCTACATTCTTATACTTTTGCATCTCACAAAGTTCAACAAAGCTATTGAGATGGGCAGCAGGATCATCAGAACCAGCACTCGAAAATTTCTCTCTCATCACAAGATTCAACAAAGCAGGCTTAATTTCATAAAAGGTAGCATCAGGAGCAGGTGGAGCAATATGAGTGCTTAGGAAATCATTTATGTTGGTGCTAGTGAAGTCACACAACTTGGTGTTCTCAGCAGAGTTCATTTTGGTAAAGGTGGGCAAGCCAAAAACAGCAGCAACAGCTAGAGCAAGAACTATTTTTTTTGTTTTTTTTTTAAAAAGAGGCAAAACAAACCAAGCAAAAGAAACAAAGCAAACTAAAAACAAAGTAAAGAGAAAGGAAGTGAAGGACTCCCCTAGTGAAGACGTCCTTAGCCTCCCCGGAAACGGCGCCAGAAATAGCTTGATGGCGCCCCACACTTGTCGTGGGACGCTTCATTGGAAACCCCAAGAGCAAGGTATGAAGCAGCACAGCAGCAAGTTTCCCTCAGTAAGAAACCAAGGTTATCGAACCAGTAGGAGGAAGGAAACGTCACACAGGTGTTGCAAGCAACACGGAGACCTGCACAACACAAACTCAAGACTCTGCCCCAACGAATCAGTGAGGTTGTCAAGCTCACCGGTTTGCTATTACAAAGGATTAAACGTATGGTGTGGAAGGCAATGGTTTGCAACAAGTAAACAAGTAACAATTGAGGATGTATAAATGGTAAAGATTGGACCGTGGTCCATAGTTCACTAGTGGTGCTCTCCTTAGATAAACAACATGGCATGAAGGGTAAACAAATTACAGCAGGGCAATTGACAGGAACTGAGCAAGGCATAACAATGCAATTACTAGTAAGAAAGTCCACCTTCAGGTTATCATTCGAACCCCCTCCAGTATTAAGTTGCAAGCAACAGACAACTGCTTTAAGCAAAGTGTGTAAGGTAAATAGTCCACATGTTCCTTGAACAAGAGACCGTTGTTTTCTCCCTAGTGGCAACAACACATCTACAACCGAAGAGATTTATGTCACTTCCCTTGGAAACTAGAGGCATGAACCCACTATCGAGCATAAATATCTCCTCTTGGAGTCACTAGATACTACTTGGCCAAGATAGCTACTAACAAGGAGAGCATGCAAGATCATAAACAACACAGACATGATACTATCAAATAGACAAAACCATTAATGAAACCAACATAATAATCTCAATATCCATCGGATCCCCGCAAACACAACATGCATGATTACAAATAGATTAGATCTTGATCATGAACGGAGCTCACAAGATCTATACATGAAAGCACAAGGAGGAGATACAACCATCTAGCTACTACATGGACCCGTATTCCAAGGTGGAACTACTCACGCATCATACCGGAGAGAAGGCCTCCGGGATTATCTCCCCTCCGGCAGGGAGAATTTCAGATCCCCCAAACTAGGGAGGATGGTGGCGGCGGCTACAGACGGTTTCGTGGATATTTGATCGGGAACCCAGGGTTTCTACATCGGGGGATTCTTATAGGCGAAGGGGGAGACCGATGCGACGGACAGGGGCACCAAACCCTAGCCAAGCGCGGGGTGGGGCCCACCCACGCCTGGAGTGGGTCTGGCCCCTCTGGCCGGCCCCTCCGGCTCTCCTCTGGACTACTTGTTCCCCACGGAAAGTAATTGACTTTGTCGTTTGTCCCGTCCAAATCGGAGAATATTTATTTACTAACTTTTCTGAAACCAAAAACAGGCATCTGGCACTGTTGCAACTTGTTAATAGGTTAGTACCAGAAAACATGTAAAAACCACCACAAAGTGTGGTAAAGTAAAGCAAATTAGATACTAAACAAGCATGGAGCATCAAAAATTATAGATACGTTTCCAACGTATCACACAACAACAAGTTTCCCTCAGTAGAGACCGAGGTTATCGAACCTGAAGGAGAAAGAAAACGTCTCAAAGGTGTTGCAAGAAACATGGAGACATCCACAACACAAACTCAATACTTTGTCCCAACGAATCAGTGAGGTTGTCAAGCTCACCTGTTTGCTGTAACAAAGGATTAAACATATGGTGTGGAAGGTAATGGTTTGCAGCAAGTAAACAAGTAACAGTGAAAGATGTATCAATGGTAAAGATTGGGCCGGGGTCCATAGTTCACTAGAGGTGCTCTCCTTAGATAAACAACATGGCATGAAGGGTAAAAAAATTACAATAGGGCAATTGACAGGAACTGAGCAAGGCATAACAATGCAATTACTACTCAAAAAGATCCTATGAGATTCGATTGGGTAATACAACAAGATACATAGACCGCCATCCAAATGCATCTATGACTAGAAGTCCACCTTCAGGTTATCATTCGAACCCCCTCCAGTATTAAGTTGCAAGCAACAGACAACTCCTTTAAGCAAAGTGTGTAAGATAAACAGTCCACATGTTCCATGAACAAGAGACCGTTGTTTTCTCCCTAGTAGCAACAACACACCTACAACCGAAGAGATTATTGTCACTTCCCTTGGAAACTAGAGGCATGAAACCACTATCGAGCATAAATACCCCCTCTTGGAGTCACTAGCAACTACTTTGCCAAGATAGCTACTAACAACGGAGAGCATGCAAGATCACAAACAACATAGACATGATAGAATCATAAAGACAAAACCATTAATCAAACCAAAATAATAATCTCAATATCCATCGGATCCCCACAAACACAACATGCATGATTACAAATACATTAGATCTTGATCATGAACGGAGCTCACAAGATCTATACATGAAAGCACAAAGGAGGAGATACAACCATCTAGCTATGGACCCATAGTCCAAGGTGGAAATACTCACGCATCATACCGGAGAGAAGGCCTCCGGGATGATCTCCCCTCCGGCAGGGTGCCAGGAAGAACTTCAGATCCCCTGATCTAGGGACGATGGTGGCGGCGGCTACATGCGGTTTTGTGGACATTTGATCGGGTGCTTAGGGTTTCTGCATGGGGGGCTTCTTATAAGCGAAGAGGGAGGCCGAGGCGGCGGCCAGGGGCCCAACACCCCTCCCAGGCGCGGGGCAGGGCCCACCCACGCCTAGGGTGGGTATGGCCGTCCTAGCCGGCCTCTCCGGCTCCCCTTTGGACTTCTTGTTCCCCACGAAAAGTAATTGACTTTGACGTTCGTCCCATCCAATTCCGAGAATATTTCTTTACTAACTTTTCTGAAACCAAAAACAACAGAAAACAGGCATCTGGCACTATTGCAACTTGTAGTAGGTTAGTACCAGAAAACATGTAAAAAGCACCTCAAAGTGTAGACAAAGCAAAGAAAAGTAGATACTAAACAAGCATGGAGCATCAAAATTATAGATACGTTTCCAACGTATCAACGAGCAGGAGTTAAGCTTGGGGATGCTTGACAAGTCGAAAACATATCTATAATTTTTGATGCTCCATGCTTGTTTACTATCTACTTTGCTTTGCTTTGTATACACTTTGAGGTGTTTTTATATCTTTTCTGGAACTAACCTATTAACAAGTTGCCAGAGTGCCAGTTGTCTGTTTTCTTCTGTTTTTGGTTCCAGAAAGGCAGAAAAACAATATTCTCGGAATTGGACGGGACAAAAGCCAAAGTCAATATTTTACCGTGGGCGTCACGAAGTGCAGAGGGGAGACGGAGAGGCGAACCAGGGCCGCCACACCCCCTGGGCGCGGGTGGGCCCATCCTGTGCCTGGGCAGGGTGTGGGGCCCCTGGCCGCCTCCCAGCCTCGCCTCATCGCCTATAAGAAGCCCCCGATGCAGAAACCCTAGGCACCCAATCAAAACTCCACGAAACCTTTTGTAGCCGCCGACACCGTCATCCCTAGATCGAGGGGATCTGAAGTTCTTCCCAGCACCCTGCCGGAGGGGAGATCATCCCGGAGGCCTTCTACTCCGGTATGATGCGTGAGTAGTTCCACCTTGGACTATGGGTCCATGTAGTAGCTAGATGGTTGTATCTCCTCCTTGTGCTTTCATGTATAGATCTTGTCAGCTCCGTTCATGATCAAGAGCTAATCTCTTTGTAATCATGCATGTTGTGTTTGCGAGGATCCGATGGATATTGAGATTACTATGTCAGATTGATTAATGGTTTTGTCTATTTGATAGTATCATGTCTGTGTTGTTTATGATCTTGCATGCTCTCCGTTGTTAGTAGCTATCTTGGCCAAGTAGTATCTAGTGACTCCAAGCGGGGGTATTTATGCTCGATAGTGGGTTCATGCCTCTAGTTTCCAAGGGAAGTGACAGAAATCTCTTTGGTTGTAGATGTGTTGTTGCCACTAGGGAGAAAATAACGGTCTCTTGTTCATAGAACAAGTGGATTGTTTACCTTACACACTTTGTTTAAAGCGGTTGTCTGTTGCTTGCAACTTAATACTGGAGGGGGGTCGAATGATAACCTGAAGGTGTACTTCTAGTCATAGATGCAGTTGGATGGCGGTCTATGTATATTTTTGTCCTGCCAAATCGAATCTCATAGGATCTTTTTGTCTGGTATTGCATTGGTATGCCTTGCTCAGTTCCTGTCAATTGCCCTTCTGTAATTTCTTTACCCTTCATGCCATGTTGTTTATCTAAGGAGAGCACCTCTAGTGAACTATGGACCCCGATCCAATATTTACCATTGATACATCTTCCACTGTTACCTGTTTACTTGCTGCAAACCATTACCTTCCACACCATACGTTTAATCCTTTGTTACAGCAAAACATTAAGCTTGACAACCTCACTGATTCGTTGGGGCAAAGTCTTGAGTTTGTGTTGTGCAGGTCTCCGTATTGCTTACAACACCTGTGTGACATTTCCTTCCTCCTACTGGTTCGATACCCTCGGTTTCTTACTGAGGGAAAACTTGCTGATGTGCTGCTTCACACCTTGCTCTTGGGGTTCCCAACGAAGCGCTCCTACATCAAATCATCGATGCATCATCTACTAACAACAAAGAGCATGCAAGATCACAAACAACACAGACATGATTGAATCAATAAGACAAAACCAATAATCAATCTGACATAGTAATCTCAATATCCATCGGATCCCCGCAAACACAACATGCATGATTACAAATAGATGAGATCTTGATCATGAATGGAGCTCACAAGATCTAGACATGAAAGCACAAAGGAGGAGATACAACCATCTAGCTACTACATGGACCCGTAGTCCAAGGTGTAACTACTCACGCTTCATACTAGAGGCTGGCATGATGAAGAAGAAGGCCTCCAGGATGATCTCCCCTCCGGCAGGGTGCCAGGAAGAGTTTCAGATCCCCCCGATCTAGGGACGATGGTGGCGGCTGATACAGACGGATTCGTGGAATATTGATCGGGTGCTTAGGGTTTAGGCATCGGGGGCTTCTTATAGGCGAAGAGGTGATGCTAGGAGGCGGCCAGGGGGCCCACACCCTACCTAGGCACGGCCTACGGTGGGACCGCGCCTAGGGGGTGCGGCCGCCCTGTGGCTCCCCTTCGTATCTCCTCTGGACTCCATGTTCTCCTTGGTGAAATATTGACTTTGGCTTTTGTCTCGTCCAATTTCGAGAATATTTCCTCACTAGCTTTTCTGGAACCAAAAATAGCAGAAAACAAGCAACTGGCACTGTGGCAACTTGTTAATAGGTTAGTACCAGAAAACATATAAAAACACCTCAAAGTGTGGACAAAGCAAAGCAAAGTAGATACTAAACAAGCAGGAACATAAAAATTATAGATACATTTCCGACGTATCAACCATCACCGGAAGGATGCTTCGATGACATCAAACACCACACCGTAACTGGGTGGCTATAAAGGTGGCATTGCGTGTTCCGAAAGTATGTGTTGAGGCACATGAATCAAGAGTGGGATATGTCCATCCACATGACGGATAGAGATATTCTGGGCCCTCTCGGTGGAATGTCATCCAATTAGCTTGCAAGCATGTGACTGGCTCACAAGGGATCACATATCACTGGAATGAGAAAAGAGTACTTATCGGTAATGAGGTTGAACTAGGTATGTAGAGATACCGACGATCAGACCTCGGATAAGTAACTCTCACGAGGCAAAGGGAAATTGGTATCGTATGTAAGTGCTTCATTCGATCACAAAGTAATCGTAGAAATATTTGGGAGCCATGTGAATTTCCAGATTCCTCTATTGGTTATTGATCGAAGAATAGTCTCGGTCATGTATGCATAATTCACGAACCGTAGGGAGACACACTTAAGGATTTGATGTTGTTAGTAGATATGGAATGTAAGTAGGGAGACCGAATGTTGTTTGGAGTCTCAGATGGGATCCAATATATCACGAGGAGATCCGGAATGGTCCAGAGAATAAGATTCATATAAGGAAAAAGTCTAATTCTGGAGTTCGAGAATGATTTCGGTGTTTTCACCGGAATGATCTAGAAGGGTCTAGAAGGTTCACCAGACCGGAAGGGGAAGGGTGCATGAATGGCTCATCACTAAGTGGAATGATTGCGTCATGTCCTAAGTCACATGGTTGGGCGTTTGTAAGAAATAAATTAAGCTCCAAATTGATAGTCAAAAGGCAAGTTTGAAAAGTCAAAACGGGACAATGTATCCTCGTGGAGGAAGGAAAGAATCCTTCTCTCCCTCCACCACAAGCCAAGTAGGAGAAGGAGTTGGGGAAGGATTCAAACTCCCCTCTCCCAAGCTGCCATCCCTCTCATAAATAGAGGGGAGGGGGTGCCCCCAAACACACAACACCACCACCCTCCAAACCGCCGCCATCCCCCCCGCCGCCGTCGCCCACTGTCGGTTCGTCGTCGCCGCCCTAGCCGCCGTCGAATCCACCACCTCCTTTCCGGCTTCTAAACCCTAGATTGTCAGGGAAACCCTAATACTCCACCATAACCTGCTCCGGCTTAGGCGAAGCCCTGCGGGATCTTCCCTCTACTTCCGACACCACGCCATCGTGCTGCCGGAATCGCGAGGAGAGAACTATAACCTCTGCTGTCTGCTGGAACAAGGGAGAGGAAGGTCTTCATCGAGTACCGAACGTGTGACCGACTGCGGAAGCGCTTCCGGAACGCAGCGCCGGAAGGATCGTCTACGCGATCTTGAGATCGGAAAGTGTACGACTACATCACCCACGAGAATCTGCTATCCTTATCTGCTTTGAAATCTTCGAGGGTGAGTACTCTAATTGACTCGTTGCTACAATCTAGTAGATAGATATTGGCTTGTTTGTGTTCATGCGGTAGAATTTTTTGTTTTCCATGCTACGAACCCCTACACCATGGACATGAGGGCATCTCCACCGGGACGACCCATCTTACGGACTCAAAATGTCCATTCTATCCATTTGGGTCGTGTCTCGAGCAATATATAGATCGTGGTCCGGCCTGTCCCGCAGATGCGCACATCACGACAACCCAAATTGGCCTATTTTGTTATTGGACCAGTCTGCTTACTTGAGAGAGAGAATGTCGCCCTTTGCATGATTACCAACTAGGCCATTCTGCTACAACAACTGGTCCGCCTCTATCCAGCCAGAAACATCCGTGACATAAATTGAATGCATGGATGGGTCGGTCCTACTTGATCCGTTCGGATGGGTCATCCCGCTGGGACGCCGCATTTTGGCCTAGCTGTCCATGCAGACTGATTAGGACATGATCAGACCGTTTGGGTCACCTGGTCTATAAGCATGGGATATAAAAATCTGACTTAATCCATAGCTCAGTCACTCGAAGAGATCCGCTCGCAACATAGTCATGTTGTCCATGCGACTGACAAATAACCATGCCTGCAAAAACATGATGTCGAGTTACGGCAAGAGTCGCACCCACTTTTGTCGAGAAAACTTGTTGATGCAGGACACGGATTAGCCAGTGTGAGAGTAAGTTCAACGACCCCCCCCCCACCCCCACAGACACACACACACAAGAGGCCTCTCGTGCAGCTTGTGTCATCCTCATGTGTGGTAGCCAGAGACGTATTTGCTTGATCTTGCATTGCACATGCGTACCCCTTGTCAGTGAAGCGTCTACAATTTATATTTTCACATCATCCAGAAGGCTTAAAAAATAATACTTCATTCGTCTCAAAATAGATGTCTCAAATTTACCAAAATTTGGAAGGATTTATATACTATTTAGTATATAGAAATTTTGCTGACCGGACATACCAGTTCATGTTGTAGATTTCATAAATATTATTTCTCCAAAAGTAACAACCACATTGTGGGTCCAGTATGCCACATACTTATTATTATAAGCCAGGAGTCCTTCTTGGTCCACCGAGGATTCATACGCAACTCAATCTCAAAATTTCTAGACTTAATTCTGCTGGCATTACTAGATTTGGTATGATGATAGTTCAACAACTTAATTACTAAGATTCTATGTGTCGGGCCATGTAAGAATGAACGGAAATTTTTCTACGCGAAGCACCCAAGAACTACCCGTAGAGATAGGCCGTGGATTTACCACTAGACCCGAAGAGGTGGAACTTGATATAGCGCGTTGGGGTAGTGTAGTCTGAACCCTCTAATAACATCAACAGATCCTCTATGAACACCTTTGGGTCCAGCATCACGTGCAACGCCTTTACCGATATCCACACATGAAAGCAAGGGACTGCTACATCCCCTTTTGCCCGATATGGGAAAGAGTGAAGGCTAGGTCCAGGAACCATTCTCTTCTATTTCACTTATATATGCCTCCTTGGTGAGGGCAACGCTTGAGGCCCATAAAATCCACATCAAGAAGTCCATATGGATTTAATCCACATCCCCTCCTTTCTTTTAACTGTGTGAACCTATAGGTTGATGACACTTGGGCATAGTTGGAGTCTTACTCCTAACACACCAGTCAGTAGTGGTTCCTAGAAGAACGAGTCGACTCCCAAGCATCGTAAGAGTCATAAGACGAACCATCTCAAAGTGACTTTCCTCCAAGTCCTTTTGCCTCGCGATATACCTTAAAAAGCTATACGTGAGTGTTTCTCATCCCTTTAGTAGCTTGACTCTTTTATAGTTCTGTGATATGGAATTCTAGGACTAACTCTTAGTCCAACTCCTCGGTTAACACTTAACCGAGTCGCTGATGACGCCAATCTCCGTGTGTGTCAACTCGTTGAGACTCCAAGTGGAGAATGATGTAGCAATCATCTTTTCCCCACAAGGGTGACTTGGGGTTTATATAGAACTCTCAGGGATCTACTCGTAGGTCTTCTCCTTATCCTCTCCAAATAATTTATGAAGCAAAAACAAATGCCTTGTGTTCGCAACTCAGCCGTGTGGTTGTCAAACACAAGGTTTAGTGTAAGTAAAATAAAAGTAGAAATAACTAAACTACAAAAGTAAAAACAAATAAGAAAAGTAAATCTAATTATGGTAAGCAATCTAAAATAAACAAGGAAAACAAAAGCCAATTAAAGGAAAGATATTTTGGGGATTTTTTAGTATGATTTGCAAGAAATAAATGTTTTGTATTTTCTTATTTAATTGAGAAAAAATTGTAAAGGCAAGTAAGAGCAAGTAAAAGGTGTTTCTTATTATTAAAAATGGATGGGGGATCATATATAGTTTCACCCATCTACTCTCTCAAATATTATGGTGGACATAAAACAACTCACATAATGATATATATGTGATTGGAAATTTCTAGTGTTCGATCCACATAGGTGCCATGCCCTAATTTAAATATGTTGCAACAAACCTTACTTATACTCGTGTAAATAGGGAAAATTCCATGATATCTATATTTAATTATAAGAGTATAACTTTAGGCACTTTCATATGATGTTTACATATCAAACATGCTACCTTGAAAAAACAAGAATCATATATTGCTGTCACTAGATGGTTGTAGCACATGCATCAACTTTCTTCCTAGTGAGGTAACAAAAGAAAGGTAAAAATCATAGTGGATCTCAAATTTACTGTCACTACCCAATTACCACTACCATGTTACTCCATTTAATGCACACATTCTATCACACACGATCTCGCATACAAGTATGATTAATACAAGTAATGAAGAACGATATAGAATATGCATCTACTCATACATCAAACTAAGAATAACAATTGCAATCTCAAATATCATATCATAAGATCAAGATCCACCACATAGAAATTACACATAGATGTCCATGATCATGTTACGGTTAACACTTAACCGAGTCGCTGATGACGCCAATCTCCGTGTGTGTCAACTCGTTGAGACTCCAAGTGGAGAATGATGTAGCAATCATCTTTTCCCCACAAGGGTGACTTGGGGTTTATAGAGAACTCTTAGGGATCTACTCGTAGGTCTTCTCCTTATACTCTCCGAGTAATTTATGAAGCAAAAACAAATTGTAGGGTTCGCAGCATAGAAAACAAAAAAAATCCTACGATGTGAACTATATACCAAGATCTATCTACTAGATACAAACAACGGGCGGATGTATATCCGTAGAGAACATACCCTTGAAGACCGACAAAGCTTAACGAGTTCAACTCGTGGTTGATGTAGACGATCTCTTGCCGATCTCAAGATCGAGAGGAAGTCCTAGCGCCGCAAATCAGCAGCGCATCCGTGCTCGCACACACGTTCGAGGCACCGAGCAACCTCCGCCTCCTCGCTCCAGCGATGCAGCGGAAGCACAACTCTTTCTTGCCGAATAGCCATCGGGAACATGTATCTCGCTAGTCCGAGACCATGGGGGATAAATTCTAGAGGGGGAGAGAGATCCTTCACGAGGAGGTGTAAGAGACAAGTGAGGAGGGGGCTCCTTTTATAGGAGGAGGGGGGACCCCAAGGGGGTGGCCGGCGCATGGGGCTGCCCCCTTGCCCTCCCCTCTTCATGTGGGTGGACACTCCACTCACAAATCTCCTTTAAATTCCCTCCACTCAAAAGTCCACTCAAATTCCCATTAAATTTCCACCAAATTTAATGCAAACTCTCATTAAATAAAACTCTTTTATTTTATTCAGAATTTTTTCAATTACTTTAATGACAAACATTCACAAATAACCCCTTGCTAGAATTCTATTTCACATGCATAACCACTTTATGCAATTTCACCCGAAAACCTGTTTCGGTATCTAGTGAAATAAATTCCTGCGCTTGTTCATTCTTTCGGCATGAAACATTTGATCCAATTGGATGTCGGTGTCTCTTAAGTGTGTCACCCTACGGTTCGTGAATAATGCGGACATGATCGAGACCCCTCTCGGATCAATAATCATAAGCGGGATCTGGAGACCCATACTGACTCCCACACATTCAACGATGACTTTCTTGTGATCATCGGAACCTTTTACGCTAGTATCTTAATCCCTTTGTTTCACGATATATTACATGTCCGAGATTCGATCATCGGTATCTCCATACCTAGTTTGATCTCGTTACCGACATGCACTCTTTTCTCGTTCCTGTGATATAACATTCTAGTGATCAAATCACTTGCTTGCAAGCTAATCAATGTGATATCACCGAGAGGGCCCAGAGTATATCTATCCGTTATCGGGATGAACAAATTCCACTCTCGATCCATGAGCCTCAACATAACACTTTATTAGCTTTGAATCCATCTTTATAATCACCCTGTTACGGTGTGACGTTTGATGTTATCAAGAAACTCTTCCGGTGTTAGTGATTGACATGATCTCATGGTCTAAGGATTAGGATCACTTCGTAAGTTGTTATAGCAATATAAACTCAATGACTTTGATCGTAATGCTATACTTCGGATGAATGTTCATCACACCACTACACTAATGTTGTGATCCCGTTATTAACAACATCCAATGTCCATGATCAGGAAACCTTGATCATCTTGTTAATCAACGAGCTAGTTTATGAGAGAGGCATAACTAGGAACTTTCTGTTTGTTTATTAAACACACATGTATTAACGTTTCCGTATTAATACAATTATAGCATGCAAAATAAACATCTATCATATACTTGGAATACACATAATAAACACTTTATTATTGCCTCTCAGGGCATATTCCCTTTAGTCTCCCACTTGCACTAGAGACAATAATCTAGTTACATAGTGATAAATCTAACACCCATTGAGTTCTGGTGTTGATCATGTTTTGCTCTAGGGAGAGTTTTAGTCAACGGATCTGCTACATTGAGATCCGTATGTACTTTACAAATCTTTATATCTCCATCCTTGACATGCTCGCGGATGGAGTGAAACTGGCGCTTAATATGCTTGGAATGCTTGTGAGAACTTGGCTCTTTGTCATTGGCAATGGCACCATTGTTGTCACAATAGATCACCATTGGGTCCAACGCGTTTGCCACCACTCCTAGTTCGGATATGAACTCCTTCATCCAAACTGCTTCCTGAGCCGCTTCCGAAGCAGCAACATATTCGGCCTCCATTGTTGATCCCGCTACCACAGGTTGTTTGGAGCTCCTCCAACTAACCGCTCCGCCATTCATGAGAAATACGTATCCGGATTGAGACTTAGAGTCATCCGGATCGGTGTCAAAGCTAGCGTCGACATAACACTTAGCAACGAGCTCTTCTTCACCTCCGTATACAAGAAACATATCCTTAGTTCTTCGTAAGTACTTAAGGATATTCTTGACCGCTATCCAGTGTTCCGAACCTGGATCCGATTGGTACCTACTAGTCAAACTAATAGCATGTGCCACATCCGGTCTTGTACATAGCATGGCGTACATTATAGAGCCTATGGCTGAAGCATAGGGGACTTTGTCCATTATCTCTCTTTCTTCCGTCGAAGCCGGACTTTGAGTCTTACTCAATGTCTTGCCTTGCAACATAGGTAAGAACCCCTTCTTACTTCCGTCCATTTTAAACTTCTTTAAAATCTTATCAAGGTATGTACTTTGCGATAGCCCTATTAGGCGCCTAGATCTATCTCTATAGATCTTTATGCCTAATATGTATGACGCTTCACCTAGGTCCTTCATTGAAAATTTGCTGTTTAGATAACTTTTAACACTGTTTAAAAGATCTATATCATTTCCGATCAATAATATGTCATCCACATATAATATCAGAAATGCCACATTGCTCCCACTCACTTTCTTGTAAATCCAAGCTTCTCCATAAGTTTGGACAAATCCAAACTCTTTGATCACCTCATCAAAGCGGAGATTCCAACTTCGTGATGCTTGCTTCAATCCATAGATGGATTGCTGAAGCTTGCACACCTTGTTAGCATCCTTAGGATCGACAAAACCCTTTGGTTGTATCATATACAACTCTTCTTCAATATTACCATTGAGAAACGCGGTTTTGACATCCATCTGCCATATCTCATAATCGAAATATGCAGCAATTGCTAACATAATCCTAACTGACTTTAGCATCGCTACGGGAGAGAAAGTCTCATCGTAGTCAACTCCTTGAATTTGTCGAAACCATTTTGCGACAAGTCGAGCTTTATAGACGGTCACATTACCATCAGCATCAGTTTTCCTTTTGAAAATCCATTTGTTCTCCACGGCCTTTCGGTCGTGAGGTAATTCGACCAAGTTCCAAACTTGATTTTCATACATGGATTCCATCTCGGATTTCATGGCTTCTAACCATTTGTTGGAATCCGGGCTCATCATCGCTTCTTCATACGTCGCAGGGTCATCATTTTCATCAACCATGAAATTCATGACAGGATTTCCGTACATCTCGGGAGCTGCACGCGTCCTGTTTGACCTGCGAGGTTCAGTAGTACTCTCTTTCGGAGTTTCATGATCATTATCATTAGTTCCCTCTTCAAAAGGTGGAGCCAACTCCGGAACAACTTCCGGCGCTGCGCTACTCGCCATACTTTGAAGAGAAGGTTCCACAACCTCTTCGAGTTCTACCTTCCGACTACTCACACCTTTCGCGAGAAACTCTTTCTCTAGAAAGGATCCATTCTTGGCAACAAAAACCTTGCCCTCGGATCTGTGATAGAAGGAATACCCAATAGTTTCTTTAGGGTATCCTATGAAGACGCATTTTTCCGCTTTGGGTTCGAGTTTATCCGGTTGAAGTTTCTTCACATAAACATCGCATCCCCAAACTTTAAGAAATGACAGCTTAGGTTTGTTTCCAAACCATAATTCATACGGTGTCTTTTCAACGGATTTAGATGGTGCCCGATTTAAAGTGAATGCAGCAGTTTCTAGTGCATAACCCCAAAATGACAACGGCAAGTCCATCAGAGACATCATAGATCGAACCATATCTAATAAAGTATGATTACGAAGTTCCGACACACCATTTCCCTGTGGTGTTCCGGCAGGTGTGAGTTGTGAAACAATTCCACACTCTTTCATGTGAGTGCTAAACTCGTAACTTAGATACTCACCTCCACGGTCGGACCGTAGAAATTTGATCTTTCTATTACGATGATTTTCCACTTCATTATGAAATTCCTTGAACTTTTCAAAGGTTTCAGACTTGTGTTTCATCAAGTAGATATAACCGTATCTACTCAAATCATCCGTGAAAGTAACAAAATAACGATATCCACCTCGCGCCGACACACTAATTGGACCACATACATCAGAATGTATGATTTCCAATAAATCTGTCGCCCGTTCCATTGAACCGGAAAACGGCGTTCTAGTCATCTTGCCCATAAGGCATGGCTCACATGTATCAAATGATTCATAATCAAGTGATTCCAAAAGTCCATCCGAATGGAGCTTCTTCATGCGTTTAACGCCAATATGACCTAGACGGCAGTGCCACATATATGCGGATATATCATCATTAAGTTTAATCCTTTTAGCATCAACATTATGAATATGTGTAACATTATCATCGAGATCTAATAGAAATAAACCATTCATCATCGGTGCATGACCATAAATGATTTCATTCATATAAATGGAACAACCATTGTTCTCGGATTTAAATGAATAACCACTTCGCATCAAACACGATCCAGATACAATGTTCATGCTCAGTGCAGACACCAGATAACATTTATTCAAGTTTATAACTAATCCCGACGGTAAGTGGAGAGGCAGCGTTCCGACGGCGATCACATCAACGCTTGATCCATTGCCGACACGCATCTTGACCTCACCCCTTGCTAGCGGTCGCTTGTTCCGCAGCCCCTGATTCGAGTTACAAATATTAGCAACTGAACCGTATCAAATACCCAGGTGCTACTGCGAGCACTAGTCAAGTACACATCAATAACATGTATATCATATATACCTTTGTTTGCCTTGCCGGCCTTCTTGTCTGCCAGATACTTGGGGCAGTTGCGCTTCCAGTGGCCAGTCCCCTTACAATAGTAGCACTCGGAATCAGACTTAGGTCCAACTCGGGGTTTCTTTTCAGGCGCGGCAACAGGCTTGCCGCCCTTACTTCCCTTCCGTTTTCCCTTCTTGTCTTTCTTGAAACCAGTGTTCCTATTGATCATCAACACTTGATGTTCCTTTTTGATCTCCACTTCTGCGGTTTTAAGCATTGACAGAAGCTCGGGGAGAGACTTCTTCATGCCTTGCATATTATAGTTCATCACGAAGCTCTTATAGCTAGGTGGCAGAGACTGCAGAACACGATGGATGCCTAAGTCAATGGGAATCGATATTCCCAAGGACACAAGCTTATCGGCGTAACCCGACATCTTGAGTACATGCTCACTAACGGAGCTGTCCTCTTCCATCATGCAGCTAAAGAACTTTTCTGAAGCGCTGTAGCTCTCTACAGCAGCATGTGTGTCGAAAATCATTTTCAACTCACCCATTGTATCAAATGCATTGTCGTTTTCGAAACGCTTTCGAAGTTCCGGCTCTAGCCCATACAATATGCCGCAATGAACTAAGTTGTGGTCCTCCTGACGAGTTTATAGACATTCTTCTCCTTGTCAGGGGCATCATCTAAAGGTGGGGGGCCTAACGGCTCTTCTAGCACATATTGCTTTTGTGCAGCAGAGAGGAGAATCCTCAAATTCATGGCCCATTTGGTAAAGTTACTACCGTTCGTTGCTAGTTTCTCTTTCTCCATGAACACATTGAAATTAAAAGCAGGTGGTGCCATCTACAACAGAATTTGTAAAGTTTATACTAAGTGTATGATAGATTGAGTTCAACTAATACATATTACGAATGAACTCCCACTCAAAAACGACATCCCTCGTGCCTTTTTGGTGATTACATGAACCAAATCCACTACACCAAGTCCGATCATCACGTGAGTCGGTATAGCTTCAAAGGCGAGCATCAAATGGGCATGTCACATCCCAAAATTCTCCTAATTTTGGAATGTGAAATAAATAAATAAGATTGATTGATTGTTTGACTTTGTTGAAAATTCTCAAAGAGAAGAAACTTTTTGAATAGAAAATCCTTTCAACCTTGAATTCAAAATCCTATATTATTTTGTTATGACCTAAGTAGCCATATAGGCAAAAGGGCGTGGATTGATTTTGGATTGTAGAGTTGGTGTGCAAGATTTCAAAATGAAAATCATGAATCATTCATAAGCATTTCATCCATGCAAAGTTCTCATAAACTGAATCCAAATCCTGGTATCTAAATCCTATAGTTGATTCGCCCAAATGTTCCAAAAGGAAATTAAATTGACTTTATAAAACCCACTATTGCTAAGACAACGATTATTGCTAAATTATAGCCTAAAAAGATCCAATTAATATTACAAAATTTTAGAAACAAAATTGAGCTCATTTGGAGCTAGTATGAAAAAGTTATGTAGCAAATACAAATACATAAAGATATAAATAAAATAAAATATAAAAGAATTTATAAACCCACTACTTCCAAACTAGTAAGAAGATTAAAATTTTGATCCTATAATGATCTATTCGATTTTAGAAAAATTTAGAAACAAGAATCATGTCATTTGGAGTTCGTATGCAAAAGATATGAGGGAAACAAGTATATATAATAAAAAAAAAAAAAAACTGAACGGGCCGGCCCACTCGGTCCGACCGGACCGAGCCAGCCAGCAGGCCACGCGCGCTGGGACGGTCGAGCTGCTCCGAAAAGCGTGGAAAATCTGTTTTGTTAGATATATCTCTATTCAAACTGCTATAACTTTTTATCTACAACTCCGAATTGACTTCCGTTTGTTTCTACTTGTTCCTTACTCCAAGGCCTATCTCTACAACGTCTCAAACCTCCATATAAACTCACGGAGCCACGGCTGTACAAGTTTTTCCTCTCGAAATCCCGAATCTACATCTGGCCGAATCTTGTTTCGCTTTTTAACCCATCTAGACTTCGTCGTTTGCTTTCGGTCAAAACACGAAAGTTGTAGGGATCGTCGAAATCTTTCAATCCCGACAAACCTCACCTCTTTTCATCCACCACAGCCGGAGAATTTCGTATCGCAATATTTCAGATCTTACGGTGTAAATCCAAGATGTACTCGCGCTCGTTGCTTCAAATCCAAATTCCTTTGGTGAGAAGGTAGGAATAATGATTCCCCACAACTTTCATGTTCTGAGTTTTTCGATTTGACCTACGGATTTGTCTCTCTAACACAGATCTATTTTCTTGTCTATTCTGAGCCAAAATCGGGCCAATCTCTTCTTCTAGCCACCGGATCCTATCCAGACGGTCGAGATCCAATCAAACCGATGCGTGCCATGTCGTCATCCCGGTCATCTTTCTCATCAACGCCACGTCAACGTAAGGTCAACATCTAGTCCCAGTCAGCATGCAAAGTCAACCTGTCCAGTCAGCGGAATATTCCCTGGAATATTCCGTTCGGATTTAAAATTGCATATTATAGATCTAACTTGTAAAATTCATTAGAAATTCATACCACGTCCAAAAATTGCATATAATATATCAAATTGAAGATAATTTCATGTAGAATCATCTTATCAGATTAGATCCAACTTTTACTGTACGTGGTTACTGCAGTAATTTAATTAGTTTTAATGGTCTTTTAGGTTAATAAATTCATAAGATATTATCTGTAACTCCGAAAAATATGAACAATATATCAAATTGAAGCTACTGTAATGTACTTTAACAATATCTGGTCGGATCTAGCCTTTGCCGATTATTTAACCTGTAGCAATTTAATTAGTTTTAATGGCTTTATAAATCATTAAATTCATAGTAAATTAATTGCTTGTCACAAAAATATAAATGATATAGCGTTGGAAAGCTGGTTCCATGTAGATCATCAATATGCAATTAGTTCAGCCTTTTACTGTAAGGTTTTGCCGTGAAGATTTAAATGGTTTAATGTCTTATTTAGAGTAATAAATTCATAAGAAAATAAATACTATTCAGAAAATTACGAATAATATGTCCCTGAAATCACAATTCCGTGGAGATTACAGATATAATTTTAGTTTGATTTTTAGACAAAAGAAACTATAGGAATCATTTAAAACCATTAAACACTATTTAAATCATACAAAAAGATCTATAACTCCGATTAGGGTGAATCCAAGTGCTATGGTTTTGTATTGACAATAGCTATACAGAGAAATTTCATGACAAATTATTTGGTACTGTTAAAACAGAAATTCATACAGAAATATTTAAACCCATTGAAATAGTGTTTTAATCATAGGAAAATATCTATAACTCCTTTTTAGGTGATTCAAATTGCCACTATCTCTAAATTGCATTATCTATCCAGTAGCATCTAGTTCACAATTTAATATGACATAAACATCTTTAGTTCAATTAAAGTGGTATACACCATATTAAATCGATACAACTTTAGTAATAAAATCTTTAGTGCAATAAATGACTTTCCACATGCATCATGTAATCTAACTATGTTCGGAACACTAAATGCAACCATTGTGACTCGTTAAATCGTCATGCATGCATATGTTCATCATTGTTTTCTTGTAATGTTGCATTGTTGTATGTTTGCAATGTTTTGAATGGTGTTTATTGTGTTTGCTTCAAACGTTAGATTGCGAGGAGTGCAACTACTGTGATTGCAACTACTATGATTGCAAGTATTGTGGTTATGACGGATGCCACCATTATATCTATGAGTATTGTGAGGATTATATATAATCGACTACATCTACAACAAAGGCAAGTGGTGCTATCTTGGTCATAAATGTCCTACTGTTTTCCTATGCATTGTAGATGTTTTTGTAGAATTGCATATGTAGGAATTGATGTGTATATGCTATGCTATGACCCATATTATTCCCTAGTATTCCTTGTTTATGAGCCATCATATTGGTAGATTGCTTAGCTATGCTATTTAGACGAGGGAGGGAAACACATCATGAAAAGTTATATGTTTTGAAAGGCTTATGTTTTGCTAAATGACAAACCAACATGTTTTAATGAACCACCTGGGCGGAATGGCATTGATTGGGTCATCGAGTGTATTTATGGTGGGGAATGCCGCCCAGGACACTGAGAAATGATTGGTTTCTTTGTTTGGAAGCTTTCGTGTGCAACCATGTGCCAATAATGAAATGGGCGGTTGGTTGAACTCAGTAGGTTGTGGTAACTCGAACCCGCGTATCCAGAGATGTAGATATTGTAGGTTGGACCGGTGCGCGTCGGGATTGGGGAGCTACTTCCCGAACGGTTCCTTCTTGGACTTCTCCCTATCATCACCCAATATGAGAGTGGTGGTACGAGCTGGGCTGGCCAAGTCACATGGGTAAAGTGTACTAACCCCTGCAGGGTGTATAAACTAATCGATTAGCCGTGTCCCCGGTTATGGACAATTTGAGCGACCTGATACTGATGCTATGATATTTCTCACTCATCCTTATTTCTTAATTACTAAAACTTGATGGGTGAACATGGGTTTAGGAGCATACAAAAGCTGAACTGTCTTGTATCTACATGGGTTTATGCTGGTATGTCCTTAGAAGATTGTTTTTGAAGAAAGAAAAGTATTTTGAAAGTAGGGAAAAGTTGTATTGCTTTATGCAAATAAGCCTGAACTCCACTTGGCCAAATAAGCATGTAGTTGATAGATCTGTTGTTAACCACTTTAGCCTACTTGCCATACATTCAATGTATTGACCATTCGTGGCTGCAACATTTCATGTTGCAGGTTATATCGTATCTGAGTGATCGTTCATAGGTCGCGAGACTCCACTCAACAATTGTTCGCCTGTGGCACATTTGAAGGATGGAGATCTACCTTGTATTCGTTTTCCGCTGTGTACTCGAATAAATAATGTAAATTCTGGATCATATTCGTTGCATTTATGATGCACAGTTATATTTGGTATCATTTTGTACTGTGTGTGCCAGTGAACCGATCCAGGGATTGGCACTATACACATGAACTCAGCCTTATCAGGCGAGGGTGTTACAAGATGGTATCAGAGCTGTGTGTTGACTGTAGGATCGTGACCTTAGAAATGGATTAGCAATAGAAGACCTCTATTAGGAGAACTATCATATTTTATACTTATTAGAGTTCTTATATTCCTTATCTATCTTTTCTATAACCTCTTCTTGTTCAAAATTTATATTTGTACATTCTTATAATACCAATATGAGAGTTATCTAAGTAAAAGAACAAATAGTATGACATAAATGAACATCTCAACAAGTTTGTTTAGGTCTGGACCACCATGTTCTATCTCTTTAGGAGATCATCGCTATCGTGTTAGCATATTGTTCTTATCAACTTATGTGGTATGACAATATAGGTTGTTTGCTTGGTTGTATTGAGCTATTTTGTGTGATGCCTTGTTTAGGATATGTTGTTTTGGAACTCTAAAGTTGCTGGAGTTTTCGTGTGGTTTTAAAATTATTTTAATGGTGTGAATTGATTGAAATTCGTGGAATTACTGCTGCAGTTTTCTGCCGGACCTGCAGTACCGCGCGATTTTTCATATTTTATTGGTAACTTATAAAAATCTAAAAAAATAGGATCTGGAGCGTAATTACCTGTAGTACATGCACAAAAATTGGCTAAAATTCCTGACGAGTTTAAGTTAGTCAGAAAAATTCGTGAAACCTGCTGTACTATTTTGACAGATTTAGTTTAGTGCTTATATGTTGCTATGTTTTACTCTAGTATTGTTCCCAATGCTTTCAAACTATTTTGTGGTTATATACTACTAAATTTAGACCTCTGTGTTATTGTTATGCAAGTGCATGCTTGTGTGTTGATTTATTATGATTGTTTGCTTGTTTGTGACATTGAATGCTTCATATAGTTATGGGTAGGATTATTTTCTTAGTCATTTCTTTCCTATAGAATCTATTCTTTCCTATCTTGAACCCTTGGAGATATAATAATGTGTTAAGCGGAAGGTTTGACAACACAATGCATTTAGGAAGGAGAATGCTTCACCTAATGGAAAAAAATGTGGAAGTATGAAGTGTTGCACATGATGTCATGTAGTAGATTACCCAACCGGAAAGTTGAAGTATTGATAGTTTAGTTTTAGTAGTAGCTTTGTTGATTGAATACATGGGAGTATACATAGAGCATTAGCTTGTGCCCATGGAAACATTCTTCAAGGCAAGTGAGAATGTCCGAGTGATAGAAAAACGTGATTCACCTATCCTCATACAGGGTAATAATTTGGGTGCAGGATGGATTGATCACCATTCCTACTACTCTTATTATTCGCTCTTGTACTGTTGGCTTTTCGAATCTTGAGTGCCTTTCAACCTTAGCAGAGAGTCGACGTTGAGCCTAAACCCTAGAATGGTATATTGTTACACCCTTCTAAAGGCATCCATTGCTAAGCGTAGGAATGTACGGTAAGGATGAATCCCAACCGTGAATTATGGGCACCGTGAAGTAAACGTTCCCTATTTGCCCACCATGAGAGTTTTGCTAGCTTAAAAAGTGCTTTATTGGAAACTATCAATCATGGAATTAGAATGTGCAATGAAAACCAATTGAGCCAAGTGAATCCTTGAGAAGTGACCTAGTCAGATTTCTTTTAAGGGTGGTAGCATCCTAATGGATCCCAAACCTTTCTTTCTTCCTAGCCTTCCCAAATCTCGGGACGAGATTTCTTTTAAGGGTGGTAGTCTGTCACATCCCAAAATTCTCCTAATTTTGGAATGTGAAATAAATAAATAAGATTGATTGATTGTTTGACTTTGTTGAAAATTCTCAAAGAGAAGAAACTTTTTGAATAGAAAATCCTTTCAACCTTGAATTCAAAATCCTATATTATTTTGTTATGACCTAAGTAGCCATATAGGCAAAAGGGCGTGGATTGATTTTGGATTGTAGAGTTGGTGTGCAAGATTTCAAAATGAAAATCATGAATCATTCATAAGCATTTCATCCATGCAAAGTTCTCATAAACTGAATCCAAATCCTGGTATCTAAATCCTATAGTTGATTCGCCCAAATGTTCCAAAAGGAAATTAAATTGACTTTATAAAACCCACTATTGCTAAGACAACGATTATTGCTAAATTATAGCCTAAAAAGATCCAATTAATATTACAAAATTTTAGAAACAAAATTGAGCTCATTTGGAGCTAGTATGAAAAAGTTATGTAGCAAATACAAATACATAAAGATATAAATAAAATGAAATATAAAAGAATTTATAAACCCACTACTTCCAAACTAGTAAGAAGATTAAAATTTTGATCCTATAATGATCTATTCGATTTTAGAAAAATTTAGAAACAAGAATCATGTCATTTGGAGTTCGTATGCAAAAGATATGAGGGAAACAAGTATATATAATAATAAAAAAAAAAAAAAAACTGAACGGGCCGGCCCACTCGGTCCGACCGGACCGAGCCAGCCAGCAGGCCACGCGCGCTGGGACGGTCGAGCTGCTCCGAAAAGCGTGGAAAATCTGTTTTGTTAGATATATCTCTATTCAAACTGCTATAACTTTTTATCTACAACTCCGAATTGACTTCCGTTTGTTTCTACTTGTTCCTTACTCCAAGGCCTATCTCTACAACGTCTCAAACCTCCATATAAACTCACGGAGCCACGGCTGTACAAGTTTTTCCTCTCGAAATCCCGAATCTACATCTGGCCGAATCTTGTTTCGCTTTTTAACCCATCTAGACTTCGTCGTTTGCTTTCGGTCAAAACACGAAAGTTGTAGGGATCGTCGAAATCTTTCAATCCCGACAAACCTCACCTCTTTTCATCCACCACAGCCGGAGAATTTCGTATCGCAATATTTCAGATCTTACGGTGTAAATCCAAGATGTACTCGCGCTCGTTGCTTCAAATCCAAATTCCTTTGGTGAGAAGGTAGGAATAATGATTCCCCACAACTTTCATGTTCTGAGTTTTTCGATTTGACCTACGGATTTGTCTCTCTAACACAGATCTATTTTCTTGTCTATTCTGAGCCAAAATCGGGCCAATCTCTTCTTCTAGCCACCGGATCCTATCCAGACGGTCGAGATCCAATCAAACCGATGCGTGCCATGTCGTCATCCCGGTCATCTTTCTCATCAACGCCACGTCAACGTAAGGTCAACATCTAGTCCCAGTCAGCATGCAAAGTCAACCTGTCCAGTCAGCGGAATATTCCCTGGAATATTCCGTTCGGATTTAAAATTGCATATTATAGATCTAACTTGTAAAATTCATTAGAAATTCATACCACGTCCAAAAATTGCATATAATATATCAAATTGAAGATAATTTCATGTAGAATCATCTTATCAGATTAGATCCAACTTTTACTGTACGTGGTTACTGCAGTAATTTAATTAGTTTTAATGGTCTTTTAGGTTAATAAATTCATAAGATATTATCTGTAACTCCGAAAAATATGAACAATATATCAAATTGAAGCTACTGTAATGTACTTTAACAATATCTGGTCGGATCTAGCCTTTGCCGATTATTTAACCTGTAGCAATTTAATTAGTTTTAATGGCTTTATAAATCATTAAATTCATAGTAAATTAATTGCTTGTCACAAAAATATAAATGATATAGCGTTGGAAAGCTGGTTCCATGTAGATCATCAATATGCAATTAGTTCAGCCTTTTACTGTAAGGTTTTGCCGTGAAGATTTAAATGGTTTAATGTCTTATTTAGAGTAATAAATTCATAAGAAAATAAATACTATTCAGAAAATTACAAATAATATGTCCCTGAAATCACAATTCCGTGGAGATTACAGATATAATTTTAGTTTGATTTTTAGACAAAAGAAACTATAGGAATCATTTAAAACCATTAAACACTATTTAAATCATACAAAAAGATCTATAACTCCGATTAGGGTGAATCCAAGTGCTATGGTTTTGTATTGACAATAGCTATACAGAGAAATTTCATGACAAATTATTTGGTACTGTTAAAACAGAAATTCATACAGAAATATTTAAACCCATTGAAATAGTGTTTTAATCATAGGAAAATATCTATAACTCCTTTTTAGGTGATTCAAATTGCCACTATCTCTAAATTGCATTATCTATCCAGTAGCATCTAGTTCACAATTTAATATGACATAAACATCTTTAGTTCAATTAAAGTGGTATACACCATATTAAATCGATACAACTTTAGTAATAAAATCTTTAGTGCAATAAATGACTTTCCACATGCATCATGTAATCTAACTATGTTCGGAACACTAAATGCAACCATTGTGACTCGTTAAATCGTCATGCATGCATATGTTCATCATTGTTTTCTTGTAATGTTGCATTGTTGTATGTTTGCAATGTTTTGAATGGTGTTTATTGTGTTTGCTTCAAACGTTAGATTGCGAGGAGTGCAACTACTGTGATTGCAACTACTATGATTGCAAGTATTGTGGTTATGACGGATGCCACCATTATATCTATGAGTATTGTGAGGATTATATATAATCGACTACATCTACAACAAAGGCAAGTGGTGCTATCTTGGTCATAAATGTCCTACTGTTTTCCTATGCATTGTAGATGTTTTTGTAGAATTGCATATGTAGGAATTGATGTGTATATGCTATGCTATGACCCATATTATTCCCTAGTATTCCTTGTTTATGAGCCATCATATTGGTAGATTGCTTAGCTATGCTATTTAGACGAGGGAGGGAAACACATCATGAAAAGTTATATGTTTTGAAAGGCTTATGTTTTGCTAAATGACAAACCAACATGTTTTAATGAACCACCTGGGCGGAATGGCATTGATTGGGTCATCGAGTGTATTTATGGTGGGGAATGCCGCCCAGGACACTGAGAAATGATTGGTTTCTTTGTTTGGAAGCTTTCGTGTGCAACCATGTGCCAATAATGAAATGGGCGGTTGGTTGAACTCAGTAGGTTGTGGTAACTCGAACCCGCGTATCCAGAGATGTAGATATTGTAGGTTGGACCGGTGCGCGTCGGGATTGGGGAGCTACTTCCCGAACGGTTCCTTCTTGGACTTCTCCCTATCATCACCCAATATGAGAGTGGTGGTACGAGCTGGGCTGGCCAAGTCACATGGGTAAAGTGTACTAACCCCTGCAGGGTGTATAAACTAATCGATTAGCCGTGTCCCCGGTTATGGACAATTTGAGCGACCTGATACTGATGCTATGATATTTCTCACTCATCCTTATTTCTTAATTACTAAAACTTGATGGGTGAACATGGGTTTAGGAGCATACAAAAGCTGAACTGTCTTGTATCTACATGGGTTTATGCTGGTATGTCCTTAGAAGATTGTTTTTGAAGAAAGAAAAGTATTTTGAAAGTAGGGAAAAGTTGTATTGCTTTATGCAAATAAGCCTGAACTCCACTTGGCCAAATAAGCATGTAGTTGATAGATCTGTTGTTAACCACTTTAGCCTACTTGCCATACATTCAATGTATTGACCATTCGTGGCTGCAACGTTTCATGTTGCAGGTTATATCGTATCTGAGTGATCGTTCATAGGTCGCGAGACTCCACTCAACAATTGTTCGCCTGTGGCACATTTGAAGGATGGAGATCTACCTTGTATTCGTTTTCCGCTGTGTACTCGAATAAATAATGTAAATTCTGGATCATATTCGTTGCATTTATGATGCACAGTTATATTTGGTATCATTTTGTACTGTGTGTGCCAGTGAACCGATCCAGGGATTGGCACTATACACATGAACTCAGCCTTATCAGGCGAGGGTGTTACAGGGCATCATATCAACTATATGACTCATGCTTAACCTTTCGGTCCGTGTTCCGAGGCCATGTCTGTACATGCTAGGCTCGCCAAGTTAGAACCTTAGTATTCGCGTGTGTAACTGTTTTACACCCGAAATATGGTCGTGGATCCAAGAACACCCGATCATCACGTGATGTCTTGGAGCGACGAAAACATAATCGGTGCATACTAAAGGAAGAACACATTCTTATCTTGATATTTAAATGAGGGATCATCTTATTATGCTAACAAAGTGCTAAACAAGCAATATAAGATGTTATCAAACATCATATGTTTATTAGTGAAATGATATGGTTCCCACAGATGATCTCTATCATGTGCATCGTGGTATGATCACTATCAAACCTATATGTGTAAATCCAAGGTCTATGGATTTTACACTCTATGTGTGTTGTAAGAGTATCATCTCATACTTCTACTTACAACACTACCATATCATAACACTAGCCCAACAACAATCTAAACTAGACGCCTCTAATTTATCCATTGCAAGTTTTACGTGGCTTAGGGCTTTCGAGATAGAATCGTTCTTACCTACGAACATGAACCACAACGAGGATAATAAAATTGTTGACAACTCTCTTGCAAAATAGATATTGACTATAGTAGGAGAGACAGACACCCGCTAGCCACTTATGCAAACTAGTTGCATGTCAAGCGTGGAACAGGTCTCATGTGCGAGGACATGTAAAGTTTGTCCGGGCCGCTTCATCCCACTATGCCACCAATATCCAAAATTACAACAAAGGAGCAACAACATGATCATCATCGCCCACATACTCATATGTGTACTACCCGTGTAAAGTATCTACGCATAGATCCGGCTCTGATACCATTGTAGGGTTCGCAGCATAGAAAACAAAAATTTTCCTACGATGTGAACTATATACCAAGATCTATCTACTAGATACAAACAACGGGCGGATGTATATTCGTAGATAACATACCCTTGAAGACCGACAAAGCTTAACGAGTTCAACTCGTGGTTGATGTAGACGATCTCTTGCCGATCTCAAGATCGAGAGGAAGTCCTAGCGCCGCAAATCAGCAGCGCATCCGTGCTCGCACACACGTTCGAGGCACCGAGCAACCTCCGCCTCCTCGCTCCAGCGATGCAGCGGAAGCACAACTCTTTCTTGCCGAATAGCCACCGGGAACATGTATCTCGCTAGTCCGAGACCATGGGGGGTAAATTCTAGAGAGGGAGAGAGATCCTTCACGAGGAGGTGTAAGAGACAAGTGAGGAGGGGGGCTCCTTTTATAGGAGGAGGGGAGGAACCCCAAGGGGGTGGCCGGCGCATGGGGGCTGCCCCCTTGCCCTCCCCTCTTCATGTGGGTGGACACTCCACTCACAAATCTCCTTTAAATTCCCTCCACTCAAAAATCCAATCAAATTCCCATTAAATTTCCACCAAATTTAATGCAAACTCTCATTAAATAAAACTCTTTTATTTTATTCAGAATTTTGTAAACTACTTTAATGACAAAGATTCACAAATAACCCCTTGCTAGAATTCTATTTCACATGCATAACCACTTTATGCAATTTCACCCGAAAACCTGTTTCGGTATCTAGTGAAATAAATTACTGCGCTTGTTCATTCTTTCGGCATGAAACATTTACTCCAATTGGATGTCGGTGTCTCTTAAGTGTGTCACCCTACGGTTCGTGAATAATGCGGACATGATCGAGACCCCTCTCGGATCAATAATCATAAGCGGGATCTGGAGACCCATACTGACTCCCACACATTCATCGATGACTTTCTTGTGATCGTCGGAACCTTTTACGCTAGTATCTTAATCCCTTTGTTTCACGATATATTACATGTCCGAGATTCGATCATCGGTATCTCCATACCTAGTTTGATCTCGTTACCGACATGCACTCTTTTCTCGTTCCTGTGATATAACATTCTAGTGATCAAATCACTTGCTTGCAAGCTAATCAATGTGATATCACCGAGAGGGCCCAGAGTATATCTATCCGTCATCGGGATGAACAAATTCCACTCTCGATCCATGAGCCTCAACATAACACTTTATTAGTTCTGAATCCATCTTTATAATCACCCTGTTACGGTGTGACGTTTGATGTTATCAAGAAACTCTTCCGGTGTTAGTGATTGACATGATCTCATGGTCTAAGGATTAGGATCACTTCGTAACTTGTTATAGCAATATAAACTCATTGACTTTGATCGTAATGCTATACTTCGGATGAATGTTCATCACACCACTACACTAATGTTGTGATCCCGTTATTAACAACATCCAATGTCCATGATCAGGAAACCTTGATCATCTTGTTAATCAACGAGCTAGTTTATGAGAGAGGCATAACTAGGAACTTTCTGTTTGTTTATTAAACACACATGTATTAACGTTTCCGTATTAATACAATTATAGCATGCAAAATAAACATCTATCATATACTTGGAATACACATAATAAACACTTTATTATTGCCTCTCAGGGCATATTCCCTTCACAAATGCCTTGTGTTCGCAACTCAACCATGTGGTTGTCAAACACAAGGTTTAGTGTAAGTAAAATAAAAGTAGAAATAACTAAACTAGAAAAGTAAATCTAATTATGGTAAGCAATCTAAAATAAACAAGGAAAACAAAAGCCAATTAAAGGAAAGATATTTTGGGTATTTTTTAGTATGATTTGCAAGAAATAAATGTTTTATATTTTCTTATTTAATTAAGAAAAAAATTGTAAAGGCAAGTAAGAGAAAGTATAAGGTGTTTCTTATTATTAAAAATGGATCGGGGATCATATATAGTTTCACCTATCTACTCTCTCAGATATTATGGTGGACATAAAACGACTCACATAATGATATATATGTGATTGGAAATTTCTAGTGTTCGATTCACATTTATATAGGCGCCATGCCCTAATTTAAAGATGTTGCAACACGCCTTACTTATACTCGTGTAAATAGGGAAAATTTCATGGTATGTATATTTAATTATAAGAGTATAACTTTAGGCACTTTCATATGATGTTTACATATCAAACATGCTACCTTGAAAAAACAAGAATCATATATTGCTGTCACTAGATGGTTGTAGCACATGCATCAACTTTGTTCCTAGTGAGGTAACAAAAGAAAGGTAAAAATCATAGTGGATCTCATATTTACTGTCACTACCCAATTACCACTACCATGTTACTCCATTTAATGCACACATTCTCTCACACACGATCTCGCATACAAGTATGATTAATACAAGTAATGAATAACGATATAGAATATGCATCTACTCATACATCAAACTAAGAATAACAATTGCAATCTCAAATATCATATCATAAGATCAAGATCCACCACATAGAAATTACACATAGATGTCCATGATCATGTTACGGTTAACACTTAACTGAGTCGCTGATGACGCCAATCTCCGTGTGTGTCAACTCGTTGAGACTCCAAGTGGAGAATGATGTAGCAATCATGTTTTCCCCACAAGGGTGACTTGGGGTTTATATAGAACTCTCAGGGATCTACTCGTAGGTCTTCTCCTTATCCTCTCCGAGTAATTTATGAAGCAAAAACAAATGCCTTGTGATCGCAACTCAACCATGTGGTTGTCAAACACAAGGTTTAGTGTAAGTAAAATAAAAGTAGAAATAACTAAACTAGAAAAGTAAAAACAAATAAGAAAAGTAAATCTAATTATGGTAAGCAATCTAAAATAAACAAGGAAAACAAAATCCAATTAAAGGAAAGATATTTTGGGGATTTTTTAGTATGATTTGCAAGAAATAAATGTTTTGTATTTTCTTATTTAATTAAGAAAAAAATGTAAAGGCAAGTAATAGCAAGTATAAGGTGTTTGTTATTATTAAAAATGGATCGGGGATCATATATATTTTCACCTATCTACTCTCTCAGATATTATGGTGGACATAAAACGACTCACATAATGATATATATGTGATTGGAAATTTCTAGTGTTCGATTCACATAGGTGCCATGCCCTAATTTAAAGATGTTGCAACACACCTTACTTATACTCGTGTAAATAGGGAAAATTCCATGATATCTATATTTAATTATAAGAGTATAACTTTAGGCACTTTCATATGATGTTTACATATCAAACATGCTACCTTGAAAAACAAGAATCATATATTGCTGTCACTAGATGGTTGTAGCACATGCATCAACTTTCTTCCTAGTGAGGTAACAAAAGAAAGGTAAAAATCATAGTGGATCTCAGATTTACTGTCACTACCCAATTACCACTACCATGTTACTCCATTTAATGCACACGTTCTCTCACACACGATCTCGCATACAAGTATGATTAATACAAGTAATGAAGAACAATATAGAATATGCATCTACTCATACATCAAACTAAGAATAACAATTGCAATCTCAAATATCATATCATAATATCAAGATCCACCACATAGAAATTACACATAGATGTCCATGATCATGTTACGGTTAACACTTAACCGAGTCGCTGATGACGCCAATCTCCGTGTGTGTCAACTCATTGAGACTCCAAGTGGAGAATGATGTAGCAATCATCTTTTCCCCACAAGGGTGACTTGGGGTTTATATAGAACTCCCAGGAATCTACTCGTAGGTCTTCTCCTTATCCTCTCCAAGTAATTTATGAAGCAAAAACAAATGCCTTGTGTTCGCAACTCAGCCGTGTGGTTGTCAAACACGAGGTTTAGTGTAAGTAAAATAAAAGTAGAAATAACTAAACTAGAAAAGTAAAAACAAATAAGGAAAGTAAATCTAATTATGGTAAGCAATCTAAAATAAACAAGGAAAATGAAAGCCAATTAAAGGAAAGATATTTTGGGGATTTTTTAGTATGATTTGCAAGAAATAAATGTTTTGTATTTTCTTATTTAATTAAGAAAAAAATTGTAAAGTCAATTAAGAGCAAGTAAAAGGTGTTTCTTATTATTAAAAATGGATCGGGGATCATATATAGTTTCACCTATCTACTCTCTCAGATATTATGGTGGACATAAAACGACTCACATAATGATATATATGTGATTGGAAATTTCTAGTGTTCGATTCACATTTATATAGGCGCCATGCCCTAATTTAAAGATGTTGCAACACACCTTACTTATACTCGTGTAAATAGGGAAAATTCCATGATATCTATATTTAATTATAAGAGTATAACTTTAGGCACTTTCATATGATGTTTACATATCAAACATGCTACCTTGAAAAATCAAGAATCATATATTGTTGTCACTAGATGGTTGTAGCACATGCATCAACTTTCTTCCTAGTGAGGTAACAAAAGAAACGTAAAAATCATAGTGGATCTCAGATTTACTGTCACTACCCAATTACCACTACCATGTTACTCCATCTAATGCACACGTTCTCTCACACACGATCTCGCATACAAGTATGATTAAGACAAGTAATGAAGAACGACATAGTAATATGCATCTACCCATACATCAAACTAAGAATAACAATTGCAATCTCAAATATCATATCATAAGATCAAGATCCACCACATAAAATTACACATAGATGTCTATGATCATGTTATGAAGCTCACATGGATATAATACAATGATATCACACGAGAGAAAGAGATGTAGATCAAGCTACTCCTATAAACATGTAGTCCAGAGGTGGACTACTCCCTTCTCATTATGGAGGCGCTGGTGGTGATGTTGGAGAGGGTGGAGATGCAACCAGAGATTGCTTTCAACAACGTTTGCTCTCCAATCTTCGTTGGTTCTCTGGCTCTGTTTCATGGTGTATGTGTCTTGTCCGCCTCTACTTCCAGAATGCCTCGTTGGTTGTATTTATAGCCGTTTTTAAGTCAAGACTCTAAGTCTGGGACCCTAAGATGAAGACGGACGGTTGCGGATGCTCGAGGCGCCAGATGGACCTGGTGGCGCGACCTCGTGTGGGGCCCATCCACCTAGCCCATCCCAGGGTTTTCTGCCCTACAATGTTATTAACCAAATAAATCTGGTCATTGGTAAATCCTCATAAATCAATACAATACATGTTTATAACAGAATAACATGATAATATGTTGGAATATGATGGTATATGTGAAAATAGACTACAAAGTTTATGTATGCATTTTACATGCATAAGTCGCGTATGACCATGCTTTCGAATCATATTACACGAGAGAGAATATATCTCCATTATGGAGGAGAAAATCCTATCTTGGTTATCCACGTCACACAGATTGATTCACAGCCATCCCGAGCTCTGCCTTTAAAACTTCCTTGATACGGAACAACGTTTGATAGAACCTAAGTCGGTTGATACACTACTCAGATCGTGTGATCACCCCAGGTCTAACGATTCCATTTCTTTAGACTACATACGATAACATGCTCGTTGCATCTCAAATATGGGTTAGTCCGACTTGATAACTTGTTAGCTAAGTTAGTGTAAGTTGGATTAGCATCACTATACCCATGACTAGTGAACCCGAGTCATCAACTAAATTGCAAATTAGTCGAGTTTTGAGTGTTAGGCTCAAATTTACGACTAAGGACAATTTAGAATAGATTCTCATAACATTTAGTTCCACAACCGAATCAAGTATGTATGATACATATTAGTGATACTTATTCAAGGAGGACTTAAACCTTATGAATACATCAGGAAATACATCAACCCATTGGTTGTCTCTAGAGCATATTCCCAATAGTCTTCCACTTGCACCAGAGTCATCACTCGGATATGACATATCCAAGCATCTCATGCGCATTGCTCTTGTGTGTGCCTCATGCTTAGCATGTGACAACGGCTTTGTCAACGGATGTGTAACGTTTGCATTCATGTGTACCTTGCATAACTTAATATAAGCCCATTCGACAAACTAGTGAAAAAGTTGGTACTATCTGAATATGTGCTTTGTTTTTGTGTTGCCTTGGTTTCTTTACTTGTACAATAGCACCATTGTTGTCATTGTAAACATCCATATGATTGGATTTGCCCTAAATCAGACCAAGATCCATCCAGGAGTTCCTGATAAAAACATCTTCATTCATAGCCTCCAAGGCCACAATATACCCACCTTCTATTATAGAATCGACAATTGTATCTTTCTTGGAACTCCTCCAAATCAATGCACCTTCGTTCATAATGAGTAAGTACCCATATTGCGAGCGAGAATCATTAGAGTCAATTTGGAAATTCGCATCTGTGTAACCCTTTACACCGACTTCACCCTCATCTCAAGTACTTCAGGATATTCTTGATTGCTATCGAGTGGATCTCATCAGGATCGACCTTGTATCTTCTTGTTACACTTAGAGCATAGGGAACATCTGACCTAGTACACATCATGGCATACATGATCAATGTGACTGCCGAAACATACACAATCAAACGCATAGCTTCGGTCATTAGTCATCAGAGGACACTGATTATTGCTAACCTTAATGCCACGCGACATCAGTAATAACCCCTTCTTACGCAACTCCATGTTGCAGTTACGCATCACCTTGTCAAGATATGCAGTCCGATTCAAACCGATGAGCTTCCTTAATCCATCTCTCTTTAGATCTTGATTCACAGTATCTAAGTCATCTCGCCGAAGTCCTTCATTTAAAACTATTTATCAATGATTCCTTCATTTTTGCAACATCTTGACATCATTTCCAATCAATAATATGTCATCCACGTGTAAGATTTAATTTTTTTATTAAGCTTCCACTAAACTTCTTTTATAAACATCATTCTTGTTACTTCTGATGAAGCCAAACGATTTGAGTACCTCATAAAAGCGAATATTCCTACACTGGGATGCTTGCTTCCATCCATAAATGGAATTTTAAAGTTTGCATACATTGTCAGTTTTAGCTGGATCGACAAAACCCACAGACTATATCATATACACATACTAAGTTAAATTTTCATTAAGATAAGCCATTTTGACATTCATCTGCCATATCTCATAGTCGAAATAGGCTTGGATGGCTAACATCTGAACCGACTTAAGCATCATTATGGCTAACATGATCCGGAGTGACTTAAGCATCCATCATCGTAGTCAACTCGTTGAACCTGTCGGAACCTACTAGAGGATGAACAACCTGCTTTTTATGGTTCTCCTGGTCCTCCTTGTTGCTTCACTCGTATATCTAGATCTCTCTCTAACTATGTGATTGATGCTTAATGTTTTGTGTGTAAATTTGTGCTTTGTGGTGAGTTATGATCCTTCTCCTAGGCGCTTACCCTATTTATAGTGTTGCTAAATCCTTGCCATATTGACACATGGATAACTTGCATGTCCTAACGTGCTGCTTGGTTGCGTGAGAGCCTCCTATGATATTAGGATTTATACCCATATTCATGGGTTCAGTGGTCATTTTGGTTGGTCCAAGTTGGTTTGGCTATTTTCCTAATTTGGCATGTCCGGTTTGGAATTGTACATTCGTCCCGATTCTTAGTTTGGCAATGCCAACTATGAAATGTGACTAGTATCTCGTCTCATAGCTTTTGATTTTTATAAGTTTAATTTGGCTTATGATTGTTGATTATGATATTATTGACCTATTATGTCAATAACGATTCACTTAAGTTTTAGTCATGGGCATTTCTTCTATAAAGAGTTAAACTAGGATTGAGTGACTTGTTATCTACTATTACCTAATGGTGTTTTGATTTAGATTGGTTTTGTTGCCTCCTGCTGCTTACTGTTACCTCATGTTGCCTAAACTTTTTGATGATCTAGCTCATCGCACTATTCTAATTGCTTCTTTGTCCCTTATATGCATTGGCTAGATTGCATAAGATCAAATTGTCGTCTTTTACATATCTTCACTTAATCCAACCTTTGAATTATAGGAGTACTTCCTATAATTCATAAGTTTAATCCTAAAAACAGAAACATTTTATCATAACCCAAACATTCCTTGTGTCTTTGTTACTTTGTAGGAATCAAGAAGAAGAAGAAAAGAAGATAAAAGTGTAGATATTTTTTTCCTTAGTTTGTATTAGCTTTTCTACTTGTAATTTTTATGTCTCTAATTCACTTGTAAAAATATCCCTATGAATAAGAATGCCATAGTGATCACTTGGGTATATTTTTCTAGAATTTATATGTAATTATGGTGAATATTCCAATTTTAACTTAAGTTTGAATTTAATTAAAATATTTATTTCTTGTTACGATCTAACTCTACTTCATCAACATGAGAGAAATCTCAATCATTTTGCGTGCATAAACTAAAATATTTTAAGATTCCCCACATTTTTAGATGCATGAGATGCGAATGCACAAATTATAATTCTAGCCTTTGATTTCCAAATTCTTTGAGATGTTAAATCAATTTAGAACAACTAATAAAAAATAGTAAAAATCTATAAAAATGGGATATTAAACTTCAAAATGAAGAATTACATTAATATTGTATCAACCGTTGATAATTTGTACTGCTCCATGAGGTTCTATCTTTTCCTATATAGATCTCTATAGAATCTTTGAGCACATAAATCATTCGTGGGGGCTAAGAGGTGGTGGTTGGTGTAGTAGATTGCTCGAGCGAGGGAGATTCAAAGGATTAGGGTTTTCTTTTTTCTAGGGTAATAAATTTGAGGTTCAAAAATTCAAGCGAAGAGACTTATGCACACGAAAGACCATCAACCTCACCCAAAATTATACATCCTCTTACATGCTTTGTCGATGCTTGTTTCAATTTAAGAGATGGTAGAGTGTTTTGATACTGGTTGGAGTATATAAACATCTTGGAATGCAAAGTCGTTTACAGTCCCCGGTTAATACAAGCGAACACACCTTGATTTTTTCGTCATGTCTTGGTTATTTTAGATTATTGCTTGTATCAATAGTTCTTATGACCTTTATTTTGACTTCATTGTGTGTCCATGATAGAGGCCAGTTAAGTTTTGTGTGGGCTCACTTAAAGTAGTAGTATTCGTGCGAGTAAGCAATATTTAGTGCACTACCATACAATTAATTGCTAGAAAACATATTCGCGTATCTGCGGCTGTAACGGATTTGCACTCATCACATTCTGTAAAATGTTAATCCCGTGATGCATCGACGTTACGACAATGCCTCGACCATTTAAATGTCGCTTCAAACATGCGTTTTGTTTCCCTTATAGAACTTTTATCATTATGTCATCGACGTTGTTAGCATACGGCAGGTAGGATCTTTGTTTTGTACCATTACTGGTTGATCGATATTGGATTTTGTTAGTGTACGAAAAATGTCACCATTACGCAATTATTACTACTGTATATGTTATTGAAGCACTCTATTAACCACCAGAATGCACATGATTTCCCTTAAAAACCAGAATGCTCATGTTTGGAGAAGGACCGCAGTCTTGTTGGCTAGTCCGTTAACTATGCGGTCAGCAAATATGAAATTACAATTCGCTAAAAGGAAAAGAGTAACAGAAAAGTAATGCTCGAGACGTCAGCAAAACGGTGCGCAAGGGCGAATTCAAAGGCGCCCATCCTGCGCAAATCCAACTCGAACCTGTCCGCATTTCAAAAATGACGGCATTTATGATTTCCCCCCTGAAAACGGAGGGAAAGCAAAGCATCAGTCGTCGCGGGCCCACCACGTGTCCCCTCCGTGCCACTAATCGCTCACCCACTTTTAACCTTAACCCCGCCCGGCCACAAACTTGAAAACCACCCCGCCCTCGTCGCGGGCGCACGACAATCACGACGCGGACGGTGGAAAGAAAGAGAACAAACGCTCGCCCCCAGTGGAGGACTGCTGCTACCAGTGGCCATTTCGTCTAGCCCTTCTTTCCTGGCTCCGTTTTCTTCTCTTTTTTTTAAAGCAGGCCCGGCCTGGCCAGGGTCTCTAGCAGGCGAGGCGACCGATGCCACCAGGATAACGAAGCGAAGTGGCGCATAATAATAAAATATAAAAATAGAATAAGATGGAAACGGAAGGGAGAAAGCGCCAAAAGCCAAAGAAAGAAAAAGGAACGGAAAATTTTGGAGTGGGGGAAGAGGGAAGCGGGCGGGCGGGGCGGGAGGAGGAGTGAAATGCGAGAAAGGGGAGGGGGCGTGAGGGAACAGTGCATTTGTTGTGCCCACGGACTTTGGCAGCCATTCAATGCTCCACCAAACGCTCATCCTTTCTTCCCCTCTTCCCATCCCATCCGTCTCCGCCTCCCCCTTCCTCAGCCTCTTCGCCTCCAACGCCAAAACCGCCGCCGCCGCCGCCACCACCACCACCACAGACTCCGCTCTCCTTCGCTCCTCCTCCCCAGCCATGCCGTCCTACGCGCACCACCACAGCTCTCTGGTAAGGACGGAAGGGGCTGGAGACGAAAGAAACGAGAGAGAATCTTTTCTTTCATTGAGTTTTCTTTTTTCTTTATTTGTTTTTGCGTGAGAAGAAAGCCAGCGGTTCTTGAAAACCTGTGGTTCGTGGTTTTCTGGAATTGTGGGAATTTATGATTTTGCTGTGTCCGTGTATGTTTGGGCCGTGAAGGACGAGAGGATGGACGCTCTCAAGGGTAGTAGCCGCCAGGAAGAGTCGGCCGAGGAGGTCGCCGCTGCCGCCGAGGCGCCGCCGGCCTGGGGCTTCGCCGACAAGGACGGGTTCTCCGTGGAGGACCTGCTGGACCTCGAGGAGTTCTGCGAGGGCGACGCGGACAAGGACGGCGGCGAAGAACACGAGGAGCCGCAGCCGCCGGCCGCCGCCGCGAAACAGGACAAGTCGAACGACGGCTCGCAGCAGTCCGCCGTGTCCTTCGAGCTCGCGCCTCCCGCGCCTCCGGCGCCGGAGATAGTTGACCTGCCGGTGAGGGTTTTCAACACACCTTTGACCGCTTCTCTCGCCCAAATACGTGGCTTTCCCGATGCTTTCTTTTTTGTCGTATGCTTGGAAATTAATATTGATGTGCGGTGCTCTGTGATTTTCGTCGCAGGCGCATGACGTCGAGGAGGAGCTGGAGTGGGTCTCCCGTATCATGGACGACTCGCTCTCCGAGCTTCCCCCGCAGCCGGCGCCTCCCGCCTCGATGATGGCGTCGCTAGCAGCGCGCCCGCCGCAGCAGCACCGGCTGCTGCTGCTGCAGCGGCGCCCGCACGACGGAGCGTACCGCGCCCTGCCTTCTGCGGCGTCCGACCCTCTGCGGACCCCGACCATATGCGCGCTGTCGACGGAGGCGCTGGTGCCGGTCAAGGCGAAGCGCAGCAAGCGGTCCCGGGCATCGGGGTGGTCGCTCTCGGGCCCCGCGCCAGACTCCACGTCCTCCTCGTCAACCGCGACCACCTCCTCGTGCTCCTCGTCCGCCTCCTTCTCGCCCTACTTCCTGCTGGACTCGGCCCAGCTGGGCGCCTCGGACATCCTCATGGAGGAGTACAACCTCTTCACCCCGCCCTCCAAGAAGTCCAAGCACGGCAAGAGCAGCAAGAACAAGACCAAGAAGCGGGGCCGCAAGCCGAAGCACCTCCCGCCGCACCCCGCCATGTCCTCCCCCACGCCAAGCGACCGCCGCTGCAGCCACTGCGGCGTCCAGAAGACCCCACAGTGGCGCGCGGGGCCAGAAGGCGCCAAGACGCTCTGCAACGCCTGCGGCGTCCGCTACAAGTCCGGGCGGCTCCTCCCGGAGTACCGCCCCGCGTGCAGCCCGACGTACGTGAGCACCATCCACTCCAACTCCCACCGCAAGGTGCTCGAGATGAGGCGCAAGAAGGAGGACGGGCCGCTCGTGACCATCGCCACCGCGCCGGCCGTGCCGTCGTTCTAGCCAGCAAGCCAGCCAGCTAGCTTAGCCACCCCGCCGCGGTGGCTGTACATTTTCCCGGCCGTATTAGTCTTGTACCGTACCGTCCCAGAACTCTTTCCCCCCATTTCTCTTCCTAGTAGTGTCAGTCATGGTCAGTAGCAGTCCCGGCTGGATTAATCAATCAGAGTCTAGGAGGTTTTAGGTCGTGTTAGGTTTAGGAAGAAATCGGCTTTGCTTCCAACTCCCACCACCTTCATTAGTTCGTTAGTAGAGTACTAGTGGTACCGCTACAGCTGCAGCAGTGCAGCATTAGCTCAGTCAGAACTTTATTTCGACCTTTTGCCCAAGGAGTTTTTCCGTGTGCTACTCAAGTGGTAAGCAGCAGCATGTTTGGTCGTACATCGATGATGAAACCGAGGGGTTAGCCTTCACTTTGGGGCGAAGGAAAAGAGGTGAGGAGGTGCAACCGGTCTTCCTTGTTTGCCTCGTTCCAGGAGATGGGAAGAGAGCAACGTTTCGTGGGGGAGAACGGGTGCCTGTTGCGTGCACCCTAGGCTGTTACATCATCACATGATGTTGTCACCTGTAACAGCATGGTGTGTGTGCTTTCGTTAGCAGCAGACAGTTGAGAGAGCTTTGGGATAGCGAGGGGTAGAAGCAAGTCAGGAAGTGGATAGTAGCAGATAGTAGATGGAAGATGTTGCAAGCAACCGTGTTTTGCCATGGAGTTTGGATGTTCCTTGGCCTGTTGAACGAATTCTCTCTTGCAATGAATCCTGCAGCGGCTTTTGCCGTGTACTAGGACCTGTAGGTGTTTGAAAAGACGGACATTTACTGCTCTAGGACCTGAGCTTGCCCTGTCATATCGGCTTCCGTGCGCGCTCGGTTTTAATTTACTCACCACAAAGCTTCGGTGCTGCTGCTGCATGCACTGTGCGACGCTTCTCCCTCGTGATTCAGTACCGCCGTGTCCCCATGCTTCGTGCCTGCGACGCCGCTGCTGCCCCTGCTTCAGCACGGCGCGGGAGCCGGTTTGAAATTTCCACGGAGGGAGAGAGCGAGCGGTGAGATTTTTTCTCCCTTCACCGCACTGTCCGTGATAGCGTTGAGTGGTGGCACGCTCGGCCGGTCCGATTGGACCAGCTCCAACTTATTTCCGACCTAACCAGAAGAGGCCGTAATGGGGCACTGACGTGGTGACCGTGACCCGTCCCTCCTCCCATTGCTTGCTGCCGCCCGCTGCCTCGCTTTGCGCTGCAGTACCCCGCTCTGGCGCCCAGCTAGCCAGGCAGCCACACCGCACCAAGCCCCCTACCCTCTACCCTCGCGCGTGTGGCTCCCACTTGGCTCGCGCCCCACACTAACCTCATGTCCGGTTTATCTTAAGCATGCACGCAATCGCTTCTAATTTCGTTCCGCTCCAGCTTGGGTTGCTTGCTTTCTTTGCGTTTTGTTGTGCCTGCTGTCCCGTTTTTGACCGAGCCGCGCATCTATTGGCATGCCCACAGCGACCGCTGCAGCTGCAGCGGAGACTGACAAAGTGACATGTACGTGTTGCATAAAGATAGGGCGCCCAGCTGCATGTGCCGTCGACTCCTGTTCCCACTTCTCTGCTCCGAGGGCTTCAAGGTTCAAGCTCGGCCGCCAAAATGGGAAGGCCAGCTCCTTTGGTGGCCAAAGTCTCTAGCCAAGTTTGCAATACCAACACTATTTTTAGACAGTAGGATTTTTGAAACATAGAAATAGCGAAACAATTCTGAGAATCGTATAATGGCGCGGCCCATTCCCCTAGTATAAGGCATGGAAGCTTCACTCACACGCCCAAGGTGGAGGAGCTCTATGTGATGACCTTTGGCGATGGCACACATGTCGCGATGAATAACTTTTGGTGGACACCTTATCAGAGAGGATGGCAGCACCGCTGTAGGACGTTGTGGCCAGACCTCTGGAGACGAGGAAAGGAGAAAGCCGGAGTGTTCGCTGAGTCCATCTCCACGAAATTCTCAGATCCTCCTCCATAACGTGGCCCCCGGATCCTCCATTTCAAATCATAGAGCACAAAAAGTCCGATATCGCCTCTCTATTGTTGCTGGGCTCGCAACCCACATTGTGTGGTGGGTTTCGAAGGAGGCCGTGATCAAAGGGCTCGAATGGGAGGCGAGGCTGATGAGCTCGAGGGAGACTAGCTCGGAGCCTGGTGCGATGCATGTGAACATGAGCGATGACAAGTGAGGAAGATGAGTACTTGAAGGTAGAGAAGTTCACACCATAAGTATCAAAACCGGGGCCATATCTTTCATGATAAAAACAACCAGACTTTATCTATGAACTAAAAAGATTAAATCATATTTGAGAATTTGGCACTCTCGCAAAATAACAAAGATCTCTTCGCACAACACTCCATATTTGTTTAAGCCAAAAAATTGACCGAGAACAAATCAAGTGACCACCCAAAAAACCTAGTGAGACATAATATTATTTGGTTAGACTCAAACGTTAAAATGAGTGTAAAGTGGTATGTGTAATATTTTTCTTTTATAATGCCACAGGATAAGGGCTCACCTAATTCTACAAACATGACAATCAGAACATAAGGGCCATCGATAAGTCTTGTAGCATATGCGACAACCACTCCTTGCAAGTGTTGCCAATATGATCATCCTCTGGTAGGTCCCAAACTTCCTTCATGGCTTCCCATGAACTAAGCACGGGATCATCTAAAAACACACACGAACGATATCCTCGTCCTCGATACCGCATATTTGGCAGAGGGCCGTAGATGCACTACCTTGCTACTTCATATTATGCTAGGTGACGACGACATTAGTGACAATCCGCCACGCGAGGTTCCTCACCTTTGGTAGAACCAACTATTTCCACAACCATTTCTAGCAAGGTCGTTCCCCATTGGGTTTGGTACTCGTCGCTTCGTGATCATGTGCCTACTGAAAGAGCATTTCCCGGTGTATTGGTTTTGGGTGTTGATAATCCCCAAGAGCAGGGAATCATTGTAGCACAATTCGATGTATTTAAGTGTTGAACCCACGAGTAGTTGAAGGTAAACTATCTATTCTCTAAAGCTCTATAACCCACTTATATGACCTTTTATGCAATGTAATGAACAAGAGGTATAAGGTACTTTTTACTTCTAACTCCAAAACGATGAAGTGGTAAAAGTTATAAAAGGAAGTATACTATTACAATTAAATTAAAACTAGTAAAAGTAAAAACAAGTAAAGTAGAAGTAAGTAACTCAAATGAGCAGATGTTTAGGCAAGTTGTTATTTCATTCCTTTGGTTGTCACAATTAGTAAAACACATGGATAGTATTTTTATTGTTTCATCTAGAGAAGAGCCACAAATAGGTGCAACCATGTAAATGTGCAATTACACCCCTAGTGATTGATCTCAAGTCTATTTTCATGCAAGTAATGGAGTTATTAACACATAAAGTCCAACCACTATTGTAAGTTTCAAGGTCCCCATAATTATAACCCCCATTAATTAACCATGTATTAATATAGTATGCATATTTAATAATTAATACTTGGGACACTGTTTCTGTCAAGTGTCTCTGGCCACCCCTACTCCTATCAACATGCAATAGTGATTACCTTATGCATCCCTCAACATATGTGTGCACTAATATATTGGTACATCAGACCATCTAGAAGGTAACATCAAACTTGTATGCAACCAACATCGAACTATTTCACAATTACCATAAACAAATCACTACTCAAACAAAGACACAAAAACACAATAGATCATGAGAAAATAATAGATTGCATCACACATCATGTTCGTCAAGGGGGGTGGAGAGGATATTGCTGTAGATGTTGATGATAACCAAGCTAGAGGGGGTGGAGGCAACCGAAGGCGATTCCGGCAGCCCTCCCTATGATCTTCACTGCCGACGACCTGAAAGACTCTTTGTTCATGTGTTTTCGATCTTCGGCTGTGTATATTCCGAGATCACGTCGGGGATTTTTTTTTAGAAGGTTTTAGGTCAAGAGGAAGCGAATGGCGGTGGAATCAACTACATCCGAGCAACGAGGTGGAAATGAAGGGTGGTGGTGTGGCTCAGGCAGGATCCCATGCCATGGGCTCTAGTTTCTAGCTTGTTGCTCTCCTGGTGGCCCAGTTCATCTCATTTTATCCGTCTCGAAAATTCCAAAGCGTACTCTCTGATCTTTCCATTTTTGAGTACCGTAGCCCCGGTGAAGTCAAAAATGCTAACAGAAGATTTTTTCTACCAAACAGAGTTGGAACCAAAGGAGAGGGCATTGTTTAGAAAATTCCGAAATCATTAAGAAAATTGATAATAAGTACTAATATGATGCAAATGTGTTGAAATATGTGGCAATAAACTGCAAAGTTCATGTATGCATTTTACATGTATCAAGTGTTTGATTACAACACAAGAGATAACTAATCACTTGCTCAAGTGTTTCACGTGTCTAAACGATCTGGAGGATACTTGTTCTTACTAGATGTAATCACATAGATATGCAAAAGTTTGAGTGAGAAATCAATATTATCTTGCTGGCTGAAATTTGCCTCGGTCCCCCGGATATTTCGCTCACTCAGGACCAGAATGTCCGCCCCTAGGGAATCCCCGCCTTCCCCAAAAATTCTCTCATTCTTCACCGGTCGAAGTTTCGCTAAGGAAATGTGTTGTTCCTCCTAGTATGGGGACCGAAATTTTGACTAAAAATTTGGCGGGAAATTTCTAGGCTGATGAAAAATTCAGGGTGGCGGATATTTTGCCCCTTAGCGTCGGAATTTCCACCCTTGAAAATTTTCCGGCTTGCTCGGAAATTCTCTCTTGCCACTATGTCGATTTTTCGCTAAGAAAAGATGGTGTTCCTCTTAGTATGGGGGGCGAAAAATTCTGGGATGTGGGAAGCTTTTGTGATGGGCGAAAAATTCCACCCAGTGGACGGAATTTTTCCGTGTTAGTGACCTGCAACGGTCATATCTCTCGAGGGGCTATAATACCCCTCCACTTATCTTGGAGGAGCTACTTCGTAAAGATCTCTCTCTCCTTCAGTAATGCAAGTTTTGAAGCCTTGGATCGCTCTCCCTAGCCAACCAATCTTGATGCCCTTCTAGGATTCGGTGGATGAGACCTAGATCTATGTTCTCACCAAAGAAATTTGTATTTCTCCTTGTATCCATTGTGGATTTGTTGCTCTTGTATTATTGAAACCCTAGGAGCATCTGGGTGCCTTTGGAGCTAGGATTTGATCTTCTAGATCTGCAAGGCATCGTTGGAGGCCCTCCAATTGAGTTCTAGAGTGGGCTCTCAACCTTGTTGTTGAAAGTTTGGTCGCTGCCTTTAAGACCACTAGTTAGTGGATCGTTAGCCCATTTTTGTGGTGAGCTCACCAAAGAAGGTTAGGTCTTTATGGCGCTTAGGTGACCTTGTGTGATCACAACACCTTTTCAATATAGACGTAACTTTTTTTGGAAATGAACTACGGGAATTACATCTTCACGTCCCCTCTCCGGTTTACTCTTTTGTTACCCTTACTACTTGTCTTTACCGTGCTTGTATCTTGTTGTTGTTCCTTACCATTTAGGGGTGCTCACTTAGTTGCATTGCATCTATAGAAAACTCTACTTATGCAAAGCCTAAATTTGAACAAAAAGTTAAAACTGGTAGTCATCTATTCACACACTGTAGCCGACCTAATTGATCATTTCACCTGCATTTGATTTTCAAGGGCCATGCGGTATGCGCCCTACACGGTAAATAGGCCCCATTTCTGTGGGAACGAGGCTAGAAAGTCCGGTTTGTTCCTTGTTTAGGTTTTAATTTGAGGATCTCATGCAAACAGAGTGAGAGGGAAAAATGATTGCAATGTCATGTCCATTTTTTCATACTTGAATTTGGTTTGTTTGAGGAGGAAAACAAGGGATGCGTTCCTCGAGATTTGAGTGCGTGCTAAATTTCATAGCAAATCTAGTGTAAAGCAATCCTTGAATTTTTTATACTCCCTCCATACTAAAATAGATGTCTTAGATTTGTCAAAATTTAGATGAACCTATATACTAATAGTGTCTAAATTCATTCAAATTTTGACAAATCTAAGATATCTATTTTAGGACAGAGGGAGTACAACATTTTCGATCTTATGAATCAAACGGATGACATAAGACAAATGTCTCAGGATTCTAATCCCCTAATATCTCTTTGAAAATCCCTTAGAGCTCGTTTGGCTTCCATCATATCATTTCACATTGATCATTGTGGCAATTCAACACAAATGACATGGTACCAAAAGGAATTAAGGTTCGGAATGAAATGAAAACCATAAAATATATAAATAAATTCTGTAACCAATTTCGTGGCGACCAAACATGTTGATTTTTTAAATCACAAATGAATTCTCTGATTTCAGTCTCAAATGATAGGATCCAAACAAGCTCAAAGTGGCCTTAAAGGTCAAGTAGTTCATCGGAGAAGATTCCCGTGACCAAGATAAACATCTCTCCAGCTTCATGTGTCGCGGTGCCGGTTATTCAGATCCAAATGGACAAATAACCCAACAAAATGTACTTGCGGAGAGACCGAGAAGGGGCGAGTCGCGGCTCTTTTTTTTTTATATGGTGCGTCTCGGATTGTTTAAACTGGAAGTGCCCGGGAATTTCGTTGCGAGGGAGGTTTGGACGGATCGTGAGAAGTCGCACTCGGCCGGCGCGGATAAGGCCACGGGCGGCGCTGCGAGGAATCATTGCTGTTGCAACTGCGGCGCACTGCGCACCGAATCCAGCAGTCATCGATTCGCAAAATTTTCTAAGGAAGAAAAATAATAAATTCCCGACGATCACGTGAGCCCACAGCGTCGGCGCGCGTCCGGTCCTGGGCATTCAAACCCTTCACGCAAAAGTCGGTCGTCCCTCCTTGCTACGTACTCAACCGAATGAATGAGTAGCGCGGTACGGGTACGGCCGCGTATTGAGCAGCTCTGCCTGTACTGAAACCGCCTAGTAATGGAGTCCCTTGGATTCTGTATTTTTCTCGTGTACTACAAAGCTAATTCAATTTCGGTCTTTCTGGAAGCATTAATGCCATAATGTGCCGTGCACTTCACATTTTTCTGAAACAAGACAACTTTTTTAATCATTTTCATTAATAAGATGTTTTTAAAGGTCTTCCAAAACAATCTTGCCTTAAAAGGCATGACCAAAACACAAGCCTACTCTTATTGCATTATATTACTCAAACCTTTTGCCTCGGCAAGGCATCACATCACCGCCTCACCGTTCATTTTTGTCATAACTCACGAGCATGTTTGATGTTATTAGTTGGTTGCGGAAGAAACGTACATTCATTTCTTTTCAAATTTCTCGAGAAACTAACATGACAAAGGAAGACATACTACGGTGGAGCACCTCGGGTTGCCATAATATTTTGAAAAATAAAATAGTTCACGCACGTACATGTCTTGTTTACTCGTGCAAATTTGAATAAAAAAAACGTTGATATGTTAAAAAAGAGAAACTGAAACTTTGTTATACTTGGAAAAGAATATGTCCACTCTTTATACCGTGAACAGAATAATTTGTCATCTTTTGTATGTTACATACTTTTATTTTTAGGATGAGATTTAACATGCACATATTATGTACACATGACTTATGCCATATTTTTTTATCATTTTTAGTACCTCTTTGATTGAATTGTTCCAAAAGTGTTCCGACGTACGCGAGAGCCAAAAAATTCCCGCCGAGACATGGCCCTTATGTATGTATTGACCCCTGTTGTGATTCCTTTGATTCTGCATTCTTCTATAGAGTGTATGGATTGCCAATTACTTTTTTTTAAGACTTGGATCACCAATTACTTGGCACCACATCATGACGGCTAGGCGAAGCTTTTAAAGAGTTCCATGCTCTAATGTTGAATCAGCATTTGGAGAGAAAATGGTCAGTCGATTCTTGCACTCTCGGTGACAAAGCTTGCAAACGTCACAATTTGGTCTTCTTTTGAAGCCTACCTCCGTACAAACATGATTTTGAAGGATCAAAGATGGAAAACTTTTGCACATCGGTGGCGTCTAAGGTTTGCAAACCAAAACAGACGAATGTGAGCCTCTCAAAATGCATCTTTAGGCCAATTTTGACAAATAATCCCTTCTTTCCAAATTAGGATGCCTATTAGTTTTGATCAAAGTCAAACTTCATAACCTTTGACCAAATTTATTGAATAAATATCAATCTCTACAATATCATCTTAATGCTATTAGAATTATTATAAAATAATTTTTCTTATTATATGCATTTCATGTTGTTGATGTTGATATATTTATCTATATAGTTGATCAAATTTTATAAGGTTTGACTTTAACCAAAACTAAGAGACATGCTAAGGAGGGAGTACCACTCATCATTCGCAAACTCCCAAGTGATCTCACCGGGGGTGTCACTGTAGTGTTCCTTAGTTAAACAGAAAGCGGGAGCAGTCGGCGAAGAAGAAAAGTCCGGCTCGTTCTTGACTACGTAGCACCCTTTGGTGCAAGGCCGGCACATCGATAAACACTTAATTTTTTTATACAAGTGACATGTCGACAAGCTAGACGAGCAGTATAGTGTATTTTAAGCAAGGCTGATCGAAACTTGAAAAAGATTCGAGTTACTTGCCGAGTGGCTGAACTTTGTCTCTTACGCCACTCCCACTTCAGAAGAAAACACAAGGACCGGCACTGCCTCATTCTTTCACTGATTGTAAGACATAGGTCTGTTTTATCGGCCAGCGAGTTCGGAGCTACTAATTTCCCCGTGCTCATGCATGTTCAAACAGAGTAGCTTAGAGCAAATACAATAAAATCAAGTCAGCAGGCTATATCACTTAAAATAGTATATTTATGTTTAGTTGGATGAGAACGACGAGAAGAGAGAAGTGAAGTTGGCTCTTAGTTAAGAGCCAGCTGTAGCATGTGCTCTTAGGCACAATGTGAGAATGTAAAGTGAGCCATACATAAATAAATTACTCCCTTCGTCCTAAAATAGATGTCTTAAATTTATCAAAATTTTGATGAATCTAGACACTATTTAGCATATAGATTTATCCAAAATTTAAAAAACCTAAGACATCTATTTTAGGAGTATATTTTCACCTCTAACTATTGTACATGTTGGCTATTAGATTGACTCTTGATGACATTGACATAGCTTATAGCCAACAATTAACTCTACTATTGCCCTTGCTCTTATCGCCCCATTCTTTCACTGACATTTGTTTAATTCTTTCATTAGAACATTTGTTGACATTTCCGAAAAACATTATTGTAATAATTATGACGATTATTGTGTGATGTAAAACATTTATTTTATGTGAATGTTGTGTTGGTTCTAATATTCAATTTGTCAAAAAACCCTGTTTTGAGGGGCTGAAACCTCGTCCGAGCTAGCAGACCCCGTATCCCCACCCCGTAAAACAGAATTCTGTTTTACGGGGTGGGGATACGGGGTCTGCTAGCTCGGACGAGTTTTCATCCGGCGAAAAATGAGTACAAGACCCTCTATTCGCGTTTTAAGGACGAAAAAATATAGGGCCTATTAGCCATGCTCTAAGTTAAGTTAGGTCGACGAACTGTATCTCAAAAAAAAGTTAGGTCGACGAACTCTGTTTTATCGGCCAGCGAGTTCGGAGCTAGTACTACTAATTTGCCAGCGCTCATGTTCAAACAGCCTGCAGAGTAGCTTATCGCCTCATTCTTTCACTGATTGTAAGACATAGGCGTTTCTTTAATTTGTTTAGTGGGAGGCAAAGCAATGATGCGTGTGGCGGAAAGATTTCACGAACGGCCGTTCCCCCCAGCTTTTCATCTCGGCCATCCAAGTTTCTTCTCAGAACTCTGTCTCGGCCATGCAAGTGTCATCTTATGTTAGTATTGGGGTAGACTGGAACGGGAATCGAAAGTACAAAAAGGAACGGAACGTCGAGCCCACCACACTTCGTCCTGTGCGTTGCGTTGCGCGACCCACAACTGTTGGTTCTGCTGCAGCTAGCGCCCACTGCTCGGCCACATGGACGGGGGACTCAATAATGCGCGCATTTCACCGGCGCGGAGTGCTCAGAATGGAGATAGAGCGCAGCGCATGATGCATATCCAGCTCTTGCGAGTTCTTCCAACTGCTCTACAGGAGTCGTCGGTTGGCCGAACACACTACTTCTACTAGTACTCGATGTAGCAGCTCGAGCCCTTGCTCTCCACACGACACGACACACGCAATGTCGCAAATGGTTTGGGCGGAGAGCAGCGCCATGTGCGCGCCCCGTACACTGGCGATTCCTTGCAACAAGTCAAAAGAACGTCCACGTACGCCTGGCTCTGCCCATTTCAGTGTCACCCGTCCCCCAGCCACGTGACGTGAGTGCTAGCTCTAGGAGTATTGCACTACAGCCCTGCCCTGTGTATGCACTCGGCGGGTCTTGAGGCTTTTCTCGCCGCTGATTCCGTGCCACAGTACTAGGCCTCAAGAAAAATACATGTTTGATGATGATGGGCTAGCCCAGGAAAGGAAGGAAGGCGACAGGCTAAGCTTGCGGCACACAAGGCGTGCTGGCTGGAACAAGAAAGAGATCAGTGCCCCCTCTATCTCTCTCGCGTGTCCTGTCAGTGTGGGCATCGGAATGATAAGTGCTACGCTAAAGCGCGACACTTGGTTATTACAGGGATGAGTAGCAATGATTAGGGCGCGGGTTACTTGACGCAGCTGAGTCAGGAGCGTCAGAGTCACGGCCGGGCCAGGTATATTTGGAGCGGCGTGCGCGCTGTTTTTCTTTTCTGTGCACCCTTGAACTATACGTACACTGCAGCACTGGTAAAGAGCTAGAAGGCCTCTGCACAGGCATGATGGTTGATAGATCATGGCGGCCGAAAGATGGGCACGGCCTGCGCGCTGCTTCCTTTTGTATTCGGCTCTTTGTATTCGAGTATCCTCGCGCTCTCTCACTCACACACACTGTAGAGCGCGCTCGGTCTCACTCGCTCCGATGACTGATGAGTGATGAGTCGCTGTGGCGGTGCGTGACCGCCGGCCGGCCCCTTGACTGCTCTCTTTCCCGTTTGGTCTCGTCCTGCTTGTCCTCTCCGAATCCGATGGCGCTCGCTTTTGACAACCCCTCTCCTTGTGCGCGAGCACACGCAGACACGCTGGGCCGGGCCGATACGCATCATCAGTTTCTTTAAAGCCGGTACGCATCATATACCAACTTTGATCTGAATCCAATTAGCACCATGTCAGACCTTCGTCACCCACCAGGTTCTTGTACTAGTACTAACAAGATCCTGATATCCTGTACAAGGCCTTCCATATCTGCACACGAACTCACGCGCACATGCATAAATTATACTCCCTCCGTTATAAATATAAGATGTTTTAGGTTTGTGAAGAAAATGAATCTAGACTTATTTTAGTATGTAGGTTCATTCAACTTTGGAATGAATCTACACACTAAATAAAATCTAGATTTGTTTTCTTCACAAACCTAAAACATCTTATATTTTGAAACGGAGGGAGTACCAGCTACCTACGTTGCACCACGACTGACAAGGAGCTAGCGGGATGGAGGGCGGCTAACCTCCCCGCGCCATTGAAACGTTGGGGCTTGTTTGATTCAAACGAATTTCGTAGAAAATCTGGAGGATTTTGATTTCTAGAAATTTTTTCTTTATACATCGTTTGATTTGTAGGATTAGAACTATAGAAAAAATTTCATAGAATTACATTGCACTACAGTTTGGAGGAAAATTTCCATCCATCTAAACCTCATGTTACAATCCCTTTGTCTTTCCTGCTATTCAAACACTCATTCAAGAAAATTTTCTGTAGGCTTCAAATTCAATCGGACGGAATATTCTAATCCTACATTTTTTTATTCCTGCGTTTTTCATATCCTGCGAATAAAACAGACCCTTAATGAGTTGCATGCTCTATTCTAACGGATTCCTGCTTAGCCAACGATGTGAGTGAGGCTGATTCGGTAGCTCACCAAAAAGTGAGGTCACTCTGCCTAAACGCATGTGCGCTACCTGTAGTATGACACATCGGCAGTTAGAGTTAGGCACGGAGTGGTTGCTTTGTGCGGTGGGGTAAGATTTGGTTTTTACCCTTTTGGCCACACCCGAGAGGTAAAGCGTGTTTTGGAGAACATGATGATACGACCGACTATGGGAGCTGAATGGCGCGGCATGAATCCAACAAAACACCATGGGAGCTCAAAAAATGGTGCTACACGCATATCTGAGTGGGATTTGTTCCGGCCTGTTGTAGTAGATAGAAGGAGAAGTTTTTATTAAATAAGGTTATTTTCCATTTCTAAGCAATCAGGGTGTTTGGTCTAGTGGTATGATTCTCGCTTCGGGTGCGAGAGGTCGCGAGTTCGATTCTCGCAACACCCCCATTATTTTTAATATTAATCCTATATTTTTGCTGTTTTCTGGCGTAGTGCATTCAGTATTATCTGCTTCTTTCTCTGCTTATTATACGTTAAATTGGCCTACTCTATGGCTTAATCCTATATTTTTGCTGTTTCTGGCGTAGTGCATTCAGTATTATCTGCTTCTTTCTCTGCTTATTCGTTAATTTGGCCCACTCTATGGCTCAAGCCCGACCAACTGAGCTGAAGTGCCCTTTTCTCTTTGTTCCATGCGTATCCTGTCCAGGAGACGAGGACGTTTTTTGAGATGGGAGAACAGGACGTTGACCTCACAGCACTGGTGTAAAATCGTTTTGCTTCACCTTGGCGCTCTCAAAAAGCTTAAACGCAAGGCATGGCAAATCTTTGGGGTTCTTTCCTTTGTGCCTGCAGTTTAGACATCTTCCGGCTGGAGGTAGGGCCAGATTCGGACGCAAGGCATGGCGCATAGAATCGTTCTCTTAACCTGGGAGTGGTTGACGTCCCCCGACTAGATGCCGGCATCGGTACTGCAGTCGAGTCTGCACACAGGATTAGCACCGTTCCGTTTACGGCAATGTTGATGTGCCTGGACCAAACGTTGATTTCCACGCCATCCTGCTCCAGAACAAATCAACATCTTTTTTCGCTTTCAAGACCCTTGAACCGACGACTAATATACTTATGACCGTAGTAATTTCAAGTTGTCCATTTCAAACTCCGGTAGCCAAATCTCGTCACAACTGATGGAGGGGTCACGGCCAGGTTACGATGGACCGTCTTCTGGCTACTCACCGTACATTTACACACCTCATGCGCGGACGGAAAATACATTATGCAGAGGGTGTAATTAGCTGCACCACCGAGTAATTCATCGGTTCAAACAACAATACAAAGCTCAGCCACCAAAGGACAATTCGGTGTTTTAAGAATGCCTGACCATTTTGTAGTACAATATCTTCACAACCTGACTTAACAAGATGAGAATCTAATCTACACATTTGACTTACTTGAGAGCTAATAGGGGAGGGGTGTGAGACAGACTGCTGTGTAATTACTAAAATCAAACACCTATAATGCTATACCTATGTTTGCTTTGCACTGAAAACCCCTAGAAAATATGCGGAACTTTGCTCGCTAGAACACGCTCGCGTCTTTCGACATAAGCATGCGGGAACCATCCCGCTTTCCCCTTGCATTCACCTTCTGCCCAACCATTGCTTGATATCTGAGTTTGGACAAGATAGCGTCAGATTAACCGAAGCCACATGATGGTATGCATAGTAGCTTCTAGGACCACTCAGTAGAGAAGCCTGGGATCCATTCTTGACTCTGGATAAGCTTACAAAGCAGATATATAAAAAAAATACTACGGATTACCTTTCGGACAATAACGATGTCGCCAACTGACAAGTTAAGCTCAAACTCACTCTCAGCCTTGAAGGAATCGAGGGCCTGTATCACAAGGAATACAAAAGGCATATTTAATAAGATTTCGAGATATGATCAATTGCGTTGTATGCCTGGCATGATATCTTATACTGGAAATATGCCACACCTCTCCCAGGAAGAAATCGACAGAGTTCACTGACTGATCAGCAGAAGTGGACGCAAACATGTCATTAACTTCATCATATGATGGTGGGGGTGGCATTGGCATATAACTTTCTGCTGCAGGGGTGGGAGGTGCTTCGATTTTTTGGCGCTCAGACACCATCTAGTAATCAAAATGTAATTATTAAATTAATGCACGCACTGTTTTTGTATGCTTCACATTGCACAAGGTGGAGGTGCCAATTAAAAGAGTAGATACTATTTTAAGCAAATGTAAAAAACTGCTGGAATCTCATACTTACTTCTTCCTCCAAATGGTCAAGGATCTCCAGGACTCTCTGATGGTAAGCTCTTTCCGCCTCAACCTTTGGGCCAGAACAAGAATGTCAGCGACCACATAATTTTATGATGAAATGTGCATAACAAAGTGTTGCATCGACTGTTACTGTTGATGGTTACCAATGCAATGAGACGCTGTAATGTCAATCTTTGCTGCTGCCCCTCTACAGCAGCCATTGCTGAAACAGCTTCCTTTCCCAATCCCACCATATTTGACTTCAGTTCTTCAAGTTTATACTCAGCTGCTTCCAACTTTGATATCACTTCACCATTCCCAGCTGATTCTCTTACTCTGTTTTGACGTCTTGAAACTTCAACAACCTACGGACGGCAAAAGTAAGCAAGATAAATAGTGCTGTTTGGACTAAAGAAACGATGTATCCCGAAAGCGCAACAATGTGACTGACTAGATTAAATTACATGGTCAGACATTGTAATAAGATGCTATGTAAAGTTCTTCGATGCAACAGCAGCTTATCAGTACTTCTGACACTAAATATTTAGTCGGGCATTGAACACTATGAACTGGCGAAACAGTGTGATGGTTCCTGTACAGAAAATTAACAAATGTGCTGCTGAAAACTTATATGGAAGTAAGCCAGTTCAGGGAGACTATTTGCCATTTTACTCTACACATATTTTTTTATAACCTATGTGTCTATAAGATTGTAGTATATGAAGACATGGTAGTAGAATCATAAACTGAACACAATATAGTAGTATGGAGGCGTGGACCATATAGCTTATGTAGCTCTTGAATGGGCGTTGTCCTGAACTTCCAAAATAACTACAAGGGCATTATTATGGAATTATTTCTGACCTCAAGAATACATTTTGCTTACCCCAACTTGCTTAGAAAAAAGGTTTTGATGTTGTTGCTTAAGAATACATTTTCATCATTGCATAAGATATACTTATATGTGAGCAATGCCTTTTCACCTGAGCATCAGCTTCTTGCCTCATTCTGTCATATCTCTGGGCTAGATGTCTAGCGTCCTCCAGAGGGGCACCCATTACCATTGCCCGTAGAGGCTCTGCCACCTAGAATTTAACAATTTATTACACACTATATCAGACATACACCCTGGTTACATACTTGGATGTAAGAAAATAAAAAGTAAATCTTTCCAGTTATACTCCAAATATTATACAATCTATAAGAAGCCAATATCCTTAGAGATTGCAGAAGTTATGCATTTTCCACCATATATCATGTCCTAGCAAATTCCAGGAGTTATGCATATGAGTTACTCCCTCCGTTCCAAAATATAAGGCGCCTAAGGATTAGTCAAAAGTCAACGTTTTCTAAGTTGGACCAAGTTTATACACAAAAATATGAACATTTACAATAAGGAATCAATATCAATAGATTCACCATAAAGTATATTTTACTAATGTGTTCATTTAATTATATAGATGTAGATATTTTTTCTTAAATATTTGGTCAAAGTTAGTAAGATTTGACTTTTGACTAATCCTTAGGGACAGGAGGTAGTAATTTACAGTAAAAACTGGGTGCATTGAAATTTACCAGCCATGTGGATCATAAGTGTCTCAAGGTAAAAATCACATCCATCAGTTGGAAAACATACCTGTGTACCAAATGCTTTAAGCATGTTGCCTCGTTCCTTTTCTATGAGTGAACGTGCCTTTCCAAAGTATGTAGCAGCTCTGGATAAAGTATTACCACTTGTACATGTGTTTTCGATGCCGTACTTCTGGCTATCATCTGACAATTTGTTCCCTATAAATGTAGATTGCAGAGCAAATCAGCATACGTTAACGCAAATATGGAATTACCAATATAGCAGACCGTTTGTAATACTAAGATCAAAATTACTCCCAATAAAATAATTAGAGGAACATACCTATCTCCATTTGCTTAGATCCTGTAACTATGTACCCCTCCACACCCCGAACAATGTCCCTTTGGAAATGCTGGCAAAATATGCCAATGTTTTAATCAAAAGGAAACGAGGTAGAAAGAAAAGAGATGATATAATTGTGTTACTCATACTTTGGCAGCACGAGTTGATAAATAAAGCTTTTCCAATCTCTGGTGTAGTTTAACTTCTGATTCGTCTGTAAATGGATTATCAGGATTTCCATAAGCACCAGCTCCAAACTGCTTAAACACCCCCTGCAATGGTACAGATAGTTACAATGTTACTTTACTCATACTAAGTTTGAAATGTTGACTTATTGATGCCAGTTCATAGCATGGACATATAAATTTAATAAACAGCAATGTTATTGAAGTACACATCATGCAGTAAGTATTGCCGGTTATAACATAGTAATCTCTACTCAGTATACTGTAGCTCTCCTTTTTTTTCGCAGGAAGTGTACATGTTACAACTAGGTAATTCAGTTTCGCAATGTGCGAGGCAGACTTAAAAATGGGTGTCGTTGAATTTCCTTAAAGCGCAAGCATGAGTGCAGAAATACTGGCATGAGCAGTTACAATATTACATATTATAGATTCAGCTCAGAACTGAGGCCAACTTACTCAGCTAGTAGTTCTTATCATAATTTCATCAAACCATCGATATGTTTATATAATATACATCGGAACAACGATGCATACAATTACTACAAACGAGTACTTTTGTAAAGGTCTAGAATCTTAATACCGAACCATCATCTGCAATCCCAAACAGCATAGTTATCTCGAAAGCAAACAGAATCATGGTATGTGTCTGCACCCTCTTAGCCCTATGATACCCTCAACCTGAGTGCTCAATGTAACTCTTCAATTTCGTACAATCATCCTCCATTTAAGCAAGAATAGATGCAAGGTAATCAGGTTGGTTAATTGAAACATATTATGTTTCTTTGTTTCAACTACTCCCTCCGATCCATAATAAGTGTCACTGATCCATAATAAACTAAAACAGAGACACTTATTATGGATCGAAGGGAGTAGTAATTATGATTCGTGAACGATTCTTTGATTGGAAACCTACTTATTTATCCCTAGCTTCTCATTTTTTTCATGACCAATTTGATCAGCTCTGTCTCTCTATCGCCAGGATCACAACTCAGAACCGGCATCAATATAGCCTGCCAAGACCAAACAGTTCAGAACCGCAAACAGATAACTCCGCAAGCAGTCTGCCTCTGTAGCACATACACACAAATCTGGTAAAAGAGTCCAACGACCCCTTCTAATTACAGACAAACAACCACGGTCTGTGGCGCTCTACCCAAATCGATCGAGAAATTTGTGAGAGGCGATCAGGAGAGACGGGCTAACCTGGCGCGCGACCTGCTCCTTGATCCTGGAGGCCTGCTTCCACAGGGCCTCCATGGCCAGAATTCGCGGGCGGGCGGCGCAGTAGATGGAGGGGGGTTGGGGAGGACGGCCGGACCGGACGGATAACGGCGGAGACGGCGAACGGGCTAAAAGACGCCTTGGTCTCCCCCTTTCCTTTGTTTTTTCTGACGAGACGGACGAGGCCGCCTGCGACTTGGTTCCTCCCACTCCTCCACGGCCGTGCCAGTTTTCCCCCCGCTGGAACCGCGTCGCCGATGACCCGGGAACAATAAACGGTTCTTCCGGCCGGGCCCAGTGACAGTAGGTGTAGGTCCGTATCGCGTGTGCCCACGCGGAGGGCGTAAAGGCTGGGCCGAGGAAGACGCCTCCGTACGCCGGCCGTGGGTTTGTATGCCAACCACCTGTCGGCGCGATGGTTTCGACCCAACCGGTTCGAGTGTGTCTCCACGGATAGGCGGGACGTAGCGACACAGCAGCACGATCCATTCCGACGTGTCCGACTCAACTTATCTATTTATTAAATTTAGGCAACAATTGTGTTGGTTCGGACACAGCGAAGAACACACGAGCCGGTCGACCAGTATGGACCCATATATAACTAAAACATTTCCTTAAAAAAAAGTAAAACATTACTACTTAAACTTGTTTTTCATTAGATTAGACTATGCCAATTATAAAAAGACATATTTAAACAAAACTAGTAAGCGTGTACGTGCAACGCACGTCTAACTTCTGATCAAAATTATTTGCAGCATTCTCTCTGCCACAACATGCAAATCAATAGGCAAAAATGTTATAGCTGGAGGGTGAAGAAAGTAATTTGGGCACTTGATATCAACCAAGGTAAGGCATGAACAAATGGCTCCATCTGTAGTTTTTCCTTGCTACACGACAGGCTGGTTTATGCTTGTGCTAAGTCATCGGCTCATTGCACCGTCAGCCTGATGTTAAGACCTAGAAGAAGGATGACTGAATTGAGGCCTAACACTGGAGAATATTGAATTATAACCTACTCCCCTGTTACTAAAAATAAGATGATTTGGGAAGTCAATACATAAGAATAAATTGCAATTTACATTCACGAGATTTGCCTTGTAGATTTGTCACAGTGATGTGTGTCACGGATCGTGTGGGCCAATGTACCGGTCAGGACTAAAGGCCCAAGGCGTGATAACAGAACAAGGCAACGGGCTGTGCTTAAAGGGGATCAAGGACGACAGGATGGACATCGAGGAACTAGAACGTGAACTGGAGAACCCTGGCAAGGGCGGCGGACTCCTTCTTCCTCCCTATTTCTCTGTCCTTGTGTACCCCATATCTCTTCTACTAGCTCCAGATATCTAGAATTTCGTCAATCCTTTATCTTGAGTGGTTGTATCAACTGGGATCGTAACAATCTGGTATCAGAGCCAATCCCGCAAAAAAAAAATCCATTAGTTCGTTCTCAATCAGTCTTGATTTGATACACTCCACCAAATCCAGTCATATTTGTTTTTCCCAATCTCCACCACCTTGCCCCACTTATTCATCCCCCAAATCGATTCAATCTTCTCTCGTTCCACCTCAAATCTGGCTAGAATTTTTTCCCCTCTCGCCAACCACGAACCGCTCTGCCTGCAACCTACTCGACGAAATGCCGACCCACAAGTTGTTGTGCCCAGAAGGTGTTCTTCATGCCAGGGTGAGCCACGTGCACCAGCAGTTAACCATGGAATCACTGTGCCAAGTGTTCTATCGTCATCATGCTTGGTGTGTGTTGTGTGCATACGAGATGGTGGCTGATGGGAGTTATGGGGTGGAGGTCTATGTCCAGTTCCGTTTCAAGTGGGAGGCAGCTCAAGCTCGCGATGCACTGGATGGCCGAGCTTTGTACAACGGTTGTTGCTTCCTCACGGTGGAGCACCTGCCTCCAATCTACACCAACATCACAACACCCGACGGGTTGGCCCCGGCCTACTTCTACGACGACACACCATACAGTGCTTGGTCTACAGCAGTCACCACGGTCGAGTGCCACGACATGGAGCCCACCCCGAACAACATGCTCGCAGTCGCCCCCAAGCCTGATCTCACCCAGACAGCGAGCCAAGAGGTGGTGTCTGTCGCGCTTGCCTCTTATCGCATGCTCGATGGTCTTGTGATGGTCGACTCCTCTACTTCAACAACTACCAAAAAGGAGGAGAAGACGGTCAGTGAAATATTGGCTGAAATCAAGGCGACTCTTGACAGCATGCTCGCCAAGACTAAGGTTCCTCCGCCGCCTCCGACCTCGACTATTCTTCGCTCTGGAGCAACAGTTGTTGTTTCTCACAAAGAGCCCATGGTTGTGGAAGAAGAGCCGCAGGTCGTGCCGGCAGCAGCTGATGCCTTGCCTGCCGACAGTTTGTCTGTGTCTGTTGTCCCTGAGTTGGAACAACAGTCACTCGGTAAGTGTTCAAAGGATGACCTCGATGAAAAACACATCATCAATGATAGTACCCATGCCATGGCTGCAGCTCCAACTTCGAGGGACGTGCTCCAGTTTGTTCCAGCCGCAGAGGAGGCTGTGCCCGTCCCTGTGCTACGACCATTGGGTGTCCGTTGGCATGGCCTGATGATGCCAATCAGGGGTTCGAAAGCCGGCTGCGGTGTTGACGCTTTCGAAGATGAGGTCGCAATCACATCTCTGCGTCTAAAGACCACGTGCACGGCTGTTCTAGTGCCCTGGGATGAATTGTTTGGTGAAGCCTGTGTCGCAAGTGTGCAGAGGAGGTTGGTGTCGTACATGGAAGTAGAGGACATGGGCAACAGAGATGAGTTACGGCCTATACCATGGCCCTCGTTCAGTTTTTATCGGATGGGAGCTCAGCTGATTCGGGTGGTTTGGTATCGACACGTGAGACCCAAGCATGGCAAGAAAGTTTGGAGTACCCAACTGTTACCACCGCCTTGGTCGCTGCTGGAAACAAACCTTCTGGTTCGTCACAAGAGATTGGTTGCTGCTTTACTTGAGAATGGACGTCAGTTAAAGGTTACATGGAGATCACAAGGTGCTGCTACTAGCAGTGTATTCGTCAAGCTGCATCGGGACCAGTTACAGTGCCCTGAGACGCTTCTCGTGTATCCTGCCTGTATGGGCCGAGGTTGTTCTAGCCTCTCTAGTGCATGTGATGATTTATTCTGGGAGAGCAAGCGGCTGCAACTTATCTACTGGTTTTCTTATAGGATGGAGCACTACACAGATATGAGTTACGAGATAAACACCGGACTTATTTGGGTGGTGGACCAAGTAAGAGAGGGGATGCATTTGTTTGCCTTCAAATCCAAGAAGAGGTGCTTTGTTCTACAAAATATTCCACACGGTGCTTTAAAACCGATCCAGTGCTGGAAGGATAGTGGTGTGAGATGGAGTACCAGGATGCAGAGGAATTCATCAACCTGGTCATCGGTGGTGTGCAACAGGCATAGCACATTGGAATTGTATGCTCCGTGGGATCCTGGTGGTCATGCTGCTCGGGTTTTTGATGATAGCGGCTTGAGGGCAAGCCGGATGTTAAGGAGGGGAGAATGTCACGGACCGTGTGGGCCAATGTACCGGTCAGGACTAAAGGTCCAAGGCGTGATAACAGAACAAGGCAACGGGCTATGCTTAAAGGGGATCAAGGACGACAGGATGGACATCGAGGAACTAGAACGTGAACTGGAGAACCCTGGCAAGGGCGGCGGACTCCTTCTTCCTCCCTATTTCTCTGTCCTTGTGTACCCCATATCTCTTCTACTAGCTCCAGATATCTAGAATTTCGTCAATCCTTCATCTTGAGTGGTTGTATCAACCGGGGTCGTAACAATGTGTTACCACTTTCAAACTTTGATGTACACATATTTTTAGAAAAAAACATCTAAAAGGCCTATTTACATGATCTTGTTCTAAGCAATATGAAAAAATGTAAAACACTTGTATTAGTATTTGTGTAATTAATCACTTTGCACAATTGCAGGTCCTAGAGTGTAGTTTGGTGTAGTCCGGCACTATATTCAGCAAAATGTAAATATTCACGAATGTGTAATGCAGAACTTATTGAACTTGGAACTCACCCTCTGCTTCGTTCACACTGAAATCCGATAACAATAACATAAATTACTCCCAATATTAAGTGAAAGCCCATATGTCTTAGACATAGGCCCTGGTAGTAACCTGTCACTCCTCTAATCCTTCAACAAAGTCTCCTCTAAGACGAACTGACAAAACTGCAACTGTCTTCCGCACAGAAACTACTGAAGGTGAAACATGTTTGTCCTCCTAACAAGTCAAACGGTGATCGTGTACTCCCTTTTAGCCCTGGAAATTCAGAGGTATTAAATAGGTCCCTTTCGGCATACATATGCTATTACCACTACAACAACAAAAGTTAAGAGTATTGTGAACAAAATCTTAGCTCTGTTAGTTTGCACTTCGTTTCTTCCTCAAAAGGCAACAATTAAGATGAAGAAAGTTTAGATAACCTGCACCATTGATATCTACGGTTCCTGGGCCCAGCTACCGCCGTCCACTGCCATATCTCAATCCAAAGTTCTTGCATTGTAGACCTTTGAAAAGAAATTGAAATTAAAGATTAAAATTAAAGACCGTTTCTTGTGAAAATTAAAGAGGAAATATATCTTCAAACAACACATACAACGTCTATAGCAGACGCTTAACCGTACAGCGTACACACAATCCAGGGACGGAATAAGATCTCAACTGAGCAATACCTAACAGAAATCAATAACCACTCTAGGGAAAATAAAATTGGAAAATGAAGGTCTTACTCTTCGCCTTTCAATAAGCTAACCGTGAGTGCAGCCCACCGATCACGTCGTCAAGATCACGACTGGGTCGATCCACAGCTGGATCTCGTCCGAGCACGAAATAACCCCACAAATCGGCACGGATTCTGACCAAATTTCGTATGAATAAATAGATCATTCGAATGGCAAAGGGCACGAATTTGGCTAAAAGACCTCGGGGATCGGAAGGTGTTTACCTGGATCGAAGCCGCCGAATCTCGCCTCCACCTCGCGTTGAACTAAAGTGAAGCTCAACCGTTGGGTGAACAGAAGGACGTTCGCGTGACGTAGAGGGAGGGTCCTGGCACCGTCGTCGATGGCCAACGAAGCCATGATGTCGACTGGGTGTTGAGGCGCAAGACCCTCGACTCCAGCAACACATGGGGAGGTAGCGGCGGCGGCAACGTTTGCTTGCATGCGAGTTTTGGGAGCGGGGCTGGACCCGAGCATGGAATACGTGGATACGGCACCCCATTGGGCGGCCACCTTTGCGACCGCCACCACCACCTGCTCCAGTTCCACCTCGGCCACACAGCCTTCCTCCTCGAAGGTCATGCGCTGGGACAACAACGTGGCCTGGAGGTCGACGGCGTCGATCTCCACCTTCGGGAAGCGGGTACGGTGCATCTCTTAGATCTTCGTCCAGTCGGCGATCTTTGCAGCGAGGCATGGCTACTAGTGGTTGGCGCTTTTTGGCTACTGGTTCGCTCTTGCTTGGGCTTATTGTTTCCGCCGCGTCGGTGGCCGTATTTTATAGACCGTGGCAAAGGGGAGAAATGGTCGGTGAGGAGCGTAAAGTTTTCTGGCCGCGAGAGGCGAGACTCGTGCGGGAAACAGAAAGTTTCTATGACGGAAAAAGCCGTCCACGCGGGAAGCCGCTGATCTCTAGGCCGAGGGTGTCAAGAGGTGACGGTGGGGGACATAGATAGATAGGTCGGACTGGTGGGCGCAGTTGGATGAACAGTCTGAACCATGATTCAAAAGTGACCACGGGCCGACCAAAACAAACAGAAACGGACCAGTTTGATCGACCGTTTGGGTCAGCCCATGCCCTAAAATCTTCACAAGTCGGTTGTCAGCCGAGCTGAGTTTCATGGACGGAACTTCATTTACATCGCTCGAGAAGAAAAAACCATAGTCAAGATTGCATGAATACAGGAATCATCATGGACATAATTGCATGTATCTAACTCATACTCCCTCCTTTCTAAAATTTAAGGCGACTAAAATTTAGTTAAAAGTCAATGCTTTTTAAATTTAACCAAGATTATGCATAAAAATATAAATATTTACAATATTAAATTAATATCAATCGATTTATCATCATGTATATTTTCTTAATGTGTCCATTTCATAATGTAGATGTGCATATTTTTCCTAAATATTTAATCAAAGTTAGTAATATTTGACTTTTGACCGGTGGTTAGGCGTCTTATATTTTGAGATAGAGGCAATATTTAAAGAAGCCTTGACTATGGTTTTTTCATCCTATTTCTCGGGATTATTTCTAAGACATAATTGCATGCATATATTTGCATCACCAAATATACTACCTATTTGGTTGTATAATTAAGAGGATTATTTCTCACCATTATTTTTAAAGAAGCCTATTTGGTTGTAGACTCGGAAACAACATATACTCACTCCATCCGGCATTAACTGACTCATATTAGTCTAGATTCATGGAAGTAGCATATTAGCTTTGGATGCATTGCATAGGAAAAGCTTGTCCCAAATTTTCTTTGTATGTGCGACAATTATGCCATACACCTATTTCTAAGTCAAATTATGTGTTTTCATTTTCGCAAAAAAAAAGTGTTTTCGGTTGTGCAACCAAATAGCGTCTACTATCCATTTATGTATTTTCTATTACTGCAATATCGAGTATGTCATCGCATCTCATTCCTTTTTTCTAAACAGGGAGTGTAAAATTTGACCTCTCCATTAGTCCATGCACACATCAATTTTTTTTATGAAGTTCCAATATCAAATTTGTTACGCCTGATCACGTAAGATTGATACATGCATCAACTATCTAAAACGATTAAACATATAACATCTACCCATCTTGTATTATGCTAAATGTTGTCGTCTGGACCGACTGAAGATATCCCGAGCAACCATCAACAACTAGGGTTGCATCTAGAAATTGTAAGCTCCTGCTGATCCAGGTGAAGGAAACACCATAGCTGGATTCAGTGTGTGGCCATACGAATAACCTGCAAAATGTGAAACATTTTTGTCTACAATTCCATATTGACCAACATACAACTGAAACAGATATTCGCATTCTAGCCATTGTTTTCTTATCAACTCCATTGAACAAATTCTCAAACATAGATTTGATATCGGGTGGTGGAGGAATAGTGTAAGTAATATGAACAATGCTCCACGGTCCACAGGAGATGTGCAAAGGTACATGATTGAAACAAATGCTCAAGTCTCCTCTGAGCTATAACATCAACATTTCATGCACCCATTCTAATTTCTTTTAGATGGGTTATCTTTAGTCAACAAAACTTTTCCATTTAGAAACCAAATGTTTTTATTTATCTTAAGTGAGATTTTTAACTTCCATAAATATTTGTGAGGAAATCTCACATGAGCATTCATGAAGTCCGCGTACATTGATTTAACCAAAACCCGGACTCAATGAGCTTCCTAACAAATTTACCAAGCTCTGTTCAAATGGAACATCATTAAACATTGGCATAAGTGTCACCAAACTAGCCATTTATTACCAGTTAAGCTCCTTTCCAGAGAAAATTTTAGAGGTACCTGAGATGCAACACTAGACACAGAAGTATCTACTATTTCATATAATGGTGGGTACTATTGCGCCAAGAGTGCATCTCCTATCCAAAAGTCCTCCAAAAACCTAGTGGTCAAACCATCGTCAGTCTCGAAGAAACCTCACTACAAAATGGAAACCTTATGAGCAATCTTAGTGCACTTAGTACCTCCATTAGCAAATATTTTTAAACTAACATTCAGGAAACAAGTAGGTCTATGCTGCTGAATTTGTATCACAATCTTTTATTTAGGTAAAAGGGTGATGCCACCGAAATTCAACTTAAATGGGGTAATTCCCTTTGTATGTTGCTAAAAAAACATTGCCATCAGATCCTCTTAGTGAATTCCCAATATTTTTAAATAAAACTTTGTTGAGAACCCGTCTAGCCTAGGAGCTCTATTATGCACACCTGTATAGAGCAACATTAACGGGTCAAAATCCCCTTCGACAATAGAGAAAGGCTTTGTTGCCAGATACAAGGAGGTAATTACCGTCACAGATGACCCCCTTTTGGAAACGTTCTTAATGACCTTATCATCTACGATTATTTTGCTTTACACCTGTTTGCACCGAGCTATTATTTTCTCTGCCTAAATCTATAATTTATAGCGCATTAAAATGTCACACAATACAAGCACTAAAACAGTAACATGTTTCATTCATGTCACACACAAATGTTACGTTACATTTCAATCACAATATGACCAAGTACACAGTCATTTTGACAACAATAGTATCTCACTAAACCACAATATGACCGGTTACATTTCTAACATAATTGATTTCATTCATAACATAGATCACTAATCTGGTTGAGAAACGGGAGCAACCAACCCATATTTTGTCTTCTCTGTCATGGACGTCCTCTGGTTAGACTCTAGGTCAGGGCACGACCCCTTCCACGACCAATACCCGGACATCTTTGCCATCGCGGTGCGTTAAAATTGCACGGTGGCAAGTGCAAGGGAGAATGGGAAATGAGGCATTTCGTTTAGGAGAACCTCCAGACCCACAAAATGTGCCCAGTGGGTGGTTGGCCTCCGTCAAGCGTTCGACCGGGTCTCTCTCAATACAGATTGTGGTAGGGTCACATGGGCCCTAGAGGCCTAGTGCCAATTCACTGTTAGGTCGATGTACATGCAGCTCTACCTGGGCCATAATAACCCTCATCTAGCAGCTATCCGGAAGATATCTATGCCATCGAAGATCAAAATTTTCCTTTGCAACTTGCTAGGGGAGGCTACCATTAGGGGGATAAATTCGCAAACGTTGGGGTCCAAGTCATGGAACTTGTGCCCTATGAGATTAGTTCGAGGATGTGGATCATGTCTTCTTTGATTGCCACCTAGCCAAGTTCATGTGGAGCTGTGCTAGGGAACTATTGTAGGTGACATGGGGTTCTCTTGGGATATATTGCGCGTATCTAAGACCTTTAAAGGACAATGTAGATGGGTCTTTTGGATTTCATTTGCAGCGCAATGCTAGGCCCTTTGGATGACTAGCAATAAACTTGTTACTAAAGCTGGCATTCCTAAATAACAGGATGCTTTTCTTTTTCATGTCATTACCTTTCTTTGGCAATGGCTTCCGGCGGTGAAGACGAAGGACAAGAAAGCGTTGTCACTTGAGATATCTAAGTTTAGGACGATGCACTACTCTCTTACGGAAGAGTGTCAGTGGTATGTTTGGCTTTCTTGCCCTCATCTATGTTGCCTACGGCTATGTTCGAAACTTTTATGTGGCTTTTGTTAGCCTGAATAGCTGGCATTTGTTGTATTGAATTGCTATGGTTAGTGGAATAAGAGCATATCCAATCAGGGGCCCTAAAACCACCATAAGGGCTACCGGGGGTGCCGGCGGTCAAATTCATGCCCAGCCCGTCCTTCCCCCAAATTTTTTGGCCTCGGCGCGACTCGTTTTGTTATCCGGCGCCCTAGGCCGAACACAACCCACGGCAGGGGGATATACCGGATGGCATGAGAGAGGGGAAGAAGAAGGCGCGCGAGTGGTTGGTCACCGTGGGCCACCCCTGTCAGCGTCAGCATCCTTGCCTGTCGCGCGCTGTGATGTGATACGTCCAAAACGTATCTACTTTCCCGAACACTTTTGCTATTGTTTCTCCTCTAATTTGTGTGATTTTGATATAAATAACACATACTGACGCTATTTTCAGCAGAATTGCTTTGGTGTATAGTTTTTTGTGCAGTAAATCAACTTTTAGGAAAAATCCAGGAAAATATCACAAAACTCCTATTTTACCAGAAGACACGCGGAGCCAGAAGACGAGACAGATAAGGGCCACGAGGGGCCCACACCACCTGGTGGCGCAAGCCAGGCCAGGCCGTGCAAGGGGGTGGTGTGGCCGCCTCGGTCTCCCTCTCGACCTCTCCTTCCGCCTACATATGCCCTTTGACCTAAAAACACATGGGAGTTAGACGTTTTTCCAGATAGAGTTCCACTATGCCGCCACCACTAGAAACCGCGATTCGGAACCAGAAACTCTGTTCTGGCACCTGATGTGGCTCGAAGACATAGAGCCTGTTGGGAGACCCCAAGAGGAAGGTGTGATGAGCACATCAGCAAGTTTTTCCTCAGTTATGAAACCAAGGTTATCGAACCAGTAGGAGTAAGGAAACAACTCCAAGGTGTTGCTAACAACTTGGAACCTGCACAACACAAACTCAAAACTTTGCCGCAACTTACAGTGAGGTTGTCAATATCACTAGTTTGCTGAAAACAAAGGATTAAACATATAGTATGGACTATAGTAGTTGCTTGTAAAAAGTAAATGGTAACAGTAGATGATGTATCAATAATAAAGATTGGACCGGGGTTCACATTTCACTAGAGGTGTTTTTCTTAAGATAGATAACATGCTGGGTGAACAAATTACAGCGGGGCAATTGACAGATTGAGAAAGCATACCAATGCATATACTAGACATATTGAATCCTATGAGATTTGATTGGGCATTACAACAATATACATAGACCGTAATACAACTCCATCTATGACTAATAATCTACCTTCAGGTTATCATCCGAACCCACTCCAGTATTACGTTGCAAGCAACATATAATTGCATCAAGCAATGTGTGTAAAGTAAACAATACGATTGCTCCATGAACAAAGGATTGTTGTTTTCTCCCTAGTAGCAACAACACATCTACAACCTTAGAGATTTCTGTCATTTCCCCAGATTACTAGAGGCATGAACCTACTATCGAGCATGAATAATCCCTCTTGGAGTTGCAAGCATCTACTTGGCCAAGATAGCTACTAACAACGGAGAGCATGCAAGATCACAAATAACATAGACATGCTAGAATCGATAATCAATCTGACATAGTATCTCAATATCCATCGGATCCCCGCAAACACAACAAGTATGATTATAAATAGATGATATTGATCATGAACGGAGCTGACAAGATCTAAATATGAAAGCACAAAGGAGGAGAAACAACCATCTAGCTACTGTATGGACCCATAGTCTAAGTGTGAACTACTCACGCATTACTCCGGAGGCTGGCATGGTGATGAAGAAGGCCTCCGGGATGAGATTCAGATCCCCCCTTATCTAGGGACGATGGTGGCGGCTATGGACTGTTTCATGGAGATTTGATCGGGTCCTTAGGGTTTCTGCATCGGGGTGATTTTATAGGCGAAATGGCAAGGTTGGTGGGCGCCCGATGGGCCCACACCTAGGGCTGGCGCCACCCCCCTAGGCCATGCCACCACCAGGTGTGGCCGCCTCGTGGCCCCACTTCGGTTGCCCTCCAGACTCTGTGTTCCTTCTGGTAAAATATTGACTTTGGCTTTTGTCTCGTCCAATTCCGAGAATATTTCCTTACTAGCTTTTCTGAAACCAAAAATAGCAGAAAATAGGCAACTGGCACTACGGCATCTTGTTAATAGGTTAGTCCCAGAAAATGTATAAAAATACCTCAAAGTGTAGATAAAACATAACAAAGTTGGTACTAAACAAGCATGGAACATAAAAAATTCTAGATACGTTTACGACGTATCAAGCATCCCCAAGCTTAACTCCTGATCGTCCTCAAGTAGGTAAGTTATAAAAAGAATAATTTTTGAGGTGACATGCACCATCACAATCTTGATCAAAATATTTGTAAAGCATTGATAGCTGGGATCAAAGTACTCTAAACATGAGCATGATAGATGTAGATCTAACAATAAGACATAGTAACTATGTTGTAATCATGCAAGGTACAAACAAAGATCATGAATAACAATGCATTGAAAGACGTTTGTTTGTTTCACATACAGAAAACATAGCATATGTGGTTGATGGTAGCTCAAATCACTATAGAGCTTCGTTGGGAGTCTCCAAGAGGAAGGTGTGATGAGCACAACATCAAGTCTTCCCTCTGTAATAAACCAAGGTTATCGAACCCGTAGGGGGAAGGAAACGACTCAAAGGTGTTGCTAGCAACTTGGAAACCTGCACAACACAAACTCAAGACTTTGCCCCAACGAACAATGAGGTTGTCAATCTCACTAGTTTAGTGAAAACAAAGGATTAAATGTATGGTGTGGAAGATAATAGTGGTTTGCAGAAAGGTAAACAGTAACAATGGAAGATGTATCAATGGTAAAGATTGGACCGGGGTCCATAGTTCACTAGAGGTGTTCTACTTAAGATAACAAACATGGCATGCTGGGTAAACAAATTACAGCAGGGCAATTGACAGGACCGAGCAAGGCATAACAATGCAATACTAGACATTCATGATCCTATGAGATTCGATTAGGCAATACAACAAGATACATAGACCGCCATCCAATTGCATCTGTGACTAGTAATCTACCTTCAGGTTATCATCCGACCCCCCTACAGTATTAAGTTACAAGCAACGGATAACTGATTTAAGTAAAGTGTGTAAGGTAAACAATCCACTTGTTCCATGAACAAGAGACCGTTGTTTTCTCCCTAGTAGCAACAACACATCTACAACCTTAGATATTTCTGTCACTTCCCTTAGATTAAATAGAGGCATGAACCCACTATCGAGCATAAATACCCCCTCTTGGAGTCACTAGCATCTACTTGGCCAAGACAGCTACTAGAAATAGAGAGCATGCAAGATCACAAACAACACAAACATGATAGAATCAATAAGACAAAACCATTAATCAATCTGCACATAGTAATCTCAATATCCATCGGATCCCCACAAACACAACATGCATGATTACAAATAGATGATCTTGATCTTGAAAGGAGCTCACAAGATCTAAACATGGTAGCACAAAGGAGGAGATACAACCATATAGCTACCATAGTCCAAGTTGGAACTACTTATGCTTCATACCGGAGGCTGACATGATGAAGAAGGCCTCCAAGATGATCTCCCTCCGGCAGGGTGCCAGGAAGAACTTCAGATCCCCGGATCTAGGGACGATGGTGGCAGCGGCTATGGACTATTTCGTGGAAGATTGATCGGGTACTTAGGGTTTGGTATCGAAGGCTCTTTATAGGCGAAGAGGCAAGGCAGGGGGCACCTAGGGCGGTCGCACCCCCAGGCGCGGGCCCACCCATGCCGCGTGGCCAGGTGGTGTGGCCCCCTGGTGGCTCTTCTCCGTCTCGTACTTTGGCTTCGTGTTCCCCACGGTAAAATATTGACTTTGGCTTTTGTCCCGTCCAATTCTAAGAATATTGATTTTCTGCCTTTTCTGGAACCAAAAACAGAAGAAAACAGGCAACTGACACTTTGGCATCTTGTTAATAGGTTAGTACCAGAAAACATATAAAAACACCTCGAAGTGTAGACAAAGCAAAGCAAAGTAGATACTAAACAAGCATGGAACATAAAAAATTCTAGATAAGTTTCCGACGTATCAGTGGTATTCAGCTTCTCCTTCATGGTGTAGCAAAACATAAATGCATAGGACACCTTCAAAGTTCATAAGGGTGACTAGATACAAATAGTTTAAGAACAAGCAATATCAACATTATGAATCAATCATTAAGTTCTGGGACAATGCACATTAAACTAAGAATGACAACTATGCTCTCTTAATTGGTGCATAAAGATAGAAGATGGAGACTCAACATAAAAGTAAGAAGAAAGGCCCTTCATAAAGGGAAGCAGGGATTTCAAGTTTCATAAAGAGCTTCCAGAAATTATGGTACTTATTAGCTTTTAGCTCTCATTGACCCTATCATAAGCATCTGAAGTGATTAAGGTTAAAGTGAAACAAATATGAAGTATATGCTTGACAAGTCATAAGTTGGCAATCTCATGTCCCTTGAGTACGAGGGTCGTTCCTCGTGCTACTCAACTTTAGTCACAAGCAAGTTCTTGTCATTATAAGTATATGTGTATCATAAAGAACTGCCAATGGGGTACCCCTTGCCTCATGACACAGGAGCTATCCCATATCAAAATGACAAGGCAAGAGACAATGAGAATCTCAGCGATCTTTTTATTTGCTATTTGCATAGGTTTTTATTGAAGATGCTTCACAGATTGCTCATTATGGTTATGCTGCAAGTTTCCATCAGGATTAGCCATGGCTTAGGCTAGCCGCCCAGGCATTTCTCTAACACATATACAATACTCCATGGACTTACAATCTCCCCTTTTATTTCACACCGCCGACATGCATAAACAAAAGATCATGATGTCAACTGGATAATATGTACAAATATTGAAAGTGTTCCCCATGATAACATGGTTCTGCTAATTCCCAGCTTATGAGTGCAAGCATATAGACAACATAGATGACACAATGGTTCAAGTTTATTAGGTGCAAGATAGTAAAGTGTGCCATCAAGTTTGTGAGAGCTTTAATCACTAATTTTCTCATAACAAGTTTAATTTGGAAGATAGATAAAACATGAATATACTTGGAATGGTGTAACACACCATGCATAGGAATTTATAGTGGACTCTTTGGAATAACTTGGTTTCTTGGGAGTTGGATGCATGAGTAGAGCTTACTCAATACAAGTGGAGGCTAGAAAAAGACTGGGAGTGACCAACTAAGAGAGCAATAATGGCCATAATCATGCAAAATGACAAAACATTATCAATTAAATCATACAGTGGTATCACAAGTCATAAAATAAATGATCATAGAGGCTAAGGTGATTGGTTCATAGTCTTAACATGGTGTAAGCATGTGCCAAGTCAACCCAAACAAAACATCAAAGGAGAATACCACAATATTATGCTTTTGTATGCTAAAACAACACATGATTCTTTCAACGCACATTAAGCAATCTCAATTGTTTGGAACAAGTCATGCTAAATCAATTATCACTAAGCATAAGGTCAAAGCAACATCTAGCATGGCATGATAAAGTCTAAGCCACGGTCAAAACAAGCTCCCTTTTGTACCACTTAAGCATGAAACTCTCTACTCTTTTCCAACACCAATCAACTTATTTGAAACAAAAATGCGAAAGCATGGGTCCAACTACTTTATTCAGCAAACCAAACAAAAGAAAACCAAAAACTAAAACTAAGTCGCTCCAAGAACAACACAAAAGTGCATGAAACAATAAAAAGGAAGTGTCTAGAAAGAGACCTGAGATTTTTATTGATGAAGAAGGGGATTCCTTGGGCATACCCAAGCTTTGATGCTTGTACCTCTTGAATATTTCTTGGGGTGACACGGGGTGTCATCCCCAAGCTTGAGCTTTTGTCCATTCTTCATCTCATCACATCATTCTTCCCCTATACTTGAAAATTTCCTTCATACAAAACTTCACATAATCTTCATTAGCAACATTAGTGTATTCAAGATAATAGGCCTTTGAGTTTAGTTTCAACATAAGTAAAACTTTCATTAGAACACAAGCTACTGTAGCAATTCATTTTAAAAGCTCAAGTGATCAAGGAGAACTCAAAAAGAAATAGACCAGCAGGTAAAAACCAATTTTTTCGAAGACCTTCTGTTGCTCAAATAGAAAAGTGTTGAACTAACGAAAGTTAGATAACAAACTGGGGCATAAGCTTAGAAAATTATAGCTCAATCCGACATATAGGGATTTTCATGAATTTTTACAGTGAAGCATAAAAATCTGTTTCGGTATAGCAACTTCCCCAAATCTTACTTCTCTCTCAATAGAGATTATTCTTGGCACAAAAACACACAAAAAGGATAAGGAGAGGTTATTACATAAGCAATAACTTCCAAGACTCAACAAAAAAACATACCAAAATTTTGGTTATCTCCCAATTAGTACTTTTCTTTAACGCCTTTAAGTTAGGCATAGGAAGCAAGAATCAAGTATTTTCAAATGAAGAAGCATTAACATCAAATTTTTCTTTAACAGGAGGATAAAAATGTATATTCTCTCTCCTTATAGGGAAGTGTTCTATACTTTTCTTGAATGGGAATTGATATTTAATGGTGCCTTCCTTCATATCAATAATGGCACCAATAGTTCTAAGAAAAGGTCTTCCCAAAGTAATAGGACAAGAAGCATTGAATTCAACATCCAAAACATAGAAATCAAAAGGGACAAAGGCATTGTTAACCATAATAAGGACATCATTAATACTCCCCATAAGTTTCTTTTTAGCATTATCATCAAGTTGGACATCTAAATAGCAATCTTCCAAAGGTGGCAAATCAAGCATTTCATAAATCTTTCAAGGAATAATAAAGACACTAAAACCAAGGTCACATAAAGCTTTGAGATCAAAATCATTCACTTTCATATTAATGATGGGTTACCAACCATCTTATAATTTCCTAGAAATAGAAGCTTTATGTTTCATTTTTTCTTCTTTAATTTTAATGAGAGCATCTGTAATGTGTTTTGTAAAAACCATATTCCTAGCACTAACATTAGGACTTCTAGTAAGATTTTGTATGAACATAATTACTTCAGAAATATTGCAACCATCAAGATCAAAATCAAACTTATCATCCAAGGTAGTAGAGTTATTGTTTCCCATAGTTCGAAAAATTTCAGCATTTTATTGGGTTTAGGCATTGTTGTAAAAGGAATGGGGACTTGTGGTTTGCTAGCATCAACATTGGTGGTGGTAATAGTACAAATTATACTATTTCTAGCAATTTCATCTTCTCTTTCCCACTTAGCATGCAATTTAGCTAACAATCTAACATTTTCATCAATTCTAACTTGTATGGCATGAGTAGCAGCAAAGGTATTTTCCATGGTTTCAGGTTTAGCAGCCATTTTATTAATCAAAGAGGATTGTGCTTCAGAAAAATATGAAATATTTTTTTAGCATTTAAAATTTTGGATTGTAAACCAGGAATTTCCCTGTTCAAATTCTCAAGTTGATGACTAATATTTTTAAAAATAGCAGATTGTTCTTCCATGGTTTTAGAGAATAATTTATTTTTCTCATATTGCATTTGCATGAAGTTTTTAGTGGATCTTTCAACTTCCAGAATCCTATCTTCAATAGGCATTCCAGATTTACCATGATAAGTATTGCTATTATTAGGAGGATATATCCTATAATTATTATTACCATAAGCATTGTTGCCAAAATTATTATTTCTAATGAAGTTTGCATCAACTTGCTCTTGTTGAGCAACCAAAGAGGCTAAAGGAACATTATTTGGATCAGTATGCGATTTTCCATTAACAAGCATAGACATAATAACATCAATTTTATCACTCAAGGAGGAGGTTTCTTCAACATAATTTACCTTCTTACCTTGGGAGCTCTCTCAGTGTGCCATTCAGAATAGTTAGCCATCATATTATCAAGGAGCTTTTTTGCAGCTCCCAAAGTAATGGTCATAAAGGTACCTCTAGCAGCAGAATCCAATAGATTTCTTGAAGAAAAATTTAGTCCTGCATAAAAAGTTTGGATAATCATCCAAGCAGTCAGTCCATGATTGGGACAATTCTTTACCAAAGATTTCATCCTTTCCCAAGCTTGAGCAACATGTTCATTATCAAGTTGTTTAAATTTCATTATTTCACTTCTCATAGATATAATCTTAGCAGGAGGACAGTATTTTCCAACAAAAGCATCTTTGCATTTAATCCAAGAATCAATACTATTTCTAGGCAAGGATAGCAACCATTCTTTAGCTTTTCCTATCAAAGAGAAAGTAAACAATTTAAGATTAATAATATCTCCATCTATATCCTTATATTTTTTGCATCTCACAAAGTTCAACAAAATTATTAAGGTGAGCAGCATCATCATTAGAACTAGCACCAGAAAATTGCTCTTTCATAACAAGATTCAATAAAGGAGGTTTAATTTCATAAAAGGTAGCATTAGGAGCAGGTGGAGAAATAGGTGTGCAAAGGAAATCATTGTTGTTTGTGCTAGTGAAATCACACAACTTTGTGTTTTCAGGAGTATTCATTTTTGCAAAAGTGAAGCAAGCCAACTGTAGTAGCAACTAAAGTAGGAACTAATTTTTTGTGTTTTTTATAAGAAAAAGAAAACCAAATGAAACTGTTTTTTTGTATTTTTTATAACAAGAAACAACCAAAACAAAAATAAAGTAAAGAGATTGGTTGTGAGAGACTCCCCTTGCGATAATCTTCTTTCTCCATGAAAGGTGACTGGCCAGGAGGAAGAGATTGAAGCTATCCTTATCTCCCCGGCAACGACGCCAGAAAAATGTTGATGTGGCTCGAAGACGTAGAGCCTACTGGGAGACCCCAAGAGGAAGGTGTGATGAGCACAACAACAAGTTTTCCCTCATTTATGAAACCAAGGTTATCGAACTAGTAGGAGTAATAAAACAAATCTAAGGTGTTGCTAACAACTTGGAACCTGCAGAACACAAACTCAAAACTTTGCCCCAACTTACAGTGAGGTTGTCAATCTCACTGGTTTGCTGAAAACAAAGGATTAAACGTATAGTGTGGAAGATAGTAGTAGCTTGTAAAAAGTAAACGGTAACAGTAGATGATGTATCGATAATAAAGATTGGACCGGGGTCCACAGTTCACTAGAGGTGTTCTCCTTAAGATAGATAACATGCTGGGTGAACAAATTACAGCGAGGCAATTGACAAATTGAGAAAGCATAACAATGCATATACTATACATCTTGACTCCTATGAGATTTGATTGAGCATTACAACAATATACATAGACCGTAATCCAACTGCATCTATGACTAATAATCCACCTTCAGGTTATCACCCGAACCCCCTCCTATATTAAGTTGCAAGCAACAGATAATTGCATTAAGCAATGTGTGTAAAGTAAACAATACGATTGCTCCATGAACAAAGGATTGTTGTTTTCTCCCTAGTAGCAACAACACATCTACAACCTTAGAGATTTCTGTCATTTCCCCAGATTATTAGAGGCATCAACCTACTATCGAGCATAAATACTCCCTCTTGGAGTTGCAAGCATCTACTTGGCCAAGATAGCTACTAACAATAGAGAGCATCCAAGCTCAAAATAACACAGACATGATAGAATCAATAATCAATTTGACATAGTATCTCAATATCTATCGGATCCCCGCAAACACAACATGTATTATTACAAATAGATGATCGTGATCATGAACATAGCTCACAAGATCTAAAGATGAAAGCACAAAGGAGGAGAAACAACCATCTAGCTACTGTACGGACCCATAGTCCAAGGGTGAACTACTCACGCATCACTCCGGAGGCTGGCATGGTGATGAAGAAGGCCTCTGGGATGATATCCCCCCTCCGGTAGGGTGACGGGAAGAGCTTCAGATCCCCCTGATCTAGGGATGATGGTGGCGGCTACAGACTATTTCGTGGAGATTTGATCGGGTCCTTAGGATTTCTGCATCAGGGTGCTTTTATAGGCGAAAGGGCAAGGTCGGTGGGTGCCCGAGGGGCCCACACCTAGGGCTGGCGCGCCCCCTAGGCCGCGTCGCCACCAGGTGTGGCCGCCTCGTGGCCCCACTTTGGTTGCCCTCCGGACTTCTCCATCATCATCACCAATGCCTCTCCATCAACCATCCATGATTCCCCCATCCATGAGTGAGTAATCCACCGCAGTAGGCTATGGGGATGGTAGGGATTGGATGAGATCTATCATGTAATTGCATAAGATTGTTAGGGCATGGTGCCTAGTATCTATTGTTAGTGCTTTTTTGACATTGTTGCAACTTGTTGTGCTTAATGCTTGTCACTAGGGCCCGAGTGCCATGATCTTAGATCTGATCATGTTATTGATTCATGATGATATTATTGTTTGTGATCTTACCTCCAAGTTGTTTACACATATTATTGTCAGGAACCTGAGGCCCCGAAGTGACAGAAATCGGTATAACCGGAGGGGATGGCTGTGATGTGAGGATCACGTGTGTTCATAGAGTGTTAATGCTTTGATCCGGTACTCTATTAAAAGGAGTTCCTTAATTGCCAGTAGATTCCCTTGAGGCCCCACTGCAACGGGCTGGCAGGACAAAAGATGTTATGCAAGTTCTCATTGCGAGCACATATGACTATATATGGAACACATGCATATGATTACTTAGTACTTTAATTCTTTATCTTATTTATCTGTAAATGCCCTTGATCTTGATATTACATGAATAGTCTTGTCCATGCAACGCCCGTCCATCCATCCCTATGCCTACCGCACTTTAATCCTGCTATTTACTATAATTGTTACCACTATCTTTATTTTACTACTGATGTTACTTTTCTATTGCTACTACAAAACTGTTTACTACAATTGTTACCACTATATTTATTTTAATCCAGGTGCAGCTAAATTGACAACTCAGTTATTAAGGCTTATAAATATTCTTTGGCTCCCCTTGTGTCAAATCAATAAATTGAGCTTTACTTCCCTCGAAGACTATTGCGATCCCCTATACTTGTGGGTCATCAAGACTATTTTCTGGCGCCGTTGCTGGGGAGCATTATAAAGTTCACTTGGAATTATTATTGTTCGCTGCTATCCATTCATCATGGGTAAAACACGTGATGGAAAAGTTCCTATTTTACCATCCACTACAAGAAGAGGTACAATTCTGAACACCTCTACTGCTCTTGATTCACCATCTGTTATGAGTAAGCTCCTTAGACCACCACCACATACACATGTTACACATACTGCTACTTCTGCCAAATCTGAAATTGCTTCTGATACTCATGATGTTACTTCTACTATGCTTATGAGAGTGGTTCATTAGGTCCTTTCATAGATGCTACAATTGCTAGAACTATAATGGGAAACATTGAAACTCCTAATGAAGATATTACTACACCTGTTAGCACCTGAGTCTAGAGAGAGACCTAGCTATGATATTAATGATGGTTATATTGAATTGACTGATAAATTTATTGAAGAATGTCGAAACACACATGGTGCAAGTGCTAATAAAAGTCGTCTTGAGAGACGTACTATTAGACCAAATCTATTTCCCGATGCTAAGTTTGTCACATCTCCCATAAACATTAAATATAAGGATTATGATTTCTCTCTTGATTTATCTTACATAACCATTATTGAGAAAGAACCTTTTTGTGGGACTGAAAATGAAAGTGTTGTGTCACATATGACCGAGCTTTCTATCATGAGTGGCTTATTTTCTAATGATATTAAGATGCGTACCTACTTTGTTGCTAAAATTTTCCCTTTTTCATTGAAAGGAGAGGCTAAAGCTTGGTTTAATAATTTACGTCTTGGATCCATTGATAGGCCCGATTGATTGACACTTTATTTTAGAAATATTTCCCTCCTAGTGCTCGACATGCCATATTGCAGGAACTTTTTGATTTTAAACAGGGAGAAAAGGACAAATTGCCTAAATCTTTGGCAAGGTTTTGTGCTTTAATTCATGCACATCCTAGATGTCCATTACCTAAAAATGAGCTTCTTGATATATACTATAATGGACTAATTGATGAATCTAGGACATACCTGGATAGTTGTGCTGATTGTGTTTTCAGGAAAAGAACTCCTAAAGAAGTTGAGGAATTAATGGCTGAAATAAGCAAGAATTACGATGATTGGACTACACCTGATCCAACTACACCTGAACCAACTATGCCTGAGCCAACCCCAACACCAACACTAAAGAAGAGAGGAGTGATTGAACTAAATGATGAAGGGATGAAGGAAGCTAAGAAATGTCTTAAGGAGAAGGGTATTAAATCTGAAGATGTGAAGAATTTACCTCCTATAGAAAAATTATGTGAGACAATATCACACTCATCCACTATTGAGGTACACTCTCTCCAACATTTTGATGAAGGTGATATTCCTTATTCTAAACCTCCTGATCAACGCTTAGAAGAATTTGATATCTTTATTGTTAAGCAAGATAATTTTAATAAGAGAGTGCAAAATCATTTAATGGAAAACTCTAGAGCTATTAATGAGTTGAAAGATATTGTGGAAAGAACCTCCAATGATGTTAAAATGCTTGTTAAACATTTACAAATGGTTCAAACTCAAATTGATCAGCTTACTAAAGTTCAAAAAGATTTGCTAGTTAATGCTTCTAGAGAAAAGCATGCTTATGAAATTATAACTAGGAGTGGTGCTTCCATTCAGGATCCTTTATATCCTGAGGAACATCCTAAGAGAATTGAGCAGGATTCTCAACAAGCTGAAAATATTGGTACTTCTTCTAAGAGAAACAAAAAGAAACATAAAATAGTTGTAGAATCTTCTGAACCTGCTATAGATCCTAATAGTATATCTTTCTCTAATGCTAAAACTGAAAGTGGTAATGATACAAATGATGCTCCTGATAAGGAAGAAGTTGAAGAGGAACCTGAAAGGCACACTAAGAATACTAAGTACACTAAGGAAGATTTTGTTGCTAACAAACATGATAGTTAAAGAGAGCCTTGGGTTCAAAAACCAATGCCTTTCCCTGATAAGAAACACAAGTCAAAGGAAGAAGAACACTATAACAAGTTTTGTGAGTGGATGAAACCTTTATTTTTGCAAATTCCTTTGACCGATGCGATTAAATTGCCTCCTTATTCAAAGTATATGAAAGATATTGTCTCTAATAAAAGGAAGATTCCTAATGAGGAAATTTCCACTTTGCTTGCTAATTATTCCTTAAATGGTAAGGTTCAACGAAGCATGGAGACCCAGGGATTCCAACTATTCCTTGTTCTATTAAAAATAATTATGTTAGAACTGCTTTGTGTGATTTGGGAGCAGGAGTTAGTGTTATGGCCTTTTCTCTCTACAAGAGACTTCAATTGGAAAAATTGATACCAACCGATATATCTTTGCAAATGGCTGATAAGTCTACTACTATTCCTGTTGGTATATGTGAGGATGTTCCTGTTCAAGTGGCTCACAACTGTTTGATATTAACTGACTTTGTTGTGCTTGAGATGCCTGAAGATGATAATATGTCTATTATTCTTGGGAGACCTTTTCTTAATACTACATGTGTTATCATTAATTGTAATAAAGGAAAAGTATCTTTTAATGTTAATGACAAGGAGCATACTGTTTATTTCCCCAAGAAAATTGATAAGACTTATGGCCTAAATTCAATTGAAAATATTGAGGGCATCAAAGTTGGAGAAATATATTATCCCATACCACAAGAAAATTATGAAACTATTATGATTGGGACTATTGCTATCAAGATTGAGGTAACATAATAATTTAGTGAAATGCAAAGTTTTGTTTCATTTAAAATTGTTTTGGTAACAAGACTTGATCAACCTTGTTAACAAAGGAATTTTAATAAACAAAACAATGTTTTCACCATGATTATCCTTGCTCACTTTTATTTTCTCTACTCCAATCTTTGCTCTTCTTCTTGTTCGTCTTTGTTTTGATAGTAGCTTGCATTTTAATGAACTTTTTTAGTTTTAGTTTGCTTTTGCAACTTTCCAAAATATTTTTCTGCGAGAAAACCATTTATCAATACCTGAAAATTGCTTAAAAATAAAGTTTCCCGAAAAATTCCAGAAAATTCATATTAAATTTTTACGCCAAAAAGGGGCAGAGAGGTACCTGGGGTGACCCAGAGGGGTCCACCAGGCATGCACACCACCTGGTGGCCAGGCCAGATCAGGGGCACGCCTGGCCATGGTGTGGGCCACCCCTGGCCCTCCACTTACTCTCTCACTTGCTACTCCACTCTCTCTCCCGAGAAAACACCGGAAAATTTCTCAAAGCTTGAATTCTTGCTGTTCTTTCTCGCGATTTTAGATCTCCTTGCTCAGCCCACCTTAGCTGCTGATTTTTGGAGGGATTGCTCTCCGGTATGTGTCTCCTCCGCTTGCCCAATTAGATTTTTGATTGGTGGATTCTATCTTGAGTATTTTTCTACTATAAGTGACAGGTTATGTGAGTTCGCATGCTTGTTCTATGCTTAGATAAATCATTTTGATGCATGTTTAGCCCTCTTACAAGTACCTATAGTCGTTTCCCATCAATTATTAGCTTTGAAATCACTTAGTTTGATGTTTGTCTAAAAATTTCAAAAAAAAAAAGATGAGTGAACATCAGTTGAATCAACATGAATTAAGGGTACCTAGGATTATGAAAGTCCACCGTGAGGAGAAAGTTTCCCCTTCTATTTATCCATGCCCCGAATTCATGAGAGCTATAGGGATTTTTCAAGATTTGCAGACTCTAATTTCTAATGCAGGGTTGGAGCATTTTGTTGGAGATGAACCTTACCAAATGTGAAACTGACTATGTCTGTGGTGTAGGATTTTTGATTTAGTTGGTCCTTGCGTAACCCCATGGTTCACTACAGAATTTACAATGTAGCTGTCAATATCCCTTTTTTGTGCAGCTATCAAAGTGCCACAGTGGGGTTCATGTGAGAGGATTATGGAGCGACCCACGCCACTCATGGACTTATATGCGGAAATTTGCCAAGGGAGCAGCTTCTCAAAGGAGAGTGTTAAAATTCGAAATATTCACCTCCCATCTATTTGATATTTTGCCTACTTTATTACCAAGTGTGTTGTTGCTAGGAAGACTATTAGTAAATTATCTTCATATGATCTAGCTTTTATCTCAGCTGCTCTGAATCGGGATAGGACTTATAACTTGGGTGTTCTGATAGCTTTCCGTCTTGCTGCTAACCGCGAGAAAGGTGGAATTTGTTGAGGCCTCATTGCCTCTCGATTATTAGCTTTGCATGGTTTATCGCCTCATCACTCAGACTTACAGTTTCCCATACAAAGGATTGTTCTTAATTCCATGATACATCATAAATTTGTTTCTTTGTGGGCTAGATTGAGCAATTTATCTTATGAAATAAACTTTCTCAAGAGTGGATGGAGAGGAGGTAAGTCCGAGCGAACGGTCCTTTTGCCTGCACCTGCTTTGTTTAACTTTGATACCAGGCAAGGATGGTCACTCACGGAGGAAGAGCTTGACACATACATGGAGGAGCTCTCCCAGCAAGAGTTGAATGTTGGAAGGGAGGCAGATGATAATTCAGTCCATCCCTCCAACACGGGGGATCCTTCATACCAGCAACCCACTTAAGATTGGGGCGCTACTTCTTCTTCTTCACGAGGGCCTGATTATGATCATTCTTACGATGACCCGCCAGCTTGGAGTTCCTATCGGTGTTGGGATTGATCTCCACTTAGGCCAAAAGCCTAAGCTTGGGGGGAGGTACACCGACATCACAGTCATCTACATATCATGTGCCGTCAGTACTTTGCATATCCATGTTTCGCTTTCTTTTTAGTTTTTATTTCTGTATTCCAAAACACAAAAGGACCAAAAATATTTGTGTTGTTTCTCTTTGTCTACTTCTTTAGCTTATAGCTTGGGTTTGCTTCACCCTCTTTTAGCTTTGGTTTGTTATAATAAAAATCCAAAAAGATTTTGTTTGCTTTTTTCCTTCGGTTCTTGTTTAAAAAAATGAAAACCCAAATATATTTGTTGTTCTTTTTTTGTTTGTAAAGTTCATTGCAGGGTTCAGTTGTCCTCAGTGACTCCTTTGGAGTTTGGTTTTATATTATTATTCAAGCCACACAAGTGAAAGACAATGATGATTTATGACAACTCGAGGTGTGGTAAGAGGCTGGTATGAACTCTTTTTGTTTTCATTTTTGTACATATACTCATCATTGTGGGCATTCTTAGTCTGTTCATGTAGGGTGTATGTTATTTAATGGATGCTTAATAGTTCTTGCTCTCTTATGATTAGTTCCAACTTGCTAATAGTTTGTAGCATGTCATATAAATGTTTGCTTGCATTGCTCTATTCATAACTTGGTATGACATTGTGGTATCCTCCTCTGAATGTTTCATTTGAATCAACTAGGCACATGCTCATGCATGCATAAGACTGAACAAAAGTCATTTAAGCCTCGATGATTTATTTTGTCTCAGAGTTCTTGTTTCACTTTTATGCCATAATTAATTTTGTTTTGTCGCAAGCATGATTATGACAGTTACTGCTCTCTCGATTGTCGCTCCCTTTATATTGATAGACTTCACTTGCATTGAGTATGAGTTCTACTCGTGCATCCAACTCCCCAAAACCAAAATTGTCAAAAAGTGTCCACCATATCTATCTATTAGCATTATTGCTATTCCGTGCATATTTATTATGCCTTGTTGATACGTTGGAAACGTATCTATAATTTTTGATGTTCCATGCTTGTTTTGTATCTACTTTGCTTTGCTTGTCTACACTTTGAGGTGATTTTTACATGTTTTCTGGTACTAATCTATTTACAAGTTGCAACAGTGCTAGATGCCTATTTTCTGCTGTTTTTGGTTTCAGAAAAGTTAGTAAAAAATATTCTTGGAATTGGACGGGACAAACGTCAAAGTAAATTACTTTCCGTGGGGAACAAGAAGTCCAGAGGAGAGCCGGAGGGGCCAGCCAGGGGGCAGACCCACCCCAGGCGCGGGGGTAGGTGGGCCCGCACCTGGCTAGGGTTGGGTGGCCCTGGCCGCCTCCCGGTATCGCCCCTTCGCCTATAAGAAGCCCCCGATGCAAAAACCCTGAGTACCCGATCAGAAATCCACGAAACCGTCTGTAGCCGCCACCACCATCGTCCCTAGATCGGGGTGGATCTGAAGTTCTTCCCGGCACCCTGCCGGAGGGGAGATCATCCCGGAGGCCTTCTCTCCGGTATGATGCGTGAGTAGTTCCACCTTGCACTAAGGGTCCATGTAGTATCTAGATGGTTGTATCTCCTCCTTTGTGCTTTCATGTATAGATCTTGTGAGCTCCATTCATGATCAAGATCTAATCTATTTGTAATCATGCATGCTGTGTTTGCGGGGATCCGGTGGATATTGAGATTATTATGTTGGTTTGATTAATGGTTTTATCTTTATGATTCTATCATGTCTGTGTTGTTTGTGATCTTGCATGCTCTCCGTTGCTAGTGGTTATCTTGGCCAAGTAGTTGCTAGTGACTCCAAGAGGGGGTATTTATGCTCGATAGTGGTTCATGCCTCTAGTTTCCAAGGGAAGTGACAGAAATCTCTTCGGTTGTAGATGTGTTGTTGCTAATAGGGAGAAAACAACGGTCTCTTGTTCATGGAACATGTGGACTGTTTACCTTACACACTTTGCTTAAAGCAGTTGTCTATTGCTTGCAACTTAATACTGGAGGGGTTCAGATGATAACCTGAAGGTGGAATTCTAGTCATAGATGTAGTTGGATGATGGTCTATGTATATTGTTGTATTGCCCAGTCAACCTCATAGGATCTTTCTGGCTAGTAATTGCATTGTTATGCCTTGCTCAGTTCTTGTCAATTGCCCCGCTGTAATTTGTTTACCCTTCATGCCATGTTGTTTATCTAAGGAGAGCACCTCTAGTGAACTATGGACCCCGGTCCAATCTTTACCATTGATACATCTTCCACTGTTACTTGTTTACTTGCTGCAAACCATTACCTTCCACACCATACGTTTAATCCTTTGTTACAGCAAACCGGTGAGCTTGACAACCTCACTGATTCGTTGGGGCAAAGTCTTGAGTTTGTGTTGTGCAGGTCTCCGCGTTGCTTGCAACACCCGTGTGCCGTTTCCTTCCTCCTACTGGTTCGATAACCTCGGTTATTTACTGAGGGAAACTTGCTGTTGTGCTGCTTCACACCTTGCTCTTGGGGTTTCCAACAGACTACACATCAAGCACCAAGTTCTCTGGCGCCACCAAGGAGTCATCAACAAGTTTTCTGGCACCATTGCCGGGGAGGCTAAGGACGTCTTCACTAGGGGAGTCCTCCACTTCCTTTCTCTTTACTTTGTTTTTAGTTTTATTTGTTTCTTTTGCTTGGTTTTGTTTGCCTCTTTTAAAAAAAACCCAAAAAATTAGTCTAGTATGGTTTGCTTTCTTTATTCAAAAACACAAAAAATTAGTTCCTACTCTAGTTGGTGGTCTATTATTGCCTTGCTTGGTCATGCTTTCTATAAATGGATGGTTTCTTTGAAACTAATTCTTATTGGCAAGGTGGGTTCACGGAAGAACAAAAGTACTATTATAAGGAACACCATTTGTCACAAAAAGGGAAACACTTATGGGAACAAATTGATAGGTTGAATACTATTGCTAAAGACGTGTGCTCTACTTATAATGTTACTTATTGCTTTGATAAAGCTTGTTGCTGCAGGAGGTATAAACACTTACCCTTTCAATGTGAGTATAGTGATAATGTTACCATAGCTTCCTATGTTAAAGGAAATTATGATTTTTCTGATGTGGAACAAATTGAAGAATTTATTGCCTTCAAGGGTGCATTTGAACTTGCCAGTTTGCTTGAAAATACCGATGATGCACCTTATAAACATGAGGTTTTTGAGATACTTAATTTTTGCTTTGATAATTACAAGGAGAAAATGGCTATATTCTTGAATATTTTAATAGGTGTTTTCCACATTTGGAAGAGACTAATGCCTTGCAGGAGCCTATGGGATAAGAAAATGTTGAAACTGGAAGCTCATTAGATGAAAAAGAGGTCATAAACAAAAGGAGGAGGAATGGAAATACCCATGCCTACCTTCTAATGAGAGTAACTCTTTATCCCTTACATTATTTGATTGTCCCCCATGCTTACCAAAGGAGGATAAATTTTATGTTCCTGTGGATCCTTTTGAAATATCTACTTTGGATAAAACCCGTGGAGGTTTTAATCTCACTGTTTTTGAGCTTGATAGAAATTATGAGTTTGTAGATCATGAAAAGCATGCTTTATGTGATAGCTATATTGTTGAGTTTATTCATGATGCTACTGAAAATTATCATGAGAGAGGAAAGTATGGTTGTAGAATTTTTCATGGTATTGAAACACCTCTCTATGTGCTGAAAGTTTTGAAGTTGCTCTTGTTTCATCTTCCTATGCCTGTCACTTTGTTCTTTGTGGATTTATTTGCATACAATATTTCTATGCATAGGAAGTGGGTTAGACTTAAATGAGTTTTGAATTAGCTTCTTTATGCTCTCTTTGACTTCAATTCATAATTCTTATGTGAGCATCTTCTCAAGCTATCAAGCCTAACTTAAAGGCGTTAAAGAAAAGTACTCGTTGGAAAATAACCCAAGAGTTTCCTTGAGTCTTGGAAGTTATTACTTCAGTAATGACCTCTCCTTATCCTTTTGTTTGCTTTTTGAGCCAAGAATGACCTCTAATGAGAGGGAAGTAAGATTTGGGGAGTTGCTGTCCCGAAACAGATTTCTGTCCTCCATAAAAAAATCGTGAGGAGGCTCTGTAACTCGGATTGACCTCAAAATTTACGAATAAATCCCCCATTATGTTAGATAACTTTCTTTAATTCAACACTTTTTTATTTGAGCAACAAAAAATCGGTTTCTACCTGCTGGTCTGTTTTGACAGATTTCTTCCATTATTTGCATTTGCTTCTTATTGATTCCTTTTTGAGTTCTCTTCAGGTAAATTGAGCTTTTTGAAGGAGTTACTATAGTAACTTGTGTTTTTAGTGAAAAGCCTTCCTGTTCCAAAGCTTTGCTAGTGGTTTAATATCTTTTGAATAAGCTAATGTTGCTAATGAAGATTGTGTGAAGTTTTGTATGAAGGAAAAATTTCAGGTGTAGAGAGAGAATGATGCAATGAGATGAAGAATGGACAAAAGCTCAAGCTTGGGGATGCCACCATGATTTCACCCCAAGAAATATCCAAGAGGTACAAGCGTCAAAGCTTGGGGATGCCCAAGGCATCCCCTTCTTCATCAATAAAAAGCTCAGGTCTGTCTAGACACTTCATTTTTATTGTTTCATGCACAATTGTGTTGTTCTTGGAGCGTCTTAGTTTTCCTTTGCTTTGTTTAGTTTGTTTAGTTTTCTAAAGTAGTTTGTACCCCCGTTCTCGTTGTGTTGTTTTACAAATAAGTTTGCTTGGTATTTGGAAAGGAGTAGTAAGTTCTTGCTTGAAGTGCAAGAGGACCTTGCATTGACTGTGACTTAGACTTTAGCATGACATGCTAGGTGTTGTTTTAGCATTATGCTTAGTGATTATTGTTGTAGCATGTCTTGTTCCAAACAATTGGGATTGCTTAGTGTGCCTTGAAGAAATTATGCATTGTTTTAGCATGCAAAAACATAGTATTGTGGTATTCTACTTTGATGTTTTGCTTGGGTTGACTTGGCACATGCTCACACCATGTTATGACTATGACAAGTCACCATTATCCTCTATGATCATTTAGTCCTTGACTTGTAGTACCACTCTTAGCTTTGATTAGTTTGCTTTGTTGCACTGCATGATTATGGCCATTATGGCTCTCTTAGTTGGTTGCTCTCAGTCCCTTTCTAGCCTCCACTTGTATGAGTAAGTTCTACTCATGCCTCCAACTCCCAAGAAACCAAGTTATTCCAAAGTGTCCACTATAAATTCCTATGCATGGTGTGTTACACCATTCCAAGTATATTCTTGTTGTCATCTATCTTCCAATTAAAAACTTTTTTGTTATCTGAAAACTTAGTGATTAAAGCCCTCACAAACTTGATGGCACACTTTATATTCTTTGACCCTAATAAACTTGAACCATTGTGACAACTTTGTTGTATATGCTTGCACTTATAAGTTGGAATTAGCAGAACCGTGTTGTCATGGGGAACGTTTTCAACATTGCACTTGTACCTTGTTGTACTCAGTTGATGTCATGTTCTTTTGTCTATGGATGTCACCGGTGTGAAATAAATATGGAACTTGTAAGTCCATGGAGTTTGTATCCTGTGTTAGAGAAACGCCTGGCCCTCTAGCCTAAGCCATGCCTAATCATGGTGGAAACTTGCAGCATCACCATAGTGACATCTATGAAGCATTCTTCTTAAAAAAAGATACACATTGAGAAAAGAGGAAAGAGAGAAAAAGCACCATATTCCCATGGTGCATAAGAAGAATTGCTGAGATGCTCATTGTCTGCATGCCTTGTCATTTTGGTTATGGGAAAGCTCATGTACCATGTGAAAGGGGTACCCCGTTGGCGGTTCTCAATGATATGCAAATACTTACAGTGACAAGAAATTACCTGGACCCAAAGTTGAGTATGCATGAGGTGTGGCCCTTGTATTCAAGGGGCATGAGATTGCCAACTTATACTTCGTCAAGCATATACTCCAGCTTTGCCACTTTAACCTTAACCACTTCAAGATGCTTATGATAGGGGCAATGAGGGCTGAAAGCTAACAAGTACCATAATTTTTGGAAGCTTTTTTTGAAACTTGTAATCCCCGCTCCCTTTACAAAAAAGGTCTTTCTTCCACCATTATTGAGTCTCCACCTTCTACCTTTAGGCACCATTATGAGAGCATAGTTGTCATTCTGTGTGCAGTGTTCCAAAGCTTATTAATTGATGCATATTGTGTTATTACTTGCTCTTGTGCTACTTGTTTCTAGCCACCCTTGTGAACTTTGCAGGTGTCCTATGCATTATATTGCTACTCTATGAGGGACAAGTTGATTACCACTATGCTATGTTTTCTGCATGTGAAACAACCAAACATTTTTCAATGCATATTATTCATGACCTTTGCTTGTAGCTTGTTACGTTGCATGCATAGTTACTATGTCCTATTGTTAGAACTCCATCTTTCATGTACATGTTTAGAGTTCTTTGATCCCAACTTTCAATGCTTGCAAATGGTTGGATCTTTATTGCGAGGGTGCATGTCACCTAAAAAATTATTTTGTTTATCACTTACCTACTCGAGGACGAGCAGGAGTTAAGCTTGGGGATGCCGATACGTTGGAAATGTATCTATAATTTTTTATGCTCCATGCTTGTTTTGTATCTACTTTGCTTTGCTTGTCTACACTTTGAGGTGCTTTTTACATGTTTTCTGGTACTAACCTATTAACAAGTTGCAACAGTGCCAGATGCTTGTTTTCTGCTGTTTTTGGTTTCAGAAAAGTTAGTAAATAAATATTCTCGGAATTGGACGGGACAAACGTCAAAGTTAGTTACGTTCGATGGGGAATAAGAAGTCCAGAGGAGAGCCGGAGGGGCCAGCCAGGGGGCCAGACCCACCCAAGGCGCGGGGGTAGGTGGGCTCGCGCCTGGCTAGGGTTTGGTGGCCCTGGCCGCCTCCCGGTCTCACCCCTTCGCCTATAAGAAGTCCCCGATGCAGAAACCCTGAGTACCCGATCAGAAATCCATGAAACCGTCTGTAGCCGCCGCCACCATCGTCCCTAGATTGGGGGGGGGATCTGAAGTTCTTCCCGGCACCCTGCCGGAGGGGAGATCATCCCAGAGGCCTTCTCTCCGGTATGATGCGTGAGTAGTTCCACCTTGCACTATGGGTCCATGTAGTAGCTAGATGGTTGTATCTCCTCCTTTGTGCTTTCATGTATAGATCTTGTGAGCTCCATTCATGACCAAGATCTAATCTATTTGTAATCATGCATGTTGTGTTTGCGGGGACCCGATGGATATTGAGATTATTATGTTAGTTTGATTAATGGTTTTATCTTTATGATTCTATCATGTCTGTGTTGTTTGTGATCTTACATGCTCTCCGGTGCTAGTGGTTATCTTGGCCAAGTAGTTGCTAGTGACTCCAAGAGGGGGTATTTATGCTCGATAGTGGGTTCATGCCTCTAGTTTCCAAGGGAAGTGACATAAATCTATTCGGTTGTAGATGTGTTGTTGCTACTAGGGAGAAAACAACGGTCTCTTGTTCATGGAACATGTGGACTGTTTACCTTACACACTTTGCTTAAAGCAGTTGTCTGTTGCTTGCAACTTAATACTGGAGGGGGTTCAGATGATAACCTAAAGGTGGATTCTAGTCATAGATACAGTTGGATGACGGTCTATGTATATTGTTGTATTGCTCAATCAACCTCATAGGATCTTTCTGGCTAGCAATTGCATTGTTATGCCTTGCTCAGTTCCTGTCAATTGCTCCGCTGTAATTTGTTTACCCTTCATGCCATGTTTTTTATCTAAGGAGAGCACCTCTAGTGAACTATGGACCCCGGTCCAATGTTTACCATTGATACATCTTCCACTGTTACTTGTTTACTTGCTACAAACCATTACCTTCCACACCATACGTTTAATCCATTGTTATAGCAAACTGGTGAGCTTGACAACCTCACTGATTCGTTGGGGCAAAGTCTTGAGTTTGTGTTGTGTAGGTCTCCGCGTTGCTTGCAACACCTGTGTGACGTTTCTTTCCTCCTACTGGTTCGATAACCTCAGTTTCTTACTGAGGGAAACTTGCTGTTGTGCTGCTTCATACCTTGCTCTTGGGGTTTGCAACGAAGCGTCCCACGACAAGTGGTGGGCGCCATCACTTGCATTCTTCCAAATAAACTATTTTCTTGTTATGAGAAAGTTAGTTAGTAAAGCTCTCATGAACTTGATGTCACACTTTATTTTATTGCACTTAATAAACTCGAACCATTGTGACGTTCTATGTAGTTATATGCTTGCAAATTATAGGCTGGAAGTTAGCAGAACCATGTTGTCATGGGAACGCTTTCAACACCTGTAATTATTATCCAGTTGATATCATGCTCTTTTGTTTATGGATGTCAGCAGTGTGAAATAAAAGGGGAGCTCGTAAGTCCATGGAGTTATGTATATGTGTTAGAGAAACGCCTGGGCGGCTAGCCTAAGCCACGCCTAATCATGGTGGAAACTTGCAGCATAACCATAATGAGCATTCTTTGAAGCATCTTCAATAAAAACCTATGCAAATAGCAAATAAAAAGATCGCTGAGATGCTCATTGTCTGTTGCCTTGTCATTTTGATATGGGATAGCTCCTGTGTCATGGGGCAAGGGTTACCCCATTGGCGGTTCTCTATGATACGCATATACTTACAATGACAATAACTTACCGATGACTAAAGTTGAGTAGCATGAGGAACGATCCTCGTACTCAAGGGACATGAGATTTCCAGTTTATGATCTGTCAAGTATATAACTCGTAGTTGACCTCACTTTAACCTTAACCATTTTAAAGATGCTTATGATAGGGGCAATGAGAGCTCAAAGATAATGAGTACCATACTTTCAGGCATTTGGAAGCCTTTCAAACTTTTTAATCTTCTCTTTCACTTCTATGTCGAGTCACCATTTATTCTATGAGCACCTTCCTGAGAGAATAACTATCATTCTTAGTGTAATGTGCTTGTCCCAGAACACAGTTAATCGTGACATAACTTTGATGCTTGTATCTTTGATATTTTTACTTCTAGTCTTTATTTGAACTTCAGAGGTGCCTTGGAATTTATGTTTTGCTCCACAATCAAAGGCAAGCAAGATACCACTTTATCATACCTTCTTATGAGCATTACAATGTTGCTTATGCTTATGTTTCATGTTGCTTATTATTATTGTGTTGGAATCTCTTCGTAGCTTGCATGACTATTGGGTAGACTTAGTTGCATAGTCCTTATTATGAATTACTTAAGTATTTGATCATATGCTAAGAATATATACATCTTATGAAGCAAATGTGTTCGTGAAAGTTTCTTTTATCGCACTCAGTTTTCAACTGAATTGCTTGAGGACAAGCAATAAGCTAGGGAGGAAGAGTTGATACGTCCAAAACATATATACTTTCTCAAACACTTTTGCTATTGTTTCTCCTCTAATTTGTGTGATTTGGATATAACTAACACAGGATGATGTTGTTTTCAACAGAATTGCTTTGGTGTCTAGTTTTTGTGCAGGAAATCAACTTTCAGGAAAAATTCCGGAAAATATCGCAATACTCCTATTTTACCAGAAGACACATGGAGTCAGAAGACGAGACGGAGAATGGACACGAGGGGCCCACACCACCTGGTGTCGTGGGCCATGCCAGGCCGCGCCAGGGGGTGGTGTGACCGGCTCGGTCTCCCCCTCGACCTCTCCTTCCACCTACATAAGCCCTCTGACCTAAAAACACAGGGGGGTTCGATGTTTTTCCAGATAGAGTTTCATTGCGCCGCCACCACCAGAAACCGCGATTTGGAACCAGAAAATCCGTTCTGGCACCCTGCCAGGATGGGGAATTAGAGGAGTTCATCGCCATCATTATCACCAACGCCTCTCCATAAACCGTCCATGATTCCCACATCCATGAATGAGTAATCCCCCGCAGTAGGCTATGGGGATGATAGGGATTGGATGAGATCTATCATGTAATTGCATAAGATTGTTAGAGCATGGTGCCTAGTATCTACTGTTAGTGCTTTTTTGACATTGTTGCAACTTGTTGTGCTTAATGCTTTTCATTAGGGCCCGAGTGCCATGATCTCAGATCTGAACATGTTATTCATTCATGATGATATTATTGTTTGTGATCTTGCTTGCAAGTTGTTTACACATATTATTGTCTAGAACCCGAGGCCCCGAAGTGATAGAAATCGGATAACCGGAGGGGATAGCTGTGATGTGAGGATCACGTGTGTTCACGGAGTGTTAATGCTTTGTTTCGGTACTCTATTAAAAGGATTACCTTAATTGCCAGTAGATTCCCTTGAGGCCCCGCTGCAACGGGCTGACAGGATAAAAGATGTTGTGCAAGTTCTTATTGCGAGCACGTATGACTATATATGGAACACATGCCTATGATTACTTAGTACTTGGATGCTTTATCTTATTTATCTGCAAATGCCCTTGATCTTGATATTACATGAATAGTCTTGTCCATGCAACGCCCGTCCATCCATCCCTATGCCTACCGCATTTTAATCCTGCTGTTTACTACAATTTTTATCATTGTCTTTATTTTACTACTACTGTTACTTTGCTATTACTACTACAAAACTATTGCTACTGATAAAGTACTGTGAGCAAGACTATTTTCAGGTGCAGCTGAATTGACAACTCAGTTGTTAAGGCTTATAAATATTCTTTGTCTCCCTTGTGTCGAATCAATAAATTGGGCTTTACTCCCCTCGAAAACTGTTGCGATCCCCTATACTTGTGGGTCATCATGATGTTGCTTCTCACGGATCAGCCTTTGCAGGCGAGCACCGATACGTCCCGTCCGCCATGCCCCTCGCCTGACGCGCCCGACCACACATTCAATAGCAATCGGCTGTTAAAAACCCCTTCTTACTTCGCTTCTTTGCCACTCTCCCTCCTATTCGCCTCCATTCCGCCTCCTCCTTGTTCTTCCCAACCACTAAGCACCGAAGATGGCGTCACCGTGAATGGTTTCGGGTGTCACTCGATGTGCGTCCCTGAGGCTCAAGTGTTGTGGGATGTGGGCTACCTAGTGTCGCCAGACATGCTTGTCCAAAGCACTGCTCGCTAAGCGTCAGTAGCCTGCCCGTTCCACCGAATCCCGTTGGTACTGCGCGCAGCGGCGGTCTAGCGACACTTCTGGGGCACGCTCACATCGAAGGAGAGGAACGATCCCGCCTGAGATCTAGAGAACAAGGACGTGTGGGACACGTTCTTCGAGGAGCAGTGATAGGAACGCGTCGACACCTACGACAGCAATGGCCCCACTAGAGAACTGCAACGTTTAAGGGCGGACGCGGTGGTAAAGCACCCTAGGCCAGACACTCGCCGAGTTTCTGGCTACATCGCTGAAGGAAACAACCCGCGACTGACGATGCCTACACCTTAGCCGCAACCGTGATAGTCGGGCCAGCATTAGGTGCCGCGCCAACAGGCCACCAGCTCCTCCTAGATGTCTTCCTCATCAAGGTCTTCATCGCCGTCAGCACACTACTCCCCTACTCCATGACGTCGCCCCGCTTCTCTGTGCTCCTTGACCCGATGAAGGATGAGTACAAGGAGAGCCCGCCGTCGTAGATGCACAGGCATTCGGGTGGCGTCGTCGTCATCAGGGACCGCCATGCGCCTTCCCCTTTCCGTGGTCGTCTTCGCCTCACCAGGGACCCAACGCCAGGTAAAGAAGGAGTGGACGCTGCCGCCGGAGTACAAGGCGGACGCCCTCCAGCTAAAGATCGAGTAGGACCCGGAGGAGCTTCCGAGTCAGTGCGTCGCCGAGGGCGTCTCCTTCGAGACTGTGCCGCCAACAATGAACGAGTTTGCCGAGGCTTGCTCTGCAGCAGAGTACCAGAGCGAGCACGCATGCCGCATCATTCTGTTCATCGACCTGGAGGGCGACAACGGGCTGGCCCCTCGGGCTGGAGCGGTGGCGGTGGCTATCTGGCTGGGATGCAACACCATGCTGCCGCCGAAGCAGAAGCCCAGTGATGACGGCGACGACTACGCGATGGCGATGTACCGTCGTGTTGGCCTGGGCGGGCGTGGGCATGACCGTGACCAGTAGTTTAGATTTTTCTTGTTTTTTTAAGCTTTGTATAAATATGTTTGAACTGACCATGAAATAGCTGGTAATTTAATATTTGCATGAATTTCAGAGTTATTTAAAATCTTTGGAATTTTTGTATGGGGGCACGTCTCATAACCAGCCCCCCAAGACGGGCCCAAAAAAGGCCACGCTAAACACCGTATACATGCATTCATTTACAAATAAAACTATATTGTTATCTTTCCTTGCCATTAGCTCCTTTAGAAAAACAGAGTAATCTTTTTTAAAGTTCTCTTTCTTGCCGTAGTGAAGATAAGCGTCTTTATCAACGTTCACTGGGAGGGAAGTCTTGTGATGAGGCTGATAACGTATGGGAGTTTTACCGTGTGGCTTAGAAGGGGAGCCATGGTTGCTGTGAGTGAAGGTCCTTTTCTTGTTGTCCTTAACTAGGTTCAATGAACCACCATTATAGACTTTGAGTCTCTCCTCTTCTTGAGCGCACATGGCTCCCATTTTTCAGGGGCCACGTTGTAATTAACAACGAAGTTGTCAAACTTTTGAGGCAGTGATTCCATCACCAAGTGAACAAGCAGAGCAGGCTTTAGCTCCAGATCAGATCCATGGAATTCAGTTTGGCAGCCATGTTGCTCATCTAGGGGATAATGCTCCTTGATGTTGTGGCCACAGTTGTAGAACTTTTCTGTCACCAGCTGCTTCAGCAGCTGGGTTGCATGTCTTTGAAAAGCCAGTAAACTGCCTCTTTATCTTTTCTAAGTACTCCGCAACGAAAGTACACTCTATGATGGAGCCAACAATAGCTTGCTCGATCGTGTTCTTTATAAATGCCATGCATTTTTGTTGGCATTCTGCCATATTTTGTTCTCTAATGTATATGACATCTCCAGTGGAGCATAGTCCCTTTGCTTTTTCTCCCATGTCGCATCATCAGCGGCTTCTCGGACCGGCTCCGTTGGCTTGGGAGGAGGCTTGGTCTCAAGGACCCAATCCACATCAGCACATATGAAGGCAAATCCACCTTCTTTCTTCACTCGGAGTAGTTATCGTCTCTAAGTGTGGGGACATCCTTGATGCAGCTCATCAAGTAATACCCTCCTAAAAACCACAAAGAAATGAGAATAGTAACAATTGTATGTATTAATGCAACGTTGATCAAAATTAAGACATACGAATTTTTATGCAAATAATTCTACATCATCGTTGGGCAAAAAATAGAATCAAAAGCACACGACTTTAATTACTTTAAGACAACACACTAATCACAATCATGCTATTTACAATGTTGGTTAGAAAAATAACATGAATATGACTAGAATATAACTTTAACATGCTCTCAAAAATTAAATATCATTTTTGTCTTTATTAAATTTTTTACTGTTACTTTTGTCTTTTCTAGACAAAATTTCGTTGGATAATTTTGCACAGAGAAACTGTATCAAAAACTATCAAAAAAACTGAATAATAAACAATCTTTAAAGTTTCTGTAAAATAAAAGACAAACAAACTGAAAACTGTGTATGTCACGCCCTATTGGGCATTTACTGTGTCGCGCGCTGGTTACTCATCGCGTGTGCACGGACGCTTGCGGCCCGTAGCGGCCCATGTGCCAGGCAGCATCATGCTCACCTGCCTGTAGCGCGCAGGCGACGCCCTTCTGGCCTAGCAGCGGCCCAACTCTGCGGCCATGGCCTGGCACCGCCCAGCGCCCTCAGCACCGCCAGATCGTGGCCGCCGATCTCATTCGATGCCCCCTCCCCCTCCTCCCGCGGCTCTCGTGGGATCAAAACGGTAGCCCACGCCACCCGACGAAAACCCTAACCCCATTTGCCCCCTTCCCACTCTATGTCTCGCTCCGCTCTTGCTGGCGGCGCCTCCCTGCGAGTGAGGTGAGGTGGCTGCGCCGCTCGGCGCGACGCCAAGGGCGAGCCCCTCCCTCCTCCTTTCTCTGCTCTCTGCCTCTCCCCGTTCACCTCATCCACACCCCGCACGCAACGGTGCAGAGAAGAAGATGACGACGAAGGGCGGAGCAGCGACGTCCCCCTGCCTCCCTTGCCGGCTGTGCGTCCACCCGAGAGTGGGCGCACCGCCGTAAAGCGGTGCAGTGGCGGTGCCCTCTCACGGCGATGGCCGGAGATGGACTTTTTGTAGCTTGGGAGATTTGACTTTGGGCCTTTTTGTTTCTTTCTTTTTTGATTTTGATCGATTTCTGTGGGGATCTGGGGCTAAGCTATTAGGTTCTTTGCCCCACTAGGGGGTTGTGTTCTTCTTCTAGATGTCTCCGTGAGGATACCCATCTAGATCGAGAGGAACGGCGCGGCCTCGCGGCGGCGCACTGTGTGGGGCTTAGGGTTTTGACTTTGCTTTTCTACCGAAAATATTTACAGAGCACTGCTTGCTCTGATACCATTGTGAGCTCTAGTGAACTCTCGGTAGAGGTTGTAATACTAGGGTTTGATCTAGACACACACACACACACACACACACACACACACACACACACACACACACACACACAGAGAGAGAGAGAGAGAGAGAGAGAGAGAGGAGAGGAACCAAACCTTCTCCAGTGCTGGACGATCCCGAGGCATTGGCCATGGGGAGGGCGACGGCGAGGGTGTGGCTAGGGCGACTAAGCGGTGGCGGTGGCGAAGCTTCTCGTGGCTAGCGCAGGTAACCCTAGATCGGTAGGGATGTGAGCGGCGGCGCAACGAATCTCGTGATGCATGCCCCGCCCCCCACCTTCTCTTTATAGCGCTGCCATAGGGGCCCACCAACTATATGCGGGTTGGGCTCCCCCGATCAGGGCGCGGTCAACGGGTCGATCGATCCGTTGGGATCGACCGGGAGAGAGCAATCTAACAGGGGACGAGTGGAGATGCTCTAAGTCGGACTCTTCTTGAGCTTTGTGTCTAAAAAAGTAGATATATATGTAAATATAAAATTTATCAAATTTATCTTTTCTGTTTCTATAATAACACAACTTATTAACCTCAAACTTTAAAGATCAATATAACTTTTGTATTACAAATTACAATGTGCAGATTTTTTTATACACAAAAAATATCTAAATGAGTGAGGCATAGGTGCACCTCTGCTTAGAATAAACCTCTTAACGATCGATTAGCACAAGAAAATCATTAAGCTCTTGGATCCTCCGCATGCATGCAAACAAACTCACAAGCTCCAAAATATTGACCCTGACCACGCAGGCCGCGTCGTTCTCTATATATTTTTCTACCGGCCTATGTATCTTCCACCCAAAGCACTACTGAAACGTCCTCCTCGATCGAGCAAGGTCAGAGCCATGGAGGTGGCGACGGGGGCAATGATCCCCCTCCTGCGCAAGCTGGGGGAGCTGCTCCAGGACGAGTACAACCTAGAGAGGCGTGTGAAGAAAGGTGTCAACTCTCTCCTGTCGGAGCTAGAGATGATGCACCCCGTCCTCCGCAAAGTGGGTGAGATGCACCCGGACCAGCTCGACGAGCAGGTCCGGGTCTGGGCAGGCATGGTGCGAGAGCTCTCCTACGACATGGAGGATGCAGTCGACGCCTTCGTCGTGCGCGTGGAGGAGGACAGGTATGACCGTACCCCGAACAAGATAAGGAACAAGGTGAAGAAGTACCTGAGGAGGATCACCAAATTGTTCAGCAAGGGCAAGGCTCTCCATCAGATCGCCGGCGCCATCCAAGAAGCACAAGACCTCGCCAAGGCACTGGGTGACCTGCGTCATAGGTACATGATCGACGCCCAAACACATAACACTACACATACCGTTGTTGACCCTCGCCTCAAGGCTGCGTACAAAGATGCCACAGAACTCATTGGCGTTGAAGACAGAAGGGACGAACTGGTCCAGATGCTGACAGAGGGTGCAGAGCAGGATCTGAAGATAGTATCGATTGTTGGATTTGGTGGGCTTGGCAAGACAACTCTTGCAAGAGCAGTGTATGACAAGATCAGAGGGCAATTTGACTGCGGAGCGTTTGTTTCCGTGTCTCAGAATCCCGACATGAAGAAGTTTTTCAAGAAGGTGTTGTTTGAACTGGACAAGAGCAAGTTTGCAGCCATCAATGAAGCTGTTAGGGATGAAGAACAACTCATTGATGAATTAAAAATGTTTCTTCATGATAAGAGGTACGTCCACACTAACATGTATCGTTTTAATTACCTTCCAAATGGGCATACATATACAACAAAGTGTCTTTTGGTAGATCCCTGCAAAATATTGCCTTGTTATTTAATTTGTTTTATATGTGTCTTCCAGTTAAGAACTATTCTTGTAACCGATTACATTTTATTTTGATCAAATGGGAATTTAAACTAGCACTTCCCAAAATCATGTAGGTACATCATCATAATAGATGACATATGGAATGTCAAGGCCTGGGAAATCATCAAGTGTGCATTCTCTAACAACAACCACTATAGTCGAATAATAACAACATCTCGCATCGTAAGCGTCTCTAAAGCATGTTGCTTATCTAGTGATGACATGATCTATAGCATGAAACCTCTTTCTAGTGATGACTCCCAAAGATTGTTCTATAAAAGGTTGTTTCCACATGATAGTACACGTCCTCCTGAATTGGAACAAGCATCTCAGGATATGATCTTGAAGAAATGTGGGGGAGTACCACTAGCAATCATTACTATAGCTAGTATTTTGGCTACTGATGATCAGGTAAAAACGAAGGATCAATGGCATGCTTTGCTGAAGTCTAGTGGACATGGATTCACAGAAGATGCTAGTGTGGAGGAGATGCAAAGGATACTATTATTTAGCTATTACGACCTACCATCTCATCTGAAGACTTGTTTATTATATCTGAGCATGTTTCCAGAAGATATAACAGTGTGGAGAGATCAACTGATATGGATGTGGATAGCCGAACGCTTTGTCCACCGTGGAATACAAGACACAAGATCACTATATGAGATCGGAGATAGCTACTTCAATGATCTTATAAATAGAAACATGATCGAGCCATTATATATCATTGATGAAAGCAAGGCGGATGCTTGTCGTGTCCATGATATGATACTTGATGTAATACGCTCAAAGTCAAGTGAAGAAAACTTTGTTGCTATATTGGATGGTACCGAGGGAAGCATACATAGTTCACAAAGAAAGATCCGCAGGTTATCCTTGCAGAACAGCATGTCGCAGCTCATCAGCCCTCAGGTGGCTGCCACAAGCATGTCACAAGTGAGGTCTATAATTAGTTTCTTTGCACCCATTGATGGTCTAATCCAGTCAGTTTCATGCTTCCAGTTTTTACGTGTATTGAACATAAAAGGCTCGAAGCGGTGGGCAGGTAGCTACGATGTTGATCTTAGGCATGTCATGAACTTGTTACACCTAAGGTACTTGGGGTTAAGAGACACACATGTTGGCGACCTCCCATCGGAGATAGGGAGGCTAGGTTTTCTGCAGACACTAGACTTGAGAGGAACACTGGATAGAAGAGCAAATCAATCGCTGTTGCCATCGGCTATTGTTCGGCTAGGACGTTTGATGTGCCTATACATTGACGTGCGTATGAAAATGCCGGTTGGAATGGGGAACCTGGCATCACTAGAACAGTTGAGAGGACTGTATGTGGATGGCTCTAATGCAATTGAGATAGAGATAGGACAGTTGATTGAGCTGAGGGTGCTAGGCATTCGATGGCAGGGACGCGATGAGGGCACGTGTGATTCTTTGGTGGTATCCTTGGCCAATCTACAGAAACTGCAAAGTCTGACGATCGACAGTTACGGCATCACAAGGTTTGATGTCAGCTGGGACAGTTGGGTGCCCCCTCAACACCTCCATACCCTTGTTCTCCGTGGATGCACCTCGATGCTGCCTAGGTGGATCAATTCTTCATCACTCCCCCTCCTCTCCCACCTTCATATAGCGGTGGACGAGGTGCGAGGGAAAGACGTTCAAATCCTTGGGACTTTGCCTGCTCTTTGTGATCTCAGGTTAGAGTCCACGCAAGTTCAGACTCAGTACATGTTCATCACTGGCACCGATTATTTCCCATGTGTGAGAGAATGCAGATTCGAGTATTTCACGACATCGCCATCCATGTTTCCACGAGGAGCCATGCCAAGGCTTGAATCCCTCAAGTTCTATGTCCGAGCAGTGGACATCGCGTGCGGCGAGCTGGATGTGAGCATGGGTCACCTCCCTTCCCTCCAGCGAGTCGATGTTGTCCTCTGGAACGAGGAAGGCAGCTCGTTAAAGTTGGAGGAAGCCAAGGCTGCGCTGAGGTTTGCAGTCGAAGCCCATCCCAACCGCCCTAGCCTTACTATCCGTTGTTATTTTTAGACGATGAAGCAAAGTTTTTACAACGTTTCTTGGAACTTGATGGGGATCACCAGCTTCACAAGAAAAGCGTCAGCTCACTATCTGTTGCTATGGTAAGTCATTTATAACTTCGGTATCATGGTTTTTTCTTCTGTCTAAGTCAACCGATATTTATTACTTTTTCATTCATTCTCAGCTGTTTCCATGGGATTCATTCGATGGTCCCTCTCCTACAGCTTTCTAGATCTAAAAAAGGGCACTGATTTAGAGAAAGTCGGAAGAAGACGAATCATAAAAGGAGGATCAGGTAAGCAGCAGCTACCCCATCACGTATCATTCGTTGCTGTCTATTATGGTCCATAAAGCTTATTATTCCAGTTTCAGAATAAACACGTTAAAATCATAGGAATTACAATGGAAATACGATCTTTTAGTTCATTCAGTTAATTATTTTTCATAGTGTATTCTGTTGAGTCCTGTGTTAAGTTGGATGAACAATTCTGTTTTTGCAGCTGCCTCTGAACAGGGGTTGGAGGGGATATCGTCGGCCTCCCTCTGTCGCACACTTGTTGCCTTCAACGACCAACACAAGCTTGATCGATACACAGTCAAGCACCTGCCATGATTCTTTATCGATTTGCTTAATCCTTCGTTCCCCGACAAGTTTGGTTATTTTACTGCTGTTTCTATATCCTTGCGCTTTTACAAGAGTCTGTACTGTGTATCTTGTATTTATTCGTTTCATTCGGCTCAAGAACCACTCCCAATTCTTCTTCTTGTAAGATGCATGGCCTGACTGCCGACGACTTATTCTCTACCTATTATCTTGTTCAAAATCTTGTCCCAAATTTGCATGAGAAGGGCATTGAGCAAGCAAGTACATCCCCTGCATTTCGCCAGCTGGGTCATGTATGTGGCCATCCTCGTGTAGCTAAGTTGTCCCAATATTGATTCCTTTTTCATTCAGTCTCATGAGAAGGGCATATAAGGCATCTGTTGCCTTGAAGAGTTAGGCTAGCCATGACATAAGTTGAAATCGAGGCTATCAAATCTTCCCTAAGTGAGGAAGGAAAAAGATGGTTAGCATGCAGATGTGGACAAGAGGAGGTCCCGTACGTGACCCCTCCTCCTCCCGCACCCGTGCGGCGGCGCCCCGGGCGGCCTCCCCTTCCCGCCGAGCCCTCCCTCCCGTGATCTCTCCTCCTCGCCGCCGCCGTCCGGGTCGTCTCCAGGCAAAGACCTAGGGGCGTGGCGGCGGCGGCGGAGTCCCTGATCGTGATCTGGCAGGAAGGCGGCGGCGTCCGTCCCGGCTGGTTTGGCGATAGTGTTGCAGCGAGCGGCGGTCGGTGATCCTCGGTCCAGATGGCGGTAGGCGGCGGCGGGGATCTGGGCCTAGCCGCGATCTGTCCCGTACGTTGGTCTCGACGCCTGCGCCCAGGCGACCCGGGCCTTGTCCGTGACACTAGGGCGCTTGGGGCATCTGCCCCCGGCATGATGGTGGTGGCCTCCTTCTCCGTCGGAATGGTCGGCCGGGTGGTCTTGTCGTCTTGCGGCAGATCCTGCTAGTTTCCGGCGGATGGCGCGGGGGTTGCTGGCTCGGTTTCAATAAAGGGGGTGGTCCTAGATCCCTCTCAAGCCAAGACGATGATCTGCCGGATGTTGGTCTCCATTGATCTGGTTTCTGTGTCGTGTTCCGGAAGGCTCCGCCGGCGAACTCCATAAGTGCTATCATGCCGTGAGTTTGCTGGAAGGATTGAATTCGATCGTACGCACCCATGTTTTATCCTGACCGTTTGGTTTTAGAGGGTGTGCTTCGAAGCTTTGTTGGCTGTTATTATCACGGGACATGTTCTCGTTCCATGGTGCTAACGGAGAAAGTCATGGAGACCGAGATCTGAGGACGGACAATGATGGTTCGAGTCTGGGTGGTGATAAGGAATTGGCTAGATGACTTGTCAATTGGAGCAGTGACATGCAAGTGGGGACGACTGCATAGGAGAGGTTCATGGTCCTAGATCTCAGGGTGAAAACTCAGGGTCTGGCCTTAATTGGTTGTGTCTCGCAATGGCCTTGTTGAAGGTATTATTTTGAGAGCGCGAACTTTCTTCAGGGTGAAAACCTAGATCTTTGATCGGGCAATGACGGTGTTTGTGCGCTGTTCCCTTCTTGGAGGCGCCGTTTTTGAAGAAGCTGGACTTCTGGTGTTGTCTTGGTGGTGGTAGTACTGTTGTTTCAATGAATGAGTCACTGTAGCGGGACTTTTCTTTTTTGTAATTCTTCTTTCTTTTTTTGGCTGTGTGCATCCGTGTGGCCGATAGGGCAATGCGTTGTTGCAGAGACTGGTATCATCTGATGTTAATATATGCTCCTTTTCAAAAAAAAAGATGTGGACAGGAACTGTAATGCCCCAAAAAATATTCCGAAATAAAATTGCGTGTTATTTTATATTTTGCATCATCATGACATCATGCATATTTTTGCTCTAAAATATTTTCACCAAAAGCCTATTTTATTTTCTAATTAGTCCCCTTCTTTAATTTCAAATTAAAAACCCCGGTCTTTCGAGATATTTTATTTGTCTAAAAACTATTTACAAAAATGTTTTAAAATAAAAATAAAATAAAAAATATTTTAAGTGGAGGAGGCAGACAAACGACCAGGCCCAAAGGCCTAGTCGGAAGACCACCTACGACCCCAATCTAAACCAAACCCTAACACCCAATCCCACGCCACGCCGTCAGACCCACGCACACACACATCGCATACACACAACACACGCACGCGCCCCACCTTGACCCTGTCACGTTACACCACCACACACACACCACGCAGCGACCACACGCCCACTCACGCCTCGTGACCCATCCCTATCGAGCGCCCCCGATTCCCCTCGTCTCCCTGCTCGCGCCGCCTCCTCCCTGGACGCCCTGCGACGCCTCCCTCTGAACCCCGCCTCCGCTTGGGAACGAGATCCTCTGACGTTTTGCCAACTACTGCAGAGGGACGTAGTTCTTTCTCGATCGAGCGATTCGCATCTAACGGCAACAACCCGAATGCGTCCGAAACGTAGCAACGTACCAGGCCCAAAGCCCATTATCCACAACCGGGAGAGAAAAAAGGCGCGCTCCAGCTCGTGAATAGGCGCCAGAATAGAAAAAAGGCGCGAGAGCGCGAGGAAAAAAGGCGCGAGAGGGAGATCCCTTGAGCAGACGCCCTGCTCCGCTCGTCGTTGCGCTGCTCTGCTCGTCGATCGCAGGTAAATTTCAGCTATGTTTTCTCATCCGTTTTATACCTGAAGAGAATCAATTGAATTGATCAAACTCTCACCTTCAGATTTCTTCATTGAAGTAGTTGATTGAACTTGATCTTTTGCCCATGGAAGAAGAAACTGAGATGACGGAGGATGTTAACAAACCACACCATGATACTAATTTTAATCGGTATTTTCCTTACCCAAAGTATTGCTATTGTTTCGTATCCCTATGTACTGCTATTGTTTCAGATATATTTCAATCGGTAATTTCCTTACCCCACACTTCTTTTACACTACAGAGTTGTACTACCTGATTTGGTACCTCATGTTGGCATGGAATTTAGAAATTCAGACGAAGCATGGTCATTTTGGCTTAGCTATAGTGGGCAAAAAGGCTTCGAGGTCAGGAAAAGGTATACAAACAAAAGACCTTCAGATGGCAAAATTACATCATGCAAATTTGTTTGTGCAAATGAGGGTCTTCGGTCGCAAGACAAGAGGGACCATTTAACAAAGTGCCCTCGTGCTGAAACTAGAACCAATTGTCAAGTCCACATGATTGCTAAAACAGACCGGAAGAAGGAAATTCTCAAAGTCACGGCGACTAGTTTTGGAACACAATCACCCACTACACCTTCCAGAAACTTTACACTTAATGGTGTCACAAAGGAAAATTTCAGAGTTGCAAGCTTTTGAAATTGAAATGGCGGATGATGCAGGTATTCGGCCAAAAGCCGCACATGAGTTAGCTGGACGTGAAGTTGGTGGAACACGCAATCTTTCCTATACCCTTCGGGATCACAAGAATTATTTGAGGACCAAGCGTCAACGAGAAATGGCATATGGACAAGCAGGTAGCATGCTCAAATATTTTCAGGATAAGATTGCTGAAAACCCATCATTCCAATATGCATTGCAAATGGATTGTGAAGAACAAATAGCAAACATATTTTGGGCTGATGCTAAAATGATCATGGACTATGCATATTTTGGTGATGTTGTCAGTTTTGACACTACTTTTGGAACAAACAAGGAGAGCAGGCCCTTTGGTGTTTTTGTCGGATTCAATCACTTTAGAGAAACTGTAGTTTATGGTGCTGCTCTCATGTATGATGAAACCTTTGCATCCTTCAAGTGGTTGTTTGAAGCCTTTCTGAATGCTCATAAAGGAAAAGGGCCTAAAACATTCTATACCGATCAAGATGCTGCAATGGGAAAGACTGTTGGAGAAGTATTTGCAGAAGCATGGCATGGATTATGCACCTTTCACATTATGTAAAATGTTGTGAAACATCTACATGAAGAGAAGGATGAAGAGAATAAAAAGGATAAGAAGAAAAATAAGAAGAAAGATAAGAATGAAGAGAAGGAAAACGAGGAGAGTGAAGAAACAAGTATTCTGTCAGATTTTAGTGCGTGCATGTTTGAGTATGAAGACATGGCAGAATTTGAACAAAAGTTTGACCTCATGAGGAAAAAGGTGAGCAAGCAAACTTGGTTAGATAGTATACATAAGTTAAAAGAAAAATGGGCCGAGTGTTATATGAAGGATGTCTTCACATTAGGAATGAGAAGTACACAATTGAGTGAGAGTTTGAACAATGACTTAAAAATCCATTTCAAATCTGATTTTGATATCATTCGGTTCTTTAAGCATTTTGAAAGGGTGGTGCAAGGAAAGAGGAATAACGAGCTGAATTCAGAGTTTGAATCAAGGAAAAAATGCCTAAATTATGTATGAGGAGACCACCACCTATGTTGGTGCAGGCTAGCAAGTTGTATACACCTCGTATTTTTGAAGCATTTCAAGGTGAATATGAAAGATCCTTGTCAGCTTGCACCAAGACATTGGATGGTTGCAATGAATATCTAGTAGGGGACTTTACCTTTGAGGAGGAGTATAAAGTTATTGGTGACCCTTCGAAACAAATAGTTATGTGCAACTGTAAGCAATTTGATAGAATTGGGATATTGTGTGGCCATGCTCTTAAAGTTCTTGATTTAATGAATATCAAGTCACTACCACCGCATTACGTGTTGAAGAGATGGACACGGGAAGCACGAAGTGGTAGTGTACAAGACAAAGATGGAAGAAATATCATCAAAAATCCAAATATGGATGCCATGCTTAGCTACAGATATATGTCCCACAAATTTCATAATTTGGCGGATCGAGCATCCAACTTTTTAGAATGTGTGGCCTTGGTAGATAGCACACTTGACATCCTTGGTAAGCAAATTGAAGAAAAAATCAATGCATCTACAAGCACACCTCGGTATCCATGTACAGATGCTAGCCCACCAAATGACTTGTTGACTAATGCACGCCTTAAGAAAAAGGATGTGGAAACAGAAACTTCAAAACGACAAAGAACTTGGCTCGATAAGAAGCACAAGATTAGAAAAAAGAGAGAAAACAAAACTGCAACACCATTCGGGGAAGAGGTATGTTGTTAATCAAGAAATGTGCTTTCAATGTTATCATTATGTTCATCAATTCTCATAACCCTCCATTTTTTTATTACAAGATACAAGAGTTTGTGAAGGAGGCAGGAAGTGGTAGTGCAGTGGCACATGAACAAGTAAAAGTTTCAAATGATGGTGTTTCTAGTGGTAAAGGAAAGGAATCTGAAATTTATAAAGAGAATCTTAGCTTCACTCAACTGTTAACGATAATCTTATTCATATAGTTTACAAATATAGAGGTCATATTGCTCCAAACTTACTCTCATATTTATTTAATTTCCAGGAACCAATCACAGATGACATATTGACTGGGTTGTGGTGAAATTATTTCAGTTTTTGGATGTCATTCAGTTTAGATCAGTTCTGGGCAACAATTGCCATTTAGTTCACTTTTGTTATGCGCAATACCTGACATTTTGTTCAGTTCAGTTTGGACAAATAATAGAGGGATTTAGTTTAATTTAGAATTCATTATGGAGCAACAGTCGACAATCGGTCTAGTTCGTAATTTGCATATGGGTATTTGAACACTGTCTATTTGTGCACAATGTCTATTTGAACAACAGATGAACACTGGTTTATTCAAAACTATCTAGCAAACACAGGAGATTTTACAATGGTTCTGAACTGAACTTGTTCTTGCTCACTGAAGCTATTTGTCTGAATGAGTACGGCGACCAGGACGACGCCATTCATCAGTCATGCTCGTCCGCTTGGAGGACGTGGCCGAGATGCACCACGGAAGGGAAGAGGTCGAGCCCCGCGACCTGGACGACATGGGATCCTCCTCCTCCTCTTGGAGGGCGCCGTCGGCATGCACCAGGGAAGTGGCAGCGCAGCAGCGCCGGAGGCGGTAGCACGGCGACCACGACAGGTGCTGCTCTGCGTGGCGTGTTGCCGCGGCGGCAGCAGCGCCGGAGGCCACGGCTGCGGTGGAGGGCTAGAGGCCACGGAAGCCGTGGTGGAGGAGCTAGCCCTCCAGACGAACGTCCGGCGACGGCGGCGGGTGGGGAATTTAATGAAAGTTTTTTTTTCTAAGCTGAAACACGGCTTTCCTCTCCCGTTTGCACATATTGACTTTGGGCCGGCCTTATTTGCTACGTTTCGGACGCATTTGAGTTGTGGCCGTTCGATATGAATCGCTCGATCGAGAAAGAACTACGTCCCTCTGCAGTAGTTGGCAAAAACATCAGAGGATTTCGTTCCTCCGCCTGGGCCTCGACCTCGATCCCGTTGGTCGTCGAACCCTCGCCTCTGGTTCGCGCACCGCCGGTTCCTCTCCGGCCGCCGTCGACCTCGTCTGGCCTTCCTCGCCCTCAAGCTCTACCCCCCGGCCTCTCCAGCGCCGGCCACCGCCAATATCCTTCGCCTCTGACTCCCTCGGCCCCTCCTGGTCAACCTCCGCAGCCACAGAGCGTCGCTGCCCCTCCGATCTTGAGCTCCGCTGCTGCCCCTCTGTTCCCCTGCAACGTCGCCTACGGACACTACTGACGAGCGCGTCCATGCCAACGGTCCTCTGTCCCGTCGCCATGTGGCGTGCCCTGCTCGCCTCGGTTCGATCGCGGCCGTCTTTCTGCGGCAAGCTTGCCCTGTGCTGGCTCTGGTCGTCGTCCAAGGTCGTCACCTCGCCTCCGCGCCCGAGGCAGATGCCCGCGAGCTCCCGGTTGTCTTCCTGTAGAGCCCCTACGCGTCCATCGTCATTCGCTCCGCCGTGCTCGACCTCGCCCCTGCACCATGCGACTCATCTCCATCGCAATTCCCCGCCATAAGGTCGCCTCCTGCATGTCCATGCCCGTGCTAGTATCTAAGCACCGCACGCAAGATGTTTGATGCCATCTCTACCTCGCCTTCCGGTACGAGATGCCACGCACCCTTTTGTTCCATACTGCATCTATTCCAAGTTTATGTTCATGGTGGTGTTGTACACGACCTCTACTTGAATTGCAGTGATGTGCTCCTTTTGATTTGCGGCGTCTACCGCACATGTCGCCTTCCCATGTTTTCGTCCTAACAACACGTCCACACAAAGTTCGTCGAGAACCTTCTACCAGCTACGCTAACGCCTCTGCTCCTCGTCGTCACGGATAACGTGACGTCGCCCGGTGAACCGTGTCGCCGAGCCAAGATCGTCTACCACCAAAGACCGAATATCCCGATCCCCGATCCCCGATCCTGAAGATCTGAAGACCGAACATTCTACACCCTATGAACCTCGGTTCTGAATGCCAATGTGCGACGCCTATCCGAGACCCCTATTTTGTTTCAATATATAATATATATCTTAATTCATATAAATTATCCATGCTTGCATACATATTATTGTTCGGGGTTAAATAGCGATTCATCTAATAAATAAATAAATAAATATGGAATATATGGGAGTGCTATTTGTCTTGTCCCGGTTCCATTTAATATTGTGTAGCGAACCGATGCCAAGTTTTATCTTGTTAAGTCAACATTTAAATTGTGGATAGATAAACAACTCGAACCATAATATTTATTTGTCGGGATCCCGTTTCCGCTTAATATTGCTAAGTAGGACCGCATATTACCAAGCCATGCATCATATCATAATCATGCCGGATCTTTTGCCTAGTATTAAATATTGCATCCGATGTTTCTTTCTAGTGATTTGCTTCTTCACCGACTAGGACGATGAGCCGATGTGAGAAACGACAAGCCTTCGGTTACCGACTTTGTCTCACAGGCGAGCATTCTCTCCTTCTACCTATTTTGCATTTATAGTCTTTACTTCTTCCAATTGATCTATTGTTGTCCTTATTATCGATGCTATAGTACCGTTCCTTTATTTACCTGCTCCACTATATTGCCTTGGTTATCCTATTGGCTTGTTTGATTAGCTAGCTTTGTCCTTGCGAGTCATAGGCATGCTTAGTACCGCTCTCATACAGGTGAAACATGATACTCGGATATGGTTGGTGATAAAATAATTAATCTGATGTTATTGTTTATGGTTATGGTTATGGTTTCACCTAATGATAAGGCCCCGGCAGGACCTCCTTTGGAAACTGCTTGAGCCGACCTAGGACCCGTTCGTTCTACGATACCAGTTCTGAGTTGATCGCGCTAACCAAACGTGGGGGCCTCTGGGATTCCCCCCCTGAACTACCGGCGCTATTCGTATATCCAGAGGGTTACAAAATTGGTTTTCCATTTGGTGCATACGCATTATATGTCCTCGGACATGGGTGAGTTGATATGTCTTCGGACTTGATGTTTTGGTGGACTGCCATGGCTTGCATTGCATAAATCTAGGATATCGTGTCGGAGGTGGGATGGAGATCTACAAGTTATCTTCCGATCATCGCCCGGCCGTAGACTCAAACACTGTGCCACCTGGAGAATCAGCTGTAACTCTTGTGTGGGTAAAACACAGTAGGTGATGCCTCTGGATATGCGCGTAGTTATGGGACAGTTCTTGTTGTGAGATTCGAATGGCACGGGTGATATGTTGTCTGAAGGGTTGATCATGCGTTGGGGTACAGTAGTGCACCCCTGCAGGGTAAATCTTTTCGAGAAGCCATGTGTCCACGGTTATGGACGCCTCAGGAGTACAGTGTCATGATCATAGACAACGCCACTAATGCTTTGTCTCTTTAATAATATGATTAGTAATCAGCCTTATCAACTAAACACCTGCTTAACTAAAATTGCCACCGTGTGTGCTCCGCAAGAGGACTTCCTCGACTGGTCTTCGAGGGGGAAATCTTCGGATGGGTTATGTTTGGTGTTATACTATAGTTACTGTATAGTGCTCTCTTATCTCGCTCTAATAGCCGAAGTTGTAGCGTGTCTCTATAAGTTAGATAGTGCAAGTTTTGCTGCCGCTGTGCCCACCATACCTATGTAGGCGAGGACCGCCGAATTCTAGTCTTGCCGTGTACTGGCTTCAGTACTGACCGCTCTCTTTCTGTTTTCCTTTGCCCTTTGTCGGCACCCTTTGGTTTGACAGGTATGTGATTGACGACGTTAGCAAGGTTACCCTTCCGGCTTGGCCTGGGCAGGGTTTATGGACACCGCTTGGTTATTCTTCAGGGCTCTTAGTCCCATTTGGATCTTGTCCGTACTCAGATACTATTTGGCTTTCTTTATGATCTGTATCATTTGTATTCTTGACTCGTGGAGTCGTTGTTGTATATGTAAGTTCTTGTGGACTCTGTGGTAAACTACTGTGATGTAACTACTTGTATTCAAATCCCACCCACACGAAAGTGTCTGGTGGGCGTCTTTGAATCGCTTCTATATGGATTTTGGCGGGAAATGCTGAGATCTGCATAGACCTGATTCGGGGGCGTTACAGGAACACACTGCTCGGCCTGTTAGTCAGATAACTGAAACCTGAATGTCACACATGCACCTTCTGCTGATGGAGTTACAGAGTGCAGTGTGTCATGAAGAAGCAGAAGATGGGCCAAGAGTGTGTGAGTGTGTTGGGCCAAGGATGGGCCGTGTGTGTAGCTGGCTATTATATAAACCTGGACCGAACTTGTAAACGTCATGGAAGAAAATAGAAACAGAATCGTGCCTCATCTTCCTTCTCTATTCCCATCTCCTGCTTGCTCATCTCTCTCCAATTCCCCATTACCTGTGCGATTTGAATTCTCAGGGGTTCGGGTTGTCACAAATTGGTATCCAGAGCCAGAATTTTTTCCACAAATCTTCCACTTCGGCTTCCGTTGCCCTTACAATCTCTCGGCATAGATCCGTGATTTCGTGCGACAGGTGAGAATTCACTTCGTGAAATCCTGCAAAATCCCTAGCCGGTCGGATCTGCTTGGAGCGAGTTGCGACGACGCCGTCAAAAGCCACGGGTCAGACCCAGCGAGTGTTGTCGGCGATGGAGGAGGCGGCGACGGAGACCAAGCGGATGCTGGAGTCGATCGTTAAGCGCCTCGATGACCAGGCCGTGCTTGGCAACAAGCGGCATGATACGTCCAATTTGCATCACCATTCTATATCATAATTTGCCTCTATTCATTGATATATGTCTTATTATGAGGTATTACTTATGTCTTTTCCACTGTTTTTGCATGTTGGATGATTCTTGGAGGATGGACTGTCGGAGTCTGGATTCTGATGGAAAAAAGAGGTGTTTTGATGCAATTTCGCGAAGATCAGAAAAATACCAGAAAAATATGGGAAAATTATATTTTCCTGGAAGACTGAGGAAGCCAGAAGGGGAGGCGAAGAAGGGCCACAGGGGGCCCACACACCCCTAGGCGCGGGCCCACCTTGCCCCGCGCCTAGGGCAGGTGTGGCCCACCTGCCTGGCCTCCGACTCCGCCATCTCGCCTATATCTTCCTCACGGAACCCTAACACTAGGGGAGCGACCACAGATAGATTTCCGCCGCCTCTGCGGGGCAGAAAACACCGAGAGAGAAAGATCTCTCCGGCAGACAGATTTCTGCCAGGTAAATTCCTTCCCGGAGAGGGGAGGTCGTCGCCATCAACACTGTCATCAAGCTAGGCTTCATCGGGATCATCATCATCATCATCATCAACACCATCATCTCCACCAGCACCATCATCACCACTCCGTCCCGCTGTAACAATTGTGTTGGATATTGCTTTAGTTCTTAGGGGAAACTTTCTCGGTGTTAATTACTATTGTAGTTGATGCTTGTGAGTGGAACCATTGGATTATTGTTTATGTTCAGATTGTTATTCATCACCATATCATCTTTGATCTTGATCCATATGATGTCTTGTGAGTAGTTTGTCTAACTATTGAGGACATGGGAGAAGTCATGTTGTTATTAGTGGATTTGTGTTGAGTTATTATTCAATGGTTTAGTATTTAAGTTGTGGTGATATTCCTCTAGTGGTGTCATGTGAACATCGACTACATGATACTTCACCATTTATGGTCCTAAGGGAATGCATTGTGTATTTGGCTACTAATTGTGGGGTTGCCGAAGTGACAGAAACATGAACCCCCGTTAGGACACCATTGCATAAGGGAGCATAGGATCTCAGAGTTTAAGGTTGTGGTTAGGTTTATATCTTAATTATGTTTGCAGGGGTTTAATCACAAGTATGTATTAGTCCAAGTAAGGTCGGTACATTAGCACAGGTTCACCCACACAACACTTACAACACCAAAGAAGAGTACTTAGCTATTTGAAGCGAAAGCACTTGACAGAATTCCCATGTGTCCTCGAGAACGATTGGTCTTTATAAGTATTTCCACCGGCTTGTCCTTTGCTAAGAAAGGATTGGTCCACTTGTTTCGTTTGTTCGTTGTCTTTATTACTTGCACTTTGTTTTGTTGCCTAATCAGAAAAACACTAAAGCACTATTTTTCCATTTGATTATTTGGATCTTTTGATTGCTTGCTTCATCCGTTGAAGTTCCTTCACCTTGTTATCCTTTTAGCAATCCTTGATCCTCAATATAGTTTGATTTCCTCCAAGTGTTCGTCATTGGATATGTGCATGTGATTTCACTCATATTACGAGTAATGCACACCTTGTGTAGGAACTCATACTATATTGTCCTTCTAACCTTGTTATCCATTTTGGCACTTGTTGTCAATGGAGAGAAGTTTAGAGGGTTTTAAGGGAAATGGTTTTCTACTTCAGATTGGTTTGTTCTTAAGTGTTTGCCTTTCATGCATTTCATCTTTATTATGTTTTTTCATGGTTGTATATATAGTGGAAACTCTCCCAAAGATTATGCTTGACAATGTATGCAATGAAATTCAAGATCATCACACGTGCATATATTGTGGGGGAGTTTGCTCTATATATGTTGGTTCTACTCACATCTTTTGCATTAGTTGTAGTTTATGTGAGTAGAATCGATTTTGATATGGGCTAGTATGTTTGTGTTACGTAACCATATCAAATACAACCTCTTGTATACAACTTATTCTTGGATAAGCTGCGTACTTGTTTCTAATATTCATTATATAAACCCTGTTGTTGTGATTGTCATCAATTACCAAAATGGGGGAGATTGAAAGGGTAATTGCCCCTATGTGTGGTTTTGGTGATTAATGACAACCCCTATGGACTAATGTTTTCACTGAGTTTTATATGAAGGAATATTCCATAGGTCATGCTTGTAGTCCATGTGTTGGATTCAAGTATTGATGCCATGAAGATAAATATATACCTTAAGTATTGGCATCAAAATCATCGAGTTGAAGAGAAGAATATGATATGATCAAGATCTTGAGAGTGTGATATCAATAGAAGAATTCAAGATATGGCTCTAAGTCGGTGTCATGATAGCCTCATTAGTTGAGCTATGGTTGACTAAGATTTAGAGCATGTAATCAAATGAAGAGTTCCTTATGTACCTCAAGATATTAAGATGGAGCACGAGAAGATACTTGGTTGACCAATACAAAGAGTGATTTCAAGTTGGTCAACACATGAAATATAAAGAATGTACCACATGGATCTTGTGGTATGGTAAGCCTTGTCAATTATGCATCATAAACTAACCCATTATATGTGTGCCTTTGCGTTTTCTATATGGGATAGGTATCTTTCCATGGGCATGCTTCAAAAGTGAAGATCTTATATAGCCCATGAAAGGATGTCATCAAGTCCTGATCGTCATCAAGGTTGAGATGGGAAAATTCAAGATAAGCATCTTGAGAAGATCATTTGCTTAAAGCTTGTCATCCATATTGGTGATAATGGACATGTGAAGACATGTATTAATGAATCTATCCCATAGTGGTGTACGGGGGAGCAAATTAGGAGTCTTCACGAAGCAACAATAATCAAGTGTTGCATTCCGGCTTGGGTGGAGCTTGAAGCGTTGTCATCAAGATCAAGCGGGATGCGCGAGGCAAAGGTATGGTCTTTCTAGGTTTTACTTTTACTGGTCTCAAGGTGGTTGTTGGGAGACCGGGTTATAGGATAGATAGCCGCACTATCAAGAGGGGCTTTCGGTTGTGTAACTTGATCACATCGTCATAGGAAGCTCAATCCTTTGCATACTTTGCATCTTCCTAGTTTTTTCTTCTTGGAGTTTCTCCATGTGAGGTTCTTGAGCTTGTTTCTAGCTCTTCAACAAGCCCAAGTTCACCGAAAACAGAATTCGTATGCATCTTCTATGGCGTTTTCGAGTTTGAAGGATTTATCAATTCTTATTTAGGGGGGCTTCTTACCTTTATTCATTTGGTTCTGTCCTACTTTGTTTGGCTATGATGTTTCTCTGCACAATATTTTAGAGCTTTTTGTGCTCGTCAAAACAAGCCCAAGATCATCAAAATTGGAGTCCGGATGCAAAAGTTATTGCGTTTTTCGTGAAGCCTGTTTCATCCCGGTTGTGGATTCGGTTCAACCGGCTCCCAGACCGGGTGGTCCGGTGCCAGGACCAGAAAACCGGATCTTAAACCGGGATTTTCGGTTTTGTTACTCCGAGTCCAACCGAGGCTGGGGTCAGTAACCAAACCTGGTTGGAGTCCGGTTTTCTGGGCTGAGAACCGGACCATCCGGTTCTGGAGCCGGTCCAACCGAACTTTCAACTGAATTCGCACAGTTTTCTCCTAACGACCATATTTGTTTTCCCCTATAAAAGGGGGTTCTTCCCCCAACATTTCTAAGGGTTCTTGACCACGAAATTAACCTCCATTGTTGAACCTCTTAAGCTTGCTTCCTCCCCCTTCCCTCCTATAATTCTTGCATATTTTTTAGGGCTTTGGAAGAGGAGATCTAGATCTACAATCCCCACCAACCAATTACTCCTCTAAGTGAGGGGAACCCATTGGATCTAGATCTTGGAGTCATTTTTTGACTTCCACCATTGTTCTTCCTCTCTAATTCCTCCATAGCACTTGTTGCTTTGGTGGGATTTAAGAGTGAAGGATTTGAGCACCCTTGGTGGTCTTGCTTTGCATTCTTGCATAAGTGTTGAGCTCTCTAGTACGATTTGTTCGAGTGAGAGACCGTGAGCTTGGGTGAACTCCTAGTTGGCTTGGCCGTTGGTGCCGCGGTGTCCTCTTCGTAGAAGATTGTGAAGAGACCTGGGCTTCTCCTTCGTGGAGCTTGTGAAGTGGTTGTGGAGCTTGCCATCTCCAGAGTGGAGGAAAAGCTAGCCATAAGGAAAGGGCCTATTCCTTCGTGGGATAGACTCGGAGAAGAAGGTGAGCCTTCGTGGCGTTGGGAAATCCTTCGTGGAATCCCACACCTCTCCAATGTGACGTACCTTACTTGTAAGGGAATACGGGAATACATATTCGTCTCCGCATGCCTCGGTTATCTCTATACCCGAGCTTACTTTCCTTGTGATAGCCATCGAGCTTGAAGTACTTATATTTTGCTTATTACTTGTGGTATATTTATCTTGTGCTATCTTGCTTAGCTTAACTTGTTGTTGGTGCACTTATTTGAGCCTAGTGTATTTAGGTTTTGTGCTTGTAAAATAAACGTTAGTTTAATTCCGCATTCTATCAAGCCAAAACCGTAATAGTGTTGAAATTGCCTATTCACCCTCCCTCTAGGCGACATCTCTATCCTTTCAGTTTCCAATATGGATAACCCACTTGGTTTTCTGTTTGGGAGAACTACTACCACTACTAGGGTAGTAGATGAACCACCACCTGATGAGATAGATCCTTTTAAGATACCTACAAGTATTGTTGATCGTGTTATGTATAATTGTTATTTTGGGGATGGAACTATCCATCCTGGTGATCATTTGCTTTTTATCCATGAATTATGTGGGTTGTTTAAGTGTGCAGGTATCACAACTGAACAGGTAAAAAAGAAGTTACTCTCTATATCCTTGAAAGGGAGAGCCGAAGAATGGTATAAGCTGCTGAAGAATGGACAATCCGTGGAATGGGAGGAAATGGCATCTCTCTTTTATTCTAAATTTTATCCTCCTAGTGAGATTCATAAGGATAGAAATCTGATATATAACTTTTGGCCTCATGATGGAGAGAGTACGCTCAAGCTTGGGGGAGATTGAAGTTACTAATGCTTAAATGTCCTATTCATGAACTCCCTAACAATATTATTATCAATAACTTTTATGCTAGGCTTTCTCTTTATGATAAAGATTTACTAGATGCTTCTTGTGTTGGATCATTCACACGTATGAAGGAAGAAGCTAAATGGGATCTACTAGACCGTATTCAAGAGAACACTGAAACTTGGGAGAATGACAAAGGAAGAAAGTCAGGTATAAACTATGATTATGAATGCATTAAATCTTTTATGGGAACCGATGACTTCCGTGATATTAGAATGAGTTTGGACTTGACCCTCAAGTTCTTGCAAAATGTTTTAATGCTTTTGCCTCTTATATTGAAATTCCCAATAAAGAGTGGGACAAGTACCACGCTCCTTATAAAGACATTGTTACTCATGTTCCTGCTAGCGTAGAGGTTTGTACTGTTGATCCTATTTTTCTTGAACCTTATGTTGAGAAAATCCCTTTTCCTACTCAGTTAAAGGAACATTCTATCATAGCTAATGTGGTTAGCAAAAGTGCAAAGAAAGTTGTGGAGCCCGATGAGCTTATTAATATTGAACCTGTGGTAGCTATTGTGAAAGATCTTGTCACTAGAAACATAGAGGATGAGCATATTGTCTTCTGTGAAGACGCTACTAACATTGTTTGTCATCCTAAAAAATCCATAAAATCTAGTGCCCCTATGCTTTCTGTTAGAATTGGTAATCATGGATATTATAGTTTATGTGATATTGGTGCTAGTTCTAGTGCTATTCCTTATGAGCTTTAGAGGGAAATTATGCATGAAATCGGTCCTTGTGAGCTTGAGGACATTGATGTGGTTATTCACCTTGCTAATAAAGAGCAAGTTTGACCCATTGTCATTGTAAGATATGTGGAGGTCCTTTGTGGTAAGATTAAATATCCTGCTGATTTTCTAGTACTTGGTAAAGAAGCTAGTAAAACCTATCCTATTATATTTGGTAGACCCTTCCTGAACACTTATGGAGCTATTATAGATTGTAAGAAGGAGAAAGTTTTAACTAAGTTTGATGGAGATTCTTATGAGTTTAACTTTTACAAATTTGCCAAAGCTCCTTGTGAAAACAGCTTGCCTAATAAAGATTTCAGGATGGAACAACTTGCTTCTATTGATCCAGTTTATGACCTTGGACCTATTTTTGGTGACTGTAAGTATGCTTTTGCCAAAGCTCCTTATCCTTTTGTTTTGGTTTTTGTGTCAGGTTCAACTACTTTTGAGAAGTAGAGGAGTTGTGAAAAGTGGCTGACCTGGGACAGATTTTTGTGCTGCATTATAAAAATTCGTGAGGGATCTCAGTACGTCGGATGGAGCTGTATTTTTCTGAGCTTGTTCTCCAGGTTGTTATCCAAATTTCATTAGTTCTGCACTTTTTGATTTGAGCAACAGAAGGTTTTCGAAAAAAATCAATCTTTACCTGCTGGTCTGTTTTGACAGATTTCTGGTATCATTTGCAATTGACTCTTACAGAAGCCTTTGTTTTGATGGATTTCAGTTGAAGTGTGTACCTAAAGGTTAATTGTTTTTTCTTACACTAATGTTGCCATTGAAGTTTGTGTGAGACCTTGTAGGAAAGGAAATTCCAGGAGAACGAGAAAAGGAGTCTGAAGAGTTCGTCTTTGAATAGATAAAAGTGGTGAAAACAGAAGGTTCGTGAAACCCCAATCCTTTTATATTTTTTATATTTTTAATACATAAGGGAAGTTACGAGACGGAACAGAGGAGGAACCGGAAGCCGAGGTGGCCAAACCCACCCCAGGCGCGGGCCCCAACTAGTCGCGCCTGGAGGGGGTGAGACCACCCCGAGCTCCGACTCTGCCTCTCTTTCGTATCAGCACCTTCCTTATGCTTTGAAACATCATAATATATAACCCCCTGATCCCCCGAGGTTCGTGCATCGTGTTCTTGTTGTGTTTTCGTTTCGATCTGTTTCTGTCAGGAAAACTTCTCAAGTTTAGAGCACCATGGTCTCTGCCAACGACAAAGGCAAGAAGCCCGAGGAAGACGATCCTCGCAAACCCAAGGAGGAGGAGATTTTGGTAGGTTATGAAGGAGACATGGAGGAGGACAAACATCCGGACACCCACGCTACCGTCGCAAGCATTGGAGTGGTGGTAACCCCTATCAAGCTTAGGAGGACAGCATGGATGTCTACAGGAGGGAAACCTCCGCGTCATATCCTCTCTCCACTGACACTTCCTCCTAGTACCACTCGTTCTAACCATGTAGGGACGGAACACTCTAAGAAGGAAGAGTGGAGAAAGAATAACAAGTACTGGGATCCTCGGTCCGAATTGATCATGAACTGCATTGAGCATAATTCAGAGTTGATTCGTACTCTAACCTTTGAGATTGAGGAGTTGAGGAAGCTGATTGAGGAGCTTATCAAGAGAACACCACCACCACCGAAGGAGTAATTTGTCATCAGGTTTGGCATCCCCTTGGCTTGTTCCAAGCTTGGGGGGAGTGCCACGGTATCACAATCATTATTTTTTATCTTTTACCTTTTTAGTGGATTCATATCTTTGGTAGAGGTGTTATCTTATGGTTTGGTTTTCATATGGAAGTATCTCTCATTTAGTTGGTTATCTATGTATCCCTTGGTGTGCGTGCCTTTATTGGAATATTAATGAGAAGCTTCATCTTTTACTTTTTGCACTTCTTATTTTAGTTTGCAATCTCTATTATATGATGGATCTTGTTGATTAGTATTGGCATCACTTTGGGAGCATCAAGTAAATCTAAATTGGTTTTGGAAAACCAAGTTCTGTTCAGTAGCAACACTTTTTGAGGTTTGAAAGAAAAAGAGAAAAATCTTACAGGTATTTTGTATCATTTATTTTCTTTCTTGTTGGCTCATAAGCTTAGTATTCATTATTTAAGATCTTTCGTGTCTTCAAGGAAGATTGCACGTTTGGCTTTATCACTTGTAGGTTTGCTTGTTTGTTTCAACTCTCTTGCTTGCTACCTAGCCTTGCTAGCCAAAAACCTGTTTTGAGAAGGCATACTTCTCATGTTTCCAATCCCTTTGAACCAAAACATTTGCCATTTGTGTCCACCATATCTACCTAGTAGCTTTTATTATTCCAAGCAAATTCTTGACCTTCATCGATCTTTCGAATTAAAAAGTATTTTGTTATGTGAAAACTAGTTAGTAAAGCTCTTACGAACTTGATGGCACATCTTATTTTCTTGCCCCTAATAGACTTGAACCATTGTGGCATCGAAGTTGTATATGCTTGCATCTATACGTTGGAATTAGCAGAACCGTGCTGTCACGGGGAATGCTTTCAAAATTGCACTTGTACTCTGTACACAGTTGATATATTGCCCTTTGGCCTGTGGAAGTCAATGGTGTGAAATAAAGAGGGAACTTGTAAGTACATGGAGTATATATTTTGTGTTAGAGAAACGCCTAAGCCATGCCTAATCATGGTGGAAACTTGCAGCATCACCATAGTGATCTATCTATGAAGCATCCTCAATAAAAAGCTATGCACATAGTAAATAAAAAGATCGCTGAGATGCTTATTGTCTGCTTGCCTTGTCATTTTGGTTATGGGATAGCTCATGTACCATGTGCAAGGGGTACCCATTGGCGATCTCTATGATACGCATGTACTTACAATGACAAGAACTTACCGGTGATTAAAGTTGAGTAGCATGAGGAGTGGCCGTCATATTCAAGGGACATGAGATTGCCAACTTATATTTCGTCAAGCATATACTCCATCTTTGTGCACTTTAACCTTAATCATCTCAAGATGCCTATGATAGGGGAAATGAGGGCTCAAAGCTAGTAAGTATCATAATATTTTGGAAGCTCTTTATGACTTGAAATCCCTGCTACCCTCTATGAAGGGAACTTTCTCCTATTTTCCGAGTTGAGTCAGTAAACCTACTTCCTCTCTATCTCCAGCAAAAATTTGAGTTGTTGTGTTGCAAGCATTCGTATGGTGATTTATTCAATCATGTTCTTTATCTTCCTTGTTTGCACAAGACTCTTATCTATTTAGTAGTACTTCGAAAGCCTTCATTGTGAAAAAAACCTTTTTGAGCAAAGTGTGCTCCTATTTTGAAACATCTACAAAAGCTTTTTGTGAAAATGTTTGCCAGCTGTTCTCTGACCAGGAACAAGAGTTTGCCAATTCCAATCATGATTTATCTTTATGCATCTCTATTGTGACTCTTGTACTTGTTGCAAGCTAAGTTATATAATGGAGTTGCTTTCTTCTATGAGTTATGTAATGTTAAGTGTGATGCTTCTTGTCCGTATTCTTTTATCGACACTTCACTCCATAAACCTGTGGACATGTTTTTGAGCTCAGTTTTCGCTTGGGGACAAGCGAAGGTCTAAGCTTGGGGGGAGTTGATACGTCAAATTTGCATCACCATTCTATATCATGATTTGCCTCTATTCAATGATATATGTCTTATTATGAGGTATTACTTATGTATTTTCCACTGTTTTTGCATGTTGGATGATTCTTGGAGGATGGACTGTCGGAGTCTGGATTCCAATGGAAAAAGAGGTGTTTTGATGCAATTTCGCGAAGATTAGAAAATACCAGAAAAATATGGGAAAATTATATTTTCCCGGAAGACTGATGAAGCCAGAAGGGGAGGCGAAGAAGGGCCACAGGGGGCCCACCCCCTAGGCGCGGGCCTACCTTGCCCCACGCCTAGGGCAGGTGTGGCCCACCTGTTTGGCCTCCGACTCCGCCCTCTCGCCTATATCATCATCACGGAACCCTAACACCAGGGGAGCGACCATAGATAGATTTCTGCCGCCTCTGCGGGGCAGAAAACACCGAGAGAGAAAGATCTCTCCAGCAGACAGATTTCTGCCGGGGAAATTCCTTCCCAGAGAGGGGAGATCGTCGCCATCAACACCGTCATCAAGCTAGGCTTCATCGGGATCATCATCATCATCCACACCATCATCTCCACCAGCACCATCATCACCACTCCGTCCTGTTGTAACAATTGTGTTGGATATTGCTTTAGTTCTTAGGAGAAACTTTCTCGGTGTTAATTACTATTGTAGTTGATGCTTGTGAGTGGAACCATTGGATTATTGTTTATGTTCAGATTGTTATTCATCACCATATCATCTTTGATCTTGATCCATATGATGTATTGTGAATAGTTTGTCTAGTTCTTGAGGACATGGGAGAAGTCATGTTGTTATTAGTGGATTTGTGTTGAGTTATTATTCAATGGTTTAGTATTTAAGTTGTGATGATATTCTTCTAGTGGGTCATGTGAACGTCGACTACATGATACTTCACCATTTATGGGCCTAGGGAATGCATTGTGTATTTGGATACTAATTGTGGGGTTGCCAGAGTGACAGAAACCTGAACCCCCCTTAGGACCCCATTGCATAAGGGAGCGTAGGATCTCATAGTTTAAGGTTGTGGTTAGGTTTATATCTTAATTACTTTCTTGTAGTTGTGGATGCTTGCATGGGGTTTAATCACAAGTATGTATTAGTCCAAGTAAGGTCGGTATATTAGCACAGGTTCACCCACACAACACTTACAACACCAAAGAAGAGTACATAGCTATTTGAAGCGAAAGCACTTGACAGAATTCCCATGTGTCCTCGAGAACATTTGGTCTTTATAAGTATTTCCACCGGCTTGTCCTTTGCTAAGAAAGGATTGGGCCACTTGCTGCGTTTGTTCGTTGTATTTATTACTTGTACTTTGTTTTGTTGCCTTATCAGAAAACCACTAAAAATCCGTTTGCTAAGTATTTACAGAGAATTCCTGCTCCATAGCACTAGTCAACACCTTCTGCTCCTCGTTGGGATCGACACTCCTATTTATCGAAAGTACTACGATGCACCACCTATACTTATGGGTCATCACGACACGAGGCCCATGCGACGTACAAAGCCCAGGTCTCTCAGGAGCTTCAACACGTGCGCAAGCAGATCTACATGACGCAAGCGGATGTCGACATCGGTCACGCGCTCGCAGCTCTCGGAGCAGCGCGCTGTGGAGTTCACGGCGGCTCCGCCACCGGTGTCCCCTGTTGGTACGGGCCATGCGCGTTTGGCCAATGACGGGCCGCCTCTGCTACCTACGACACCGCTTGTTCATCTCGTTCCGCCACCACAACCTGCGGCGCGACCACATCACCAACCAGCGTATGGAGAGGAGAGGGATACTTTTGTCAAGCCACCCAAGAACGATTTTCCTCGTTTTGATGGTAATTTACCTAGCCTGTGGATTGATCACTGTTTGTCTTATTTCGAGCTCTACTGCACCTCGCCATAGATTTGGGTGACCATGGCGTCGCTCTATTTGGACGGCCATGCGGCCTTGTGGTGGCAGGCTGCTCGTCAGACTCGTCGTGTTGTGAGATGGGAGACATTCACTCGCACTCTGCATAAGGAATTTGGCCCAGATGAGTTTGAAATGCAGATGCACCAACTGCTGCAACTCCGTCAGACACGCATAGTCGCTGAGTATATGCTCCAGTTCGAGACATATATGTATCATTTTCTTTCCCTTGATCCAGGACTCAATTCCAAGTTCTTCGTCACTCAATTTCTGTTGGGATTGAAGCCTGATCTTCGAGTTGCGGTTCGCCTCCAGGAACCTACTAGTATTACTCGGGCTGCTGTTCTGGCAAGGATTCAGGAAGAAGAATTGGAGGTCAACCGTCCTTGTTTGCGACCTGTTCCAGCGGGGCGTCCACCACCAGTACTGCCAGCTCCAGCCGCCCTAGAGCCGGAGGCGATGATTTTGGCAGAGAACGGCAGCTCCGTGATTACCGTAGGGCTAATGGCCTTTGCTTTGAGTGTGGCAATAAATACTCACGTGAGCATCAGTGCAAGCAACCAGTGCAGCTTCTTACCATTCAGATGGGGGACTTTGGCGAGATGGTGTCTGATGAAGCTGTCCATGCTTTGGAGTTACTTGATGATCCTCCTGAACAACCAGGGTGCTATATGCTGTCAGTTCATGCCTGAAGGGAATATGCCCTGAGAGGCAATAAAAAAGTGTTTATTATGTGTATTCCAAGTATATGATAGATGTTTATTTTGCATGCTATAATTGTATTAATACGGAAACGTTAATACATGTGTGTTTAATAAACAAACAGAAAGTTTCTAGTTATGCCTCTCTCATAAACTAGCTCGTTGATTAACAAGATGATCAAGGTTTCTTGATCATGGACATTGGATGTTGTTAATAACGGGATCACAACATTAGTGTAATGGTGTGATGAACATTCATCCGAAGTATAGCATTACGATCAAAGTCATTGAGTTTATATTGCTATAACAACTTACGAAGTGATCCTAATCCTTAGACCATGAGATCATGTCAATCACTAACACCGGAAGAGTTTCTTGATAACATCAAACGTCACACCGTAACAGGGTGATTATAAAGATGGATTCAGAACTAATAAAGTGTTATGTTGAGGCTCATGGATCGAGAGTGGAATTTGTTCATCCCGATGACGGATAGATATACTCTGGGCCCTCTCGGTGATATCACATTGATTAGCTTGCAAGCAAGTGATTTGATCACTAGAATGTTATATCATAGGAACGAGAAAAGAGTGCATGTCGGTAACAAGATCAAACTAGGTATGGAGATACCGATGATAGAATCTCGGACATGTAATATATCGTGAAACAAAGGGATTAAGATACTAGCGTAAAAGGTTCCGATGATCACAAGAAAGTCATCGTTGAATGTGTGGGAATCAGTATGGGTCTCCAGATCCCGCTTCTGATTATTGATCCGAGAGGGGTCTCGATCATGTCCGCATTATTCACGAACCGTAGGGTGACACACTTAAGAGACACCGACATCCAATTGGAGCAAATGTTTCATGCCGAAAGAATGAACAAGCGCAGGAATTCACTAGATACCAAAACAGGTTTTCGGGTGAAATTGCATAAAGTGGTTATGCATGTGAAATAGAATTCTAGCAAGGGGTTATTTGTGAATGTTTGTCATTAAAGTAATTGACAAAATTCTGAATAAAATAAAAGAGTTTTATTTAATGAGAGTTTGCATTAAATTTGGTTGATATTTAATGGGAATTTGAGTGGACTTTTGAGTGGAGGGAATTTAAAGGAGATTTGTGAGTGGAGTGTCCACCCACATGAAGAGGGGAGGGCAAGGGGGAAGCCCCCATGCGCCGGCCACCCCCTTGGGGTTCCCCCCTGTGGCATCCCGCAAAAACCACTACTAGAAAATCGCGTTGTTTTTGTGCATTGCATCATCATGACCGCATGCTCATGTCATCATGCCACATTGCATTTGAGCATCGCCATCATGTTGCATTTGCTTGCATAAAACTAATTGCGGAAAAACCCGTTCTTGTTTTTTAAATGCCCCGTCTATGTTCCCAAACGCAAAACCCGGGTCTCCGGATTATTTTGTTTTGTCTGCTATCGGTTTGCAAAAGCCATGTTTATGACAAATAAAATATTTAATTATTTTAGGGGGCAGTCGAACGGGCCGACCCGACCCAGTCGACCACCCCCAGTACAACACCAATCGGTCCACCAAATCCTAAAACTACCCAACCTAGTCTACCCACCCCTCCAGCCACCTCACCCCACCCAATCCTCTCTCGCCACCTCACCTCTCTCCCTCCTCCCCACCAATCATCTGCTGCCACCTCACCTCCCTTTCCCCACAGCAAACGCACCCACCCCACACCAACACGCACACACACCCCGCCTGGCCCCACCACCTGCCCTGTCCTGCCCAGCGCCCACCTCGGGATCCCGCCCCCACCTGGCGCGCCCCACTCCCTCCCCGTCCACCAACCGCGTCCAGCCCGCGCCTCCCCGCGTCTGCCCTGGTCCCACCTCGCCCGCGTGGCTCCTCCCCGAGCCGGCCTCCTTCCTCACGCGACCCTCTCTCCCCGACGTGTCTCCCGCCTCGACTCCGCTCGCCGTCCCCTCCCGCAAGCCCTGCCGCCGGCCTCCCTCGACCTCTCCGGCCGCCGCGCCTCGCCGTCCACCCCCCTCGTCCCGCGTCTCCGCCGCCTCTAGCCCGCGCGTCGCCAAGCGACCGCCTCGCCGCCCTTATCATGGTCCTCCACCGCCGTCGCCAAGGTCACCCTCCCCTAGGGCTCCTCCGCCGCTCGCCCCCCTCACCGCGCCGCCGACCTTGCTCGCCCATGTCGCCTCGTCGCTCCCCACCTACCCCGCGCCTCCCCTGGTCCCGTCCGCCGCCAGGCCTCACCGCCCAGCCACGCCGCCTTTCCCTCCTCGGCGTCGGTCTTCCCCGCCGCCGCCGCCTGGTTCTCCTCCACGCCGGCCTCGTCTGCCTCCGCTCGCCACCTCCCTCCTCCTCCACGGCGCCACCCGACCCCGAGTTGCGCCGCCGGTCGCCTCCTCCTCGCCGGCCCGCGTCCGTCGCCTCCCCAACCTCGCCTACCCGCTGCCGTCCGCGCCTCCCAGGCAGACGCCGCCGCCGCCGGGCCGCCCCTTCTCCCGCCCGCATCGACCCCGACGCCTCCGGTCCTTCTTGCTGTCGTCTGTCGCCTCGTTTTCCCTGGAGCTCGCCTCCGGCCGCCCTCGGTCTCCCCCGGCGTCCTGGTGCCATGGCCGCGTCCGCCCTGCTCGCCCTTCGGCTGTGCGAGTCTGCAGGCGCCTCCTCCTGGCTCTGGCATGCGCTGGCCATGACGTCCCTTCAACCATGCCACCTCGCGTCCCCAGTGCTCAGCCGAGCTGACCCGAAGCACCGTCGGAGTACCATTCCAAGACCCCCTCGACAAGATCTCCGATCCGACACATCGACAAGTTCGCCACGAGGAGCCGCACGAACCCGAGGGTCCATCGACAAGACCGTCCCGTCACAAGGGCCCCGATGCCCTTTTGTCGCCAAGATCTGCATCGCTACGTGTTTCGTCGACCAATGTGCGAGGTGGAACCCGATGGCGTCGGTACCCCAAGATCTACCACACAGACGCACCACGGACGCGGAGAAACCCTCGGACGCCAAGATCGCCCACATGGAACTGAAGGTGTCGAGACCCTGAAAACCGACCTCCCGGAGTAGGAAGACCGAACCCTAGAATGCCGAGTTCTTCGACCCGAAGGCCACAGATGCGACAAGTACTTCATCCCGAACGCCATGACCGTCGACATGACCCGTAGACCAAGGAATGCCAAGATCTACCCCGTTATCCGAGAACGACCCCGCCGAGGCCGAACCCTAGACCCGGAACCCCGAGACCCGACCCCGAACCCCTCGGAGCCCAAGTTCGCCGAACCCTAATGTGATCCCATATCCGAGACCCCATTATTTTATAATATTGCATCCGGTGTTTATTCTAGTGTTTTGGTTCTTCGCGGATAAGGCCGTTGAGTTGATGCGAGTGTCGACCCGATCTTCGGTTGAACCTTCGACAATGTTTTCAGGCGAGCATCTCCCCCTTTCTACCTATCTTACTTTTATAGTATTTATTCCCTCCTGTTGATCTATTGCTATCTGTGTTGCGTTGCTCTAGCTTTCGTACCCGTGATATCCCTTGCAGCCTTATATTGCCTTGGACACATCCTATTACCAGTTGTTTGGTAGATAGTTGGACTTGCGCGTCGTAGTCGCTTGCTCAAGTGCTGTTGCGTGTCGTCAAGTGCCACAGTTGTTGGTGTATTGCCGCATGTTTGATGTTGGAGATGATCATGGTTTTACTTATCGTTCACTTTAATTCCTGTTTAACAACTAAAATTGAAGTAAGTAAGCAGAGGCACAGGTGGGCAATAGATGTTATTTGGTTGTTAACCGTCCACTTGTGTCCCGTAGGACCCCGAGTACTTGATACCTGTTCCTTGATTTATCGCGCTATCCACATCCGGGAGGATTATGGGACCCCCCTGAGCCAGAGCTTGATTCATTCTTATTTCTTGGGGCCACAAACTAGTTTGAGGTTTTATTTACGATCCTGTACTTATGCCATGCTACCGCTTTATTTACGATTGTGCGAGGAGCACACTGTACTGTTTAGGTAAGCAGAATGTTTTTGCGGTATCGATAAGCCCAGTCACATTTTCGGGTTCCCAGTCGTTTACAGCCATTGACGCAAACCTTGAGTCCGTCTCGGAGTCCGCTAGTTTCGTTGCGGGTCTACTCAATGGGGTGGCCCACTGAAATATTTCTGAATCTTGTGATTGCTTTGTCGTGAAGGCCTCGTTGGGTTTTGATTTGGTTTTTCCGAGGTTGATCGAGTGTGTGTTGCTATTTGTGCACCCCGGCCGGGTAAAACTTTCTGAAAGCCGTGTCCACGGTTATGGACGACTTGGAGCACAGTATCTCGATCATAGACAACTATAACTAAAGTAGTGCTATAAACTTGACTTTATAATGACTAGTAATCAGCTTCACTATAATGGAATGGCTAAATAAAACTGCCAACAATTTCTTGCTTGGGTTGACGCTTGCGACCATTGTACCTGACTAGTAAGTATTGCAACTACAACGGAATGGCTAAATAAAAGTACCAACAACTGCTGGGTTTTTGGGTTATCTCATGCTATTTGTATCTGAATAGTAAGTGTCGCAACTATAACGGAATGGATAACTAAAATTTCCCACTGCTTATTATATCAGGATGACTATCTATACCTGACTAGTAATTGCTGCAACGATAACTGAATAAATAAAACTGCCAACAGTGTGAGTTCCTCGGTTGACCCCCTCGTTTGGTCTCGAGGGGGAAATACCAGGATGGGTTTGTTTGGTGTTAGAATCAAGTTGGATCCGAATAGATCTTTCTTATCCCTCTCTGATAGCCGCCAGTTGTATCGAGTCTCTATAGGTTGTATAGTGCATGCTGCCGCTGCCGCTTCAGTCCACCATACCTATGTAGGCGAGGACCGCCGAATTCTAGCCTCGCCGTGTACTGGCCTCAGTACTGACGCTCCTCTTTTTCCTTTGCCCTTTGTCGGCACCCCTTTTGTTTAAGCAGGTTTTGAGATCGACGTCGTTAGCAGGGTTACCCTTCCGGCTTGGCCTGGGCAGGGTTATGGACGCCATTGGTTATTCTTCAGGGCTCTTAGCCCCATTTGCATCTTGTCCGTAGTCGGACGCTCTATCATTTTCAAGGTGATTTGGATCTTTGTATTGTATATCTGTATTCTTGACTCTTTGAGTCGCTGTTGTATATATATCTGTTCTGTGGGTCCCATCGAGGACTGTTGTGTAATGTTATTACTTCGTTTTCCACCCGCACGAAAGTGCCTGGTGGGCACCTTTGAATCGTTTCTATGCGGGTTGGGCGGGTTTCGCTAAAACTTGCATAGGGTCGATTCTGAGGGTGTTACAGAGTGGTATCAGAGCTCAGCAGTTGCGATACCCCACAAGTCCAGCCTGTAGGTTAACCTAGCTAACGGCCGAAGTAGAGTGTCAAAAACTATTTTGGAAAAATCGGTTGGATAGTTCTGATTAGGTCTGATTTTACTCCTTACCCCTCTGCTGCTCTCCTCTTACCTCTACGCGTTTTGAATCCGCTCTCCTCTCTCTTCGAGTCCAGGATTTCTCGTGGTTGGGTTCCGTCGTACCTTCAGGATTTCGCTTCCTCCTTTGGTAACGGTGTTGCTACATCGGGTCTACATGCTATCCGAGGAATCCTTCGTCTGGTGGACTTCTCTTTGTTCCTTCTCGTGCCTTCCGGTGTTTTCCGACGCGACGACATCATCTACGCCAGATCCGATGCAGAGTCTGCATCACTCCTTTGTTTCCGAACCTCGATTGTCGAGATCTTCAGTCTGATTCCGAGAGTTGGTTGCATAATCCGCCTATTCATGTGCAGAGTAATGGTTTGGGTGCGCGATGGACTGATCACCATCCGACTACTCTTATCATTCGCTCTTGTACATCGAATCAGTGGATCCAACAGTTTTACTCCATCCACGGAAGCTAGAGGTGGCTTTGCTTGTGGATACCTCTACCTTCGCCCTTTTGTTTCCGGAGTGTTCACGGACAACGACCTCTTGTTAGTGGTGTCGCAAGGATCTACACGAAGCGCGAAGGATCAGATCACCGACCTTCTTTCCGGTACCATGAGGCGGATCTCGAGGGCGAGATCCATTGTTAGTGGTGTCGAATTGTGGCATCCCGCAAAAACCACTACTAGAAAATCGCGTTGTTTTTGTGCATTGCATCATCATGACCGCATGCTCATGTCATCATGCCACATTGCATTTGAGCATCGCCATCATGTTGCATTTGCTTGCATAAACCTAATTGCGGAAAAACCCGTTCTTGTTTTCTAAACGCCTCGTCTATGTTCCCAAACACAAAACCCGGGTCTCCGGATTATTTTGTTTTGTCTGCTATCGGTTTGCAAAAGCCCTGTTTATAACAAATAAAATATTTAATTATTTTAGGGGGGCAGTCGAACGGGCCGACCCGACCCAGTCGACCACCCCCAGTACAACACCAATCGGTCCACCAAATCCTAAAACTACCCAACCTAGTCTACCCACCCCTCCAGCCACCTCACCCCACCCAATCCTCTCTCGCCACCTCACCTCTCTCCCTCCTCCCCACCAATCATCTGCTGCCACCTCACCTCCCTTTCCCCACAGCAAACGCACCCACCCCACACCAACACGCACACAGACCCTGCCTGGCCCCACCACCTGCCCTGTCCCGCCCAACGCCCACCTCGGGATCCCGCCCCCACCTGGCGCGCCCCACTCCCTCCCCGTCCACCAACCGCGTCCAGCCCGCGCCTCCCCGCGTCTGCCCTGGTCCCACCTCGCCCGCGTGGCTCCTCCCCGAGCCGGCCTCCTTCCTCTCGCGACCCTCTCTCCCCGACGCGTCTCCCGCCTCGACTCCGCTCGCCGTCCCCTCCCGCAAGCCCTGCCGCCGGCCTCCCTCGACCTCTCCGGCCGCCGCGCCTCGCCGTCCACCCCCCTCGTCCCGCGTCTCCGCCGCCTCTAGCCCGCGCGTCGCCAAGCGACCGCCTCGCCGCCCTTCTCCTGGTCCTCCACCGCCGTCGCCAAGGTCACCCTCCCCCAGGTCTCCTCCGCCGCTCGCCCCCCTCACCGCGCCGCCGACCTCGCTCGCCCCTGTCGCCTCGTCGCTCCCCACCTACCCCGCGCCTCCCCTGGTCCCGTCCGCTGCCAGGCCTCACCACCCAGCCACGCCGCCTTTCCCTCCTCGGCGTCGGTCTTCCCCGCCGCCGCCGCCTGGTTCCCCTCCATGCCGGCCTCGTCTGCCTCCGCTCGCCACCTCCCTCCTCCTCCACGGCGCCACCCGACCCCGAGTTGCGCCGCCGGTCGCCTCCTTCTCGCCGGCCCGCGTCCGTCACCTCCCCAACCTCGCCTACCCGCTGCCGGCCGCGCCTCCCAGGCAGACGCCGCCGCCGCCGGGCCGCCCCTTCTCCCGCCCGCATCGACCCCGACGCCTCCGGTCCTTCTTGCTGTCGTCTGTCGCCTCGTTTTCCCTGGAGCTCGCCTCCGGCCGCCCTCAGTCTCCCCCGGCGTCCTGGTGCCATGGCCGCGTCCGCCCTGCTCGCCCTTCGGCCGTGCGAGTCTGCAGGCGCCTCCTCCTGGCTCTGGCATGTGCTGGCCATGACGTCCCTTCAACCATGCCACCTCGCGTCCCCAGTGCTCAGCCGAGCTGACCCGAAGCACCGTCGGAGTACCATTCCAAGACCCCCTCAACAAGATCTCCGATCCGACACATCGACAAGTTCGCCACGAGGAGCTGCACGAACCCGAGGGTCCATCGACAAGACCGTCCCGTCACAAGGGCCCCGATGCCCTTTTGTCGCCAAGATCTGCATCGCTACGTGTTTCGTCGACCAATGTGCGAGGTGGAACCCGATGGCGCCGGTACCCCAAGATCTACCACACGGACGCACCACGGACGCGGAGAAACCCTCGGACGCCAAGATCGCCCACATGGAACCGAAGGTGTCGAGACCCTGAAAACCGACCTCCCGGAGTCGGAAGACCGAACCCTGGAGTGCCGAGTTCTTCGACCCGAAGGCCACAGATGCGACAAGTACTTCATCCCGAACGCCATGACCGTCGACATGACCCGTAGACCAAGGAATGCCAAGATCTACCCCGTTATCCGAGAACGACCCCGCCGAGGCCGAACCCTAGACCCGGAACCCCGAGACCCGACCCCGAACCCCTCGGAGCCCAAGTTCGCCGAACCCTAATGTGATCCCCTATCCGAGACCCCATTATTTTATAATATGACATTATCAACTGATGCATATTAAATTATTCATGCATGCATACTTGTCTGTGGTTTGGGGGCATTATGCCGATTCACCTCATAATTAAATATGGGGCCCATATGCGGGCAAATCCAGTCGTATATTGGCCTCATTTAAATTTGTGTAGCGAACCGGTAACTTATCTTGCCTTGTTAAGACAACATTTAAATTGCGGGGGGTTCTGAATAACTTGAACCATCTAATTAATTGTCGGGACCCTGGTTCCGCTTAATATTGCCTTATCGCATCGCACTCTTGCCATGTCATTCATCATACATGCATCATGCCCGATCTTTTGCCGTAGTATTAAATATTGCATCCGGTGTTTATTCTAGTGTTTTGGTTCTTCGAGGATAAGGCCGTTGAGTTGATGCGAGTGTCGACCCGATCTTCGGTTGAACCTTCGATAATGTTTTCAGGCGAGCATCTCCCCCTTTCTACCTATCTTACTTTTATAGTATTTATTCCCTCTTGTTGATCTATTGCTATCTGTGTTGCGTTGCTCTAGCTTTCGTACCCGTGATATCCCTTGCAGCCTTATATTGCCTTGGACACATCTTATTACCTGTTGTTTGGTAGATAGTTGGACTTGCGCGTCGTAGTCGCTTGCTCAAGTGATGTTGCGTGTCGTCAAGTGCCACAGTTGTTGGTGTATTGCCGCATGTTTGATGTTGGAGATGATCATGGTTTTACTTATCGTTCACTTTAATTCCTGTTTAACAACTAAAATTGAAGTAAGTAAGCAGAGGCACAGGTGGGCAATAGATGTTATTTGGTTGTTAACCGTCCACTTGTGTCCCGTAGGACCCCGAGTACTTGATACCTGTTCCTTGATTTATCGCGCTATCCACATCCGGGAGGATTATGGGACCCCCCTGAGCCAGAGCATGATTCATTCTTATTTCTTGGGGCCACAAACTAGTTTGAGGTTTTATTTACGATCATGTACTTATGCCATGCTACCGCTTTATTTACGATTGTGCGAGGAGCACACTGTACTGTTTAGGTAAGCGGAATGTTTTCGCGGTATCGACAAGCCCAGTCACATTTTCGGGTTCCCAGTCGTTTACAGCCATTGACGCAAACCTTGAGTCCGTCTTGGAGTCAGCTAGCTTTGTTGCGGGTCTACTCAATGGGGTGGCACCCTGAAATATTTCTGAATCTTGTGATTGCTTTGTCGTGAAGGCCTCGTTGGGTTTTGATTTGGTTTTTCCGAGGTTGATCGAGTGTGTGTTGCTATTTGTGCACCCCGGCCGGGTAAAACTTTCTGAAAGCCGTGTCCGCGGTTATGGACGACTTGGAGCACAGTATCTCGATCATAGACAACTATAACTAAATTAGTGCTATAAACTTGACTTTATAATGACTAGTAATCAGCTTCACTATAATGGAATGGCTAAATAAAACTGCCAACAATTGCTTGCTTGGGTTGACGCTTGCGACCATTGTACCTGACTAGTAAGTATTGCAACTACAACGGAATGGCTAAATAAAAGTACCAACAACTGCTGGGTTTTTGGGTTATCTCATGCTATTTGTATCTGAATAGTAAGTGTCGCAACTATAACGGAATGGATAACTAAAATTGCCCACTGCTTATTATATCAGGATGACTATCTATACCTGACTAGTAATTGCTGCAAAGATAACTGAATAAATAAAACTGCCAACAGTGTGAGTTCCTTGGTTGACCTCCTCGTTTGGTCTCGAGGGGGAAATACCAGGATGGGTTTGTTTGGTGTTAGAATCAAGTTGGATCCGAATAGATCTTTCTTATCCCTCTCTGATAGCCGCCAGTTGTATCGAGTCTCTATAGGTTGTATAGTGCATGCTGCCGCTGCCGCTTCAGTCCACCATACCTATGTAGGCGAGGACCGCCGAATTCTAGCCTCGCCGTGTACTGGCCTCAGTACTGACGCTCCTCTTTTTCCTTTGCCCTTTGTCGGCACCCCTTTTGTTTAAGCAGGTTTTGAGATCGACGTCGTTAGCAGGGTTACCCTTTCGGCTTGGCCTGGGCAGGGTTATGGACGCCATTGGTTATTCTTCAGGGCTCTTAGCCCCATTTGCATCTTGTCCGTAGTCGGACGCTCTATCATTTTCAAGGTGATTTGGATCTTTGTATTGTATATCTGTATTCTTGACTCTTTGAGTCGCTGCTGTATATATATATATCTGTTCTGTGGGTCCCATCGAGGACTGTTGTGTAATGTTATTACTTCGTTTTCCACCCGCACGAAAGTGCCTGGTGGGCACCTTTGAATCGTTTCTATGCGGGTTTGGCGGGTTTCGCTAAAACTTGCATAGGGTCGATTCTGAGGGTGTTACACCCCCCTCCTCCTATAAAAGGAGCCCCCCTCCTCACTTGTCTCACACACCTCCTCGTGAAGGATCTCTCTCCCCCTCTAGAATTTATCCCCCATGGTCTCGGACTAGCGAGATACATGTTCCCGGTGGCTATTCAGCAAGAAAGAGTTGTGCTTCCGCTGCATCGCTGGAGCGAGGAGGCGGAGGTTGCTCGGTGCCTCGAACGTGTGTGCGAGCACGGATGCGCTGCTGATTTGCGGCGCTAGGACTTCCTCTCGATCTTGAGATCGGCAAGTGATCGTCTACATCAACCACGAGTTGAACTCGTTAAGCTTTGTCGGTCTTCAAGGGTATGTTCTCTAAGGATATACATCCGCCCGTTGTTTGTATGTAGTAGATAGATCTTGGTATATAGTTCACATCGTAGGAAATTTTTTGTTTTCTATGCTGCGAACCCTACAATGTCTTGTCTGGTTTGGAATCTCCTACCACTATCTGGTTGCCAGTCACTGTGGGGGATCAGGTGATGTTGTTGTTGTTGGATTCTGGAAGCACACATAGTTTCATCAATACCAACTTTGCTGTGGCATCCCGCTAAAACCACTACTAGAAAATCGCGTTGTTTTTGTGCATTGCATCATCATGACCGCATGCTCATATCATCATGCCACATTGCATTTGAGCATCGTCAGGTCATCATGCATTTGTTTGTCAAAACCTATTTTTTAAAAGCCTAGTTTGGTATTCTAAATATTCCCCGTCTCAATTTCAAATTAAAGCGCCGGGCTTTTCCCGGGTCTTTTATTTGTCTATAAACTATTTATCAAAGTTTATTTTATATTAAATAAAAGTTTATATTAATTTTTGGGAGGCAGCCAGCCAAGCCCGAAAGCCCGGCCAGCCACCTCCAAACCCTACTCTAAAATATCTAGTCCTAAATCCTTTTTCTTACCCCAACCTATTCTACCCAGCCCCCCTCCACCTCACCATGACCAATCCCCTCTCGCCACCTCATCTCTCATCTCTCCTCCACCCACTCCCAGCCTGCCACATCACCCCCAACCCCACCCCACTCCCTCTCTCACCCCATCGGGCCATCACACAAACACACAACACACGCACGCGACCCAGCTCCCCCACACATCCGCCCCGCGCCCTGGCCCACCCGCGGGTCCCACCTGGGCGCGTCCACCCACCACCCCAACAGACCCCGCCGAACCCTGGCCCACCTCCCTGCCCCACTCGCCCGCTCTCCTCCCACCATCTCTAGCCCCGCACGCGACGCTCCCCGCACCTCCCCTCTCTCATCCCGCTCGCTGCCGCCTCGCCTTTTTCCGGCCGCCCGCCTGCGTCCGGTTCCTCCGCCCTGCAAGCCGAGCCCCCCCGCCCCGCCAAGCACCACCTCTCCTTCCACCGCCGACCAGCCGCCTCCCTCTCTCTCCCGCAGACGCGCCCGCGGCCGCTCCTCTCTCCTCCGCCGGCGGCCGCGTGACCCCGTCGCCTGGCCGCCCCCGCTCCCGTCCTCGCCGCGGGCTCCCCACCAGCGGACCGCCTCGATCTCCCTCGCCTCCTGCCTGGCCGCCTTCCGCAGCGCCCGCCGCCGCGAGTACCCCGGCCGCCAAGTTCCCCGTCGTCCCCGCCGCCCCTCCTCTCGGCCTCGCTTTCCCCAGCCGCCAGAGCCGCCGCTCTGCCTCTCCCCACGGGCCCCCGCCTCCCTGAGCTCCGCTCGTCGCCGTGGCCCTCTCCTCCGTGCCCTGCATCTCCGGCACCCCGCGAGCTAACCGCCCCCTCTTCCTCCCCTCCCGCCGCCGGCGCGCCCTCCCCGTCGCCGCTGCTGCGCCCCCCGTCGTCGGTCGTCACCTTCCTTGCCGCCCAAGCCCGCCCTGCCTCCTGAGCTCCTCGCGTCGGCCTGCTGTAGCGAGGACGTCCACCAGTGCGACGTGCCCGCCTCCCTTACCGTTTCAGCGAGCCACCGCGGCGACCTCCGCCTGCGTGCGCCGCCCGCTGTCGTGGCCCCATCTTCCTCGCCACCCTATGCGCCTGTCGCCGGTCGTCTTGTCCGCCACCCATTTTGTCTCTGCGTCTGGTGCCCTTGTTGCATGCCGACCGCGTCCTTGCATGCCTTGGGCTCCATGATGAGTTGCTACTCAGGTTCAGTCGAAGAGGCACGCTGGATGTGTCACCTTCTGGAACTATATCCTGGTCCCCTGTGATGTGTCAGTGCCAGCTCGGTGCCAATGCTGTTCAGGACCCCCGATGACAAGGAACATTGTTGAACACCGAAGGCCATTCCAGAACCATTGAACCTTGGCTCTGAAATGACAAGATCGCCTTCACGGGAAACCGCGAGACATCCTTCCCGGGATTTGAAGACCGAACCCTGGCACGCCAAGCTCTTCTTCACGGAGATCGAAGGCCGTTGTCCGAGACCCCAAAGACCGATCCCGGCGAGACCGAACCCCGAACCTTCGGAACCCCAAGATCGCCATTCGATGTGTGACCCCTATCCGAGAACCCTCATATTTTTATAATATATGAAATTGACATTGTTGCATATCTAATTGTACATGCTTGCACTCATATCATTTGGTTTGGGGGCCTTACGCCGATTCACCTCATAATTAAATATGGGGCCCATATGCGGGCGATCTAGTCTGATATTGGTCCCATTTAAATTTGTGTAGCGAATCGATGCCATGTTTTCGCCTTGTTAATACAACATTTAAAATGCGGGGTATCTAAACAACTTGAACATATTAATTAATTGTCGGGACCTCGGTTCCGCTTAATATGACCTAATTGCATCGCAGCTTTGCCATGTCATACATCATACATGCATCATGCCCGATCTTTTGCCGTAGTATTAAATATTGCATCCAGTGCTTATTCTAGTGTTTTGCTTCTTCGCGGATAAGGCCGTTGAGTTGATGTGAGCTTCGCCCCGACTTTGGATGAACCTTCGGCAATGTTTTCAGGCGAGCATCTCCCCCTTTCTACCTATCTTACTTTTATAGTATTTATTCCCTCCTGTTGATCTATTGCTATCTGTGTTGCGATGCTCTAGTTTTCGTACCCGTGATATCCCTTGCAGCCTTATATTGCCTTGGACACCTCCTATTACCTGTTGTTTGGTAGATAGTTGGACCTGCGCGTCGTAGTCGCTTGCTCAAGTGCTGTTGCGTGTCGTCAAGTACCACAGTTGTTGGAGTATTGCCGTGTGTTTATTGTTGGAGATGATCAAGACTTTAATTACTGTTTAACAACTAAAACTGAAGTAGGTAAATGCAGAGGCACAGGTGGGCAATAGATGTTATTTGGTTGTTAACCGTCCACTTGTGTCCCGTAGGACCCCGAGTACTTGATACCTGTTCCTTGAATATTCGCGCTATCCACATCCGGGAGGATTATGGGACCCCCCTGAGCCAGAGCTTGATTCATTCTTATTTCTTGGGGCCACAAACTAGTTTGAGGTTTTATTTACTATCCTGTACTTATGCCATGCTTTACTGCTTTATTTACGATTGTGCGAGGAGGACCTGTACTGTTTAGGTAAGCGGAGTGTTTTCGCGGTATCGACAAGCCCAGTTTTGGGTTCCCAGTCGTTTACAGCCACTGGCGCAAACCTTGAGTCCGTCTCGGAGTCAGCTAACTTCGTTGCGGGTGTACTCAATGGGGTGGCCCCCTGAAATATTTCTGAATCCTGTGATTGCTTTGTCGTGAAGGCCTCGTTGGGTTTTGATTTGGTTTTTCCGAGGTTGATCGAGTGTGTGTTGCTATTTGTGCACCCCTGCAGGGTAAAACTTTCTGAAAGCCGTGTCCGCGGTTATGGACGACTTGGAGCACAGTATCTCGATCATAGACAACTATAACTAAAGTAGTGCTATAAATTTGACTTTATAATGACTAGTAATCAGCTTCACTATAATGGAATGGCTAAATAAAATTGCCAACAATTGCTTGCTTGAGTTGTCGCTTGCGACCATTGTATCTGACTAGTAAGTATTGCAATTATAACGGAATGGCTAATTAAAAGTGCCAACAACTGCTGGGTTTTGGGTTATCTCATGCTAATTGTATTTGACTAGTAAGTGTCGCAACTACAACGGAATGGTTAACTAAAAATGCCCACTGCTTATTATACCAGGATGACTATCTATACCTGACTAGTAATTGCTGCAACGATAACTGAATAAATAAAACTGCCAACGGTGTGAGTTCCTCGGTTGACTTCCTCGTTTGGTATCGAGGGGGGAAATACCAGGATGGGTATGTTTGGTGGTAGTATCAGGTTGGTTCCGAATAGGCCTTTCTTATCCCTCTCTGATAGCCGACAGTTATATCGAGTCTCTATAGAATGTTTAGTGCATGCTGCGCTGCCGCTCAGTCCACCATACCTATGTAGGCGAGGACCGCCGAATTCTAGCCTCGCCGTGTACTGGCTTCAGTATTGACCGCTCTCTCTTTTTCCTTTGCCCTTTGTCGGCACCCCTTTTGTTTAAGCAGGTTTTGAGATCGACGCCGTTAGCAGGGTTACCCTTCCGGCTTGTCCTGGGCAGGGTTATGGACGCCATTTGGTTATTCCTCAGGGCTCTTAGCCCCATTTGCATCTTGTCCGTAGCTGGACGCTCTATCGTTTTCAAGGTGATTTGGATCTTGTTCTGTATATCTGTATTCTTGACTCATGGAGTCGTGTTGTATATATATCTGTTCTGTGGGTCCCATCGAGGACTGTTGTGTAAAGTTATTACTTCGTTTTCCACCCGCACGCAAGTGCCTGGTGGGCACCTTTGAATCGTTTCTATGCGGGTTTGGCGGGAAGCGCCGAAACTTGCATAGGGCCGATTCTGAGGGTGTTACAGAGTGGTATCAGAGCTCAGCAGTTGCGATACCCCACAAGTCCAGCCTGTAGGATAACCTAGCTAACGGACGAAGTAGAGTGTCAAAACTATTTTTGCAAAATCGGTTGGATAGTTCTGATTAGGTCTGATTTTACTCCTTACCCCTCTGCTATTCTCCTCTTATCTCGACATGTTTTGAGTCTTCTCTCTTACCTTTTCTTCGAGTCCAGGAATTCTCGTGGTTGGGTTTTCCGTCGTATCTTTAGGGTTTCGCTTCCTCCTTTGGTAACGGAGTTGCTACATCTGGTCTTCATGCTATCCGAGGAATCCTTCGTCTGGTGGACTTCTCTTTGCTCCTTCTCGTGCCTTCCGGTGTTTTTCCGACGCGACGACATCCTCTACGCCAGATCCGATGCAGAGTACGCATCACTCCCTTGTTCCTGGACCTCGATTGTCGAGATCTTCAGTCTGAATTCTGAGAGTTGGTTGCATAATTCTTCTATTCATGTGCAGAGTAATGTTTTGGGTGCGCGATGGACTGATCACCATCCGACTACTCTTATCATTCGCTCTTGTACATTGAGTCGGTGGATCGATGCAATTATACTCCTTCCGTGGAAGTTAGAGGTCGCCTTATCTTTTGGATACCTCTACCTTCGTCCTTTGTTTCTCCGGAGTGTTCTCTCGATGGACGTGAGCCCCGACCTTTGTTGGTGGTGTCGCTGATTTCAAGATGGAGAAATAACCATTGTTAGTGGTGTCGCGAGGATCTACACGAAGCGAGAAGACGCAGATCGCCGACCTTCCTTCCGGTACCATGAGGCGGATCTCGAGGGCGAGATCCATTGTTAGTGGTGTCGAATTGTGGCATCCCGCTAAAACCACTACTAAAAAATCGCGTTGTTTTTGTGCATTGCATCATCATGACCGCATGCTCATGTCATCATGCCACATTGCATTTGAGCATCGTAAGGTCATCATGCATTTGTTTGTCAAAACCTATTTTCTAAAAGCCTAGTTTGGTATTCTGAATATTCCCCGTCACAATTTCAAATTAAAGCGCCGGGCTTTTCCCGGGTCTTTTATTTGTCTATAAACTATTTACCAAAGTTTATTTTAAATTAAATAAAAGTTTATATTAATTTTTGGGAGGTAGCCAGCCAAGCCCGAAAGCCCGGCCAGCCACCTCCAAACCCTAGTCTAAAATATCTAGTCCTAAATCCTTTTTCTTACCCCAACCTATTCTACCCAGCCCCCCCCTCCACCTCACCCTGACCAATCCCCTCTCGCCACCTCATCTCTCATCTCTCCTCCACCCACTCCCAGCCTGCCACATCACCCCCAACCCCACCCCACTCCCTCTCTCACCCCATCGGGCCATCACACAAACACACAACACACGCACGCGACCCAGCTCCCCCACACAGCCGCCCCGCGCCCTGGCCCACCCGCGGGTCCCACCTGGGCGCGTCCACCCACCACCCCGACAGACCCCGCCGAACCCTGGCCCACCTCCCTGCCCCACTCGCCCGCTCTCCTCCCACCATCTCTCGCCCCGCATGCGACGCTCCCCGCACCTCCCCTCTCTCATCCCGCTCGCTGCCGCCTCGCCGTTTTCTGGCCGCCGCCTGCGTCCGGTTCCTCCGCCCTGCAAGCCGAGCCCCCCCCCCCCGCCCCGCCAAGCACCACCTATCCTTCCACCGCCGACTAGCCGCCTCCCTCTCTCTCCCGCAGACGCGCCCGCGGCCGCTCCTCTCTCCTCCGCCCGCGGCCGCGTGACCCCGCCGCCTGGCCGCCCCGCTCCCGTCGTCGCCGCGGGCTCCCCACCAGCGGCCCGCCTCGATCTCCCTCGCCTCCTGCCTGGCCGCCTTCCGCAGCGCCCGCCGCCGCGAGTACCCCGGCCGCCAAGTTCCTCGTCGTCCCCGCCGCCCCTCCTCTCGGCCTCGCTTTCCCCAGCCGCTAGAGCCGCCGCTCTGCCTCTCCCCACGGGCCCCCGCCTCCCTGAGCTCCGCTCGTCGCCGTGGCCCTCTCCTCCGTGCCCTGCATCTCCGGCACCCCGCGAGCTAACCGCCCCCTCTTCCTCCCCTCCCGCCGTCGGCGCGCCCTCCCCGTCGCCGCTGCTGCGCCCCCCGTCATCGGCCGTCACCTTCCTTGCCGCCCAAGCCCGCGCTGCCTCCTGAGCTCCTCGCGTCGGCCTGCTGCAGCGAGGACGTCCACCAGCGCGACGTGCCCGCCTCCCTTACCGTTTCAGCGAGCCACCGCGGCGACCTCCGCCTGCGTGCGCCGCCCGCTGTCGTGGCCCCATCTTCCTCGCCACCCTATGCGCCTGTCGCCGGTCGTCTTGTCCGCCACCCATTTTGTCTCTGCGTATGGTGCCCTTGTTGCATGCCGACCGTGTCCTTGCATGCCTTGGGCTCCATGATGAGTTGCTACTCAGGTTCAGTCGAAGAGGCACGCTGGATGTGTCACCTTCTGGAACTATATCCTGGTCCCCTGTGATGTGTCAGTGCCAGCTCGGTGCCAATGCTGTTCAGGACCCCCGATGACAAGGAACATTGTTGAACACCGAAGGCCATTCCAGAACCATTGAACCTTGGCTCTGAAATGACAAGATCGCCTTCACGGGAAACCGCGAGACATCCTTCCCGGGATTTGAAGACCGAACCCTGGCACGCCAAGCTCTTCTTCACGGAGATCGAAGGCCGTTGTCCGAGACCCCGAAGACCGATCCCGGCGAGACCGAACCCCGAACCTTCGGAACCCCAAGATCGCCATTCGATGTGTGACCCCTATCCGAGAACCCTCATATTTTTATAATATATGAAATTGACATTGTTGCATATCTAATTGTACATGCTTGCACTCATATCATTTGGTTTGGGGGCCTTACGCCGATTCACCTTATAATTAAATATGGGGCCCATATGCGGGCGATCTAGTCTGATATTGGTCCCATTTAAATTTGTGTAGCGAATCGATGCCATGTTTTCGCCTTGTTAATACAACATTTAAAATGCGGGGTATCTAAACAACTTGAACATATTAATTAATTGTCGGGACCTCGGTTCCGCTTAATATGACCTAATTGCATCGCAGCTTTGCCATGTCATACATCATACATGCATCATGCCCGATCTTTTGCCGTAGTATTAAATATTGCATCCGGTGCTTATTCTAGTGTTTTGCTTCTTCGCGGATAAGGCCGTTGAGTTGATGTGAGCTTCGCCCCGACTTTGGATGAACCTTCGGCAATGTTTTCAGGCGAGCATCTCCCCCTTTCTACCTATCTTACTTTTATAGTATTTATTCCCTCCTGTTGATCTATTGCTATCTGTGTTGCGATGCTCTAGTTTTCGTACCCCTGATATCCCTTGCAGCCTTATATTGCCTTGGACACCTCCTATTACCTGTTGTTTGGTAGATAGTTGGACCTGCGCGTCGTAGTCGCTTTCTCAAGTGCTGTTGCGTGTCGTCAAGTACCACAGTTGTTGGAGTATTGCCGTGTGTTTATTGTTGGAGATGATCAAGACTTTAATTACTGTTTAACAAATAAAACTGAAGTAGGTAAATGCAGAGGCACAGGTGGGCAATAGATGTTATTTGGTTGTTAACCGTCCACTTGTGTCCCGTAGGACCCCGAGTACTTGATACCTGTTCCTTGAATATTCGCGCTATCCACATCCGGGAGGATTATGGGACCCCCCTGAGCCAGAGCTTGATTCATTCTTATTTCTTGGGGCCACAAACTAGTTTGAGGTTTTATTTACTATCCTGTACTTATGCCATGCTTTACTGCTTTATTTACGATTGTGCGAGGAGCACCTGTACTGTTTAGGTAAGCGGAGTGTTTTCGCGGTATCGACAAGCCCAGTTTTGGGTTCCCAGTCGTTTACAGCCACTGGCACAAACCTTGAGTCCGTCTCGGAGTCAGCTAACTTCGTTGCGGGTGTACTCAATGGGGTGGCCCCCTGAAATATTTCTGATCCTGTGATTGCTTTGTCGTGAAGGCCTCGTTGGGTTTTGATTTGGTTTTTCCGAGGTTGATCGAGTGTGTGTTGCTATTTGTGCACCCCTGCAGGGTAAAACTTTCTGAAAGCCGTGTCCGCGGTTATGGACGACTTGGAGCACAGTATCTCGATCATAGACAACTATAACTAAAGTAGTGCTATAAATTTGACTTTATAATGACTAGTAATCAGCTTCACTATAATGGAATGTCTAAATAAAATTGCCAACAATTGCTTGCTTGAGTTGTCGCTTGCGACCATTGTATCTGACTAGTAAGTATTGCAATTATAACGGAATGGCTAATTAAAAGTGCCAACAACTGCTGGGTTTTGGGTTATCTCATGCTAATTGTATTTGACTAGTAAGTGTCGCAACTACAACGGAATGGTTAACTAAAAATGCCCACTGCTTATTATACCAGGATGACTATCTATACCTGACTAGTAATTGCTGCAACGATAACTGAATAAATAAAACTGCCAACGGTGTGAGTTCCTCGGTTGACTTCCTCGTTTGGTATCGAGGGGGGAAATACCAGGATGGGTATGTTTGGTGGTAGTATCAGGTTGGTTCCGAATAGGCCTTTCTTATCCCTCTCTGATAGCCGACAGTTATATCGAGTCTCTATAGAATGTTTAGTGCATGCTGCGCTGCCGCTCAGTCCACCATACCTATGTAGGCGAGGACCGCCGAATTCTAGCCTCGCCGTGTACTGGCTTCAGTATTGACCGCTCTCTCTTTTTCCTTTGCCCTTTGTCGGCACCCCTTTTGTTTAAGCAGGTTTTGAGATCGACGCCGTTAGCAGGGTTACCCTTCCGGCTTGGCCTGGGCAGGGTTATGGACGCCATTTGGTTATTCTTCAGGGCTCTTAGCCCCATTTGCATCTTGTCCGTAGCTGGACGCTCTATCGTTTTCAAGGTGATTTGGATCTTGTTCTGTATATCTGTATTCTTGACTCATGGAGTCGTGTTGTATATATATCTGTTCTGTGGGTCCCATCGAGGACTGTTGTGTAATGTTATTACTTTGTTTTCCACCCGCACGCAAGTGCCTGGTGGGCACCTTTGAATCGTTTCTATGCGGGTTTGGCGGGAAGCGCCGGAACTTGCATAGGGCCGATTCTGAGGGTGTTACATTTGCCCAGAGTATTGGTTTGTCCACTGTTTCAATTACAGCTGTGCCCGTTAAGATTGATAATGGACGGTTCATTCAGTGTGACAGTTTGGTCCCTCAACTAGAATGGAAATGTCAGGGTAGTGTGTTTCACACTGATCTCAGGGTTTTGGAGTTGGGGGCATATGACGGTGTCATAGGCACGGATTGGCTGGACTCTTTCAGTCCCATGACTTGCCATTGGAAAGGCAAGGCTATTTCCTTTGATCATCAAGGATCAACTGTGACACTTCAAGGCATCACACCGACCATAATCACACCATTGACCCAAGTGTATGTGAACTTGATGCAAATGCAGGCGACCAACGAGATTTGGGCAGTGGCTATAGTGGAAACAGTACCTGGCAACAGTGCTAATGCATACTTTCCAGCTTGTGTGAGCAAACTGTTGATAGAATTTGCTGATGTATTTGAGGAACCAAAAGGCCTGTCTCCTCATCGATAGTATGATCATGCCATTGCGCTTGAAGCTGGAGCATAACCACCTAACATCAAGCCATATCGGTATTCTCCAGTGCAGAAGGATGAAATTGAGAGACAAGTTCAAGAAATGCTTCAGTCTAGTGTCATTTCTCACAGCATAAGTCCTTATGCTGCACCTGTGCTCTTGGTTAAAAAGAAGGATGGCAGCTGGCATTGATGTATTGATTACAGACGATTGAATGCAGTTACGATAAAGAACAAATTTCCTCTGCCAATTGTGTATCAACTGCTGGATGAGCTCACTGGCGCTGCTTATTTTTCCAAGCTGGACCTGCGCGCGGGTTATCATCAGATTCACATGTGTGAGGAGGATGAAGAGAAGAGAACTTTCAAGACTCACCACGGACGCTTTCAGTTCACAGCGGCGCTAGTGGCTCGGGAACTCTGGGACAATGTAATCAAGCTCCATGGGTGCCTCTGACGATCGTGTCTGACCGTGTCCCAGTCTTTACCAGCTCAGTGTGGCGCGAACTGATCTCAACAGCGGGGACAAAGTTTCTATACTCCACTACATACCATCCACATACGGACGGGCAGACTGAGCGTGTGAACCAGAGCCTGGAGATGTACCTGCGCTCCGCAGTACATGACTCGCCTAAACATTGGCGCCGTTGGCTGGCGGCAACGGAGTTTTGGTACAACTCAAGCCGTCACACTTCTTTGTATTGTTCTTCTTTCAAAGCACTCTATGGCCATTAGCCGAATTTGGGCGCCATGCTCCAATGGGATGAAGCAGACATGGCAGTTCACGACATGGACTGGGTCGGGCATACTGTCCGCCTGCAGGCTCAGTTGTAGCATGATCAAGATCGCTTGAAGAAGAAAGCTAATAGGCACCGCTCCGAGCGCTCGTTTCTGGCAGGGGAACAAGTGCTTCTCAAATTACAACCATATGCACACACCACAGTGGCCAACCGTCCTTGTCGCAAACTGGCATACAAGTACTACGAGCCATTCAGTATCTTGGAGAAGGTTGGGGACATGGCTTACAAGCTGGATTTGCCTTCGGACGCCCGCATCCACCCCGTCTTTCATGTATCTCAGCTCAAGCCGTTTACTCCAGACTATACCCCAGTCTTTGCCTCGACCTCCTGACTTGACGACTCAATCGTTGTCACCAGTGGCCATCCTGGACAGACGCATGAGAAAGAAAGGGGACACTGCTATCGTGCAACTGCAAGTGCAATGGTCTTCGTTGTCACCGGAGGCTGCGACTTGGGAGGACTACGACATCCTGCGCTTACGCTACCCTGATGTTGTGATTTGGGAAGGGGCTTCACCTCAAAGAGGGAGCAATGTCACACATGCACTTTCTACTGATGGAGTTACAGAGTGCAGTGTGTCATGAAGAAGCAGAAGATGGGCCAAGAGTGTGTGAGTATGTTGGGCCAAGGATGGGCCGTGTGTGTAGCTGGGTGTTATATAAACCTGGACCGAACTTGTAAACGTCATGGAAGAAAATAGAAGGGGAAATCTATCTTTAGACCGTTCGGTGGATTGTAAAACATGACGGGCTAACACTTACCGTTTGATTAGGTGTGATCGATGGTAGGGAAGTGTGAGGCGTGAAGTGTGAACATACGAATCTGAGTTAGTTAAGGACTAAATTGAAAATTCAAAATGTTTTGTAGGTCAAACAGTTTGTCCGATTTAAGATCCGTTTTCACCGTTAAGCTAATCGCGACGAGATCTTCAAAACAAGATCTCATATTGATATGTTTGGACCAAAAAGTTATCTATCCCTAACACGTGAGTTATCCATGGCATAGTATATAAGTTATCCACCCTATAACATATATGTTACCCGTCATATAAACAGGTTAGATCGAGGCGTTCTCATATTTCTCACGTGGATAACTTTTGTTTTTATATCATAAAATCTAGGTTGTCCATGTATTTTACTCCCTCCGTCTCGGTTTATAAGACCTACGCGTATTTCTAGGTCGATAAATTAATCAACTTTGCATGAGGTACATTAGATAAAAACTATACTATTAAAAACTTCAAATGTTATATTTTCTAATGATATAATTTTTATATTATATAATTCATATTATATATCTCATGCGGACGACTTAGATATACGCGTAAGTCTTATAAACTGGGATAGAGGTGGTAGTTTAGTTAATTAAATGTGAACTACGAGTTAGTTTAATTGGGATGCGCTAGCCTAGTTGTTAGGGTATCGAGACTTTGTTGACGTCGATGTGTTAGCATCAACGGGCAATGAAGGCTCGGTACCCTTACATCATTCGAGGCTTAGTCATTTGTATGTTGTGATAGCGGCGACAGACAATAAAACCGAGTTGCTGAACTACTGGTTCCGTGTTATATTTATTTGATACAATTTAGTATGGTTGGTGGAGCATAAGAGCCCATTTATTATATCATATGCAAACTAAGGTTAAATTTAATTTCTTTAAAAAAAAGTATGATTGATGTTTGACGCGATAGATTTTTGTGATTGAGTGTCCGGTACACCACTCTCTACGACAGACGACGAAGCCGAGTCATTAGAATAAATTTTGTATTTTATTCGTGGGTAACTTTTATAGCGGTGGATAACTTATATATCATTGGGTGGATAACTTACATATTAAAGTACGGATAACTCTCATGTTACTGCTGGATAACTATTGGATAAAGTCATGGATAAATTTTTATTTATCTTTATGGATAACTTTGGATAATTTTTAGATAACTTTAGTTCTTTTTGTGACTACTATATTTTTTAAGTCTTGGTTATTTCTATTTTAGTTCAAACTTACTAGATTTGGACAAGGTAGCCTAGTTATTAGAACAGCGAAACTTCGTGACCGTTGACTCAGTGAAAACTGATCCTAAACCTGGGTTCATATTTGTGTTTTACAAAAACTCAAAAACACATCGTTCGTAGGGTGGATAACTTATGTATTATCTGATGGATAACTTATATAGTGCAGCCTGGATAACTCACGTGTTACATGTGGATAACCTATTGGGTTCGGAAAAAGTCATTAAAACATATCAACATGGGATCTAGTTTCGAAGATTTCGATACGACTAGTTTAACAGTGAAAACGGATTTTAAATCGGATAAACAATTTGACCTACAAAACATTTTGAATTTTATTTTCCGTAGTAGATTCTGAGACGTAAGTATGTTTGTCGGTTTGTGTCTAGGTACTAAATCACCGTTAATTAGCTCTGTTTTAGGGATAAAATCAAAGTCAATTAGTGTATGTCCAATATACTCACGCACTAAAGCTTGTTTGGTCGTACGGCTGTCCGATCCACCAAAAAATGTAATTCCTAGAACGGTCGTTGTATAGCAACGTCCAAATAGAAAGAGAATCATGCCTCGTCTTCTTTCTCTGTTCCCATCTCCTGCTTGCTCATCTCATCTCTCTCCAATTCCACATTACCTGTGCGATTTGAATTCTCGGGGGTTCGGGTCGTCAGACTGAACTAACTGAAGAAGCTAACACGTATGCCGCGAGCCACACGAGCCTAGTTCGATCCGATCGCCGTCGGGCCGCTTGTGCTCGATTGATCGCGAAAAAAGGTCACCGCGCCGCTATTGCATGCACCTCCAGAAAAAGGCCGCGGAAGCACAAAAGCGCATGACACGTCGCTATACGATCTTTGAGTGGCAGAGAATACATGTGGCATCACATCCATCCGAGTAGCTGGTCGTATTCATGTGGATAACTGTTATCTCATTGACATAGAGATGTGGCTTTCGTATCAACGTGGACTGATCACACCAGACCTGTAGCAAATCACTGCTTGACTTTCTGAGACAGACAGGTCTCTGTGGCTAGCTCTTTCTGAAGTAGTACGTGGTACCTGCAAGAAGATTTCAGATGAGAACGAAGGGGGAATTTTTGTTATGTACTAGGCATGATCGAGCACTTAGCTAGTGCTACAATGTTAGCTCTCATGCCGACATAATAATCGGACGATTTGATTGGGCCTCCTTTTTAATCCATGATGATTGATGAAGCCTGAAAGTGATTTGGGCAAATGAATCAATCAAGTTAATCGCGGTGTGAACGGATCCAGGCGTATCTTCAGATTGCGGCCGAGCAGCGGCCAGACTAGATAGACAGCTTGTCACTTGTTAGGTTGATGCTTGCACGAGGCCAATGTCTCATCTTCATCGGCGCAGCTCAGGTAGCTTGCTGTGTGTGTGGCAGAAACCAGAATGCGGCCAAATGTGCCCTTTTTCCGGCCTCGCGTGAACAGCTAAACTGAGCTGTATACAGTACCAAACTGCACTTCTTTTTGCTGACTTTTATGGTTGCCCGGAAAACATGGTCCGCCCAACAAACATGGTCGTAGTGTGCAGGCCTGACCAGTGCATAGTCAACCGAGTAACACACATGCATTCAGTTTCAGAAAAACTAAGCACATGAATTATTCTCCGAGAGACGACTAGAGTTGCATTTCTCTGAACTCGGCGGGCAGAAAAATGGGTTTCCACCCGGTACACCAGTGAAACTAGCTCGTAGCTCCAGCGGATCGATGCAAGTCACTCGAAAAACATGCACCGCCCAACAAATATGGTTGGAGAACTATACTTGTCTTCATTTTTTTGGCGGGCTATTGAGGTAAGCGATGACATCAATCGGGAGATATTTAGCTAAAGCAGTGGGATTACATTATGTGAGAAATAAGCATGCAACAATATGGGGGACCAGAGCCATAGCATGTTCTGGATGCATATACATATACTTTCGCAATTAGGTTAAGCGACCGTAGTTTTCAATCTCCAACCTGTGGCAGCACGCAAGATATTGTAAACTTCATGAGATGCCATGATCTAGGAAGGCTCTGTCGACATGTAGTACTAATTCGTACTGAAGCGCTTGTATCTTTCTCCAAAAAAGGGGGGTCCAGTATTTGTATAGTATATTACTACTGTAGTAAATTACAGCAAATGGGGAGCCACTTGCCATTGCTCCAGTAAAAAGAAACCTTACACAATTCAAAGTTGCATATATGCAATCTAGGATGAAAAGTGTAGCATGTAAGATTCGGTTACTTTCTACAGTATTAATTAAATGGAGGATTCGAGGGTGACCAATTTAACCAAAAAAATTAATTGGGAAAGAATGCCAAGTTGAGGAGAGGAGGATAAGAGAAGGCATCAAGTTGGGGGACGATGTGCTCGTTGCGAGCCTGACCTGACATGAGAGCGCCCACTCGCCCATGTCTGACCTTTGAGCTCTGATCCCGTCGCCAGCCCATTTCATGCCCATAACGACATGCAGTTAAGGGATGCCTAATCATTGATGCCCTTTTCTCTGAACTTTCTCCAGTCCAGTCAACCAAGAAACGAGACAGTGTGATGTGGAAGGAGTAATCAGTTCAACTCTGTATGTTCACCGGTGTGCCTACAGTTGTACTGATAGCCCTGATGAAATTGTGCATTTTCTGACTGATTGGAATTGCTCTTCATCATTAGAATCGCATGACAAAGGGCGATCTACAGTACGTGAGGTCTGAAGTGCACGCACCTATTAATTTCTTTGGAATGTACTAACATTCACTAATGTATGACCTTTTAGATATTTTAAAGTAGACTAAATTTATATAGACTAAAATGGATGAATCTAAACAATAAAATATGTCTAGATACATATTTTTTTTAAAAAAAATTACTCCCTCCAACCTAAATTAGTTGACTTAAATTTATCAAAATATAAATAAATCTAAACTAAATCATGTCTAGATACAATTGAATCCAAGTCAACTAATTTGGGCCGAAGGAAGTAGAAGATCGTACATTAGTGACACGGAGGAAGTAACATCTAGCAAGTCCCACGTCGTTACCAACCTTCAACATCACTGCATGTTCCTCGAGGCTCCTACAGAAGTCCAGAGTGAACTTAGCTGCACTTGCACAAGTTGATCGGGTCCAGATAGCAAACAACAAAATGTGGTCCCAAAAGAGAACGCACTTTTTCTTTTCTTTATTTGTTTTATTGCTGATGATGCTGACCCGTGATAGCAACTGAACCCCATAATGAAAAAATCTTAAAGGAATACGACGTACGTTTTCAGATCTTGTACTGTTATTAGAGATAACTCTGGAAGCTTTCTCCTTTTTCCTCTAGCAATAATATGGTAGTATAATAAATAGTGTCATGTGCATAGGTCAGGGCATCTCATTTTCGATGAAGAAAAGCAAACGATGTGTTTAACACTGTTGGCTGCGCTAGACAGAACCAAAATTTTGCATACAAAGAAAAAGAGAATATGTTAATACAAGAAGATACCAATTACGTCTCCAGGTCAACATAATGTTAGAGCAAGTCTAGAAACCAATGATACACACAGCTAAAAAAAAAAGAAAACAATGGCACCATCGAAGAAATGCAGCAGCAAGAGCACCACCAATGGTGACAACACCTAGACTTCAAAGATTCTCCAAAAACAATGCCTTCAAGAATGTACGGTGCATAAACACCATCGTCATCCGATCCAACCATTATAGTCAGATCATGAGTTTTCACCCCGTAGAAGGTCCAATCTCCAGACAATGCATTCATTTTTTTTGAGGAAAAAAAAAGGAAAATGACCGGGAAGCCTCAATTGTCACGTACAACCACTAAAGTTCAGACCTAGGGGGTTTCACCCTAGAAAACTATGACCACCAAGAACATAATCCACCAGTGTCGCCGCCCCCACTCACCGAAACCACTGCTGCAACACGCTAATCCTCCGACACACATACTACTCCTGATTATGCCAATCCAATCTTCTTCTTCTTACATCACCGCCATCATGTGGAGATCTCACCCAATATGAGCATGGAGATCCTCTGCCCTTCGATCCACCTTGACATGTCCTCCTCCATTAGCACCATGGTAAAAAAACGGCTAACGAGGCGGGCGCTCGAAGGCGGATATTCCGATGTGGTGGCGCCACCGCTTGAACCTTGTCATGATGATCCCCTTGCGCACACAACCGTGTGTAGCGATGAATCAGGGACACGACGAGAGAATGTACATCTTAATTCGGACGATCGTTACAGGTATGACGCCCCTTTCCTGTTACAACGCGGGGTCAAGAAGGTCTGTTTTGGCCGTGCATGTCTTGCCTCAACAAGTGCTGTTTATAGAGCACAAAATGCATAAACCAACAGTGACTCCAGTTCTTCGTTCTGGTAAAACCTACCTTTCCTGTTAGAAGTCTGAACATCTCCTGCAGCATTGATAAACGCCAGAATCGAAAAGGCCGATGCAATCCGATCCAATACACACCTACCAATGTGTACTATCACGATTCATCAAATCACAAGAAATGAGGGTAGGTCAGCATAGACCCCCCTGGCTCCATCTCCCAAAGTCAAAAAAATCTCCATCGCCCAAGCAACAAGGAAAGCATCGCCCTTTTCTCCTTTTCACCTATATATCCCGGCCCAACACGCAGTACTGGCCGCCCTCACACGCTATGTCGTGCCACCTCCCAGTATATAAACTCCCGTATGCGTCTGCAACATCTCTAAGCCGAACCGAGAGTCCAAGATAGAGGATTGGCTGGAGGAGCTACTACCTTGCCTACCTCTCTAGTCTCTGCTGCTACCCTAAGCAGATCGCGGCATGAAGGTGCAGTGCGACGTGTGCGCGGCACAGGCGGCCTCCGTCTTCTGCTGCGCCGACGAGGCCGCGCTGTGCGACGAGTGCGACCGCCGCGTCCACTGCGCCAACAAGCTCGCCGGCAAGCACCGCCGCCTGTCCCTCCTCCACCCCTCGCCGTCCTCCTCTGATTCATCGTCGTCGTCGTCGTCTGCCCAGAAGCCGCCTCCCTGCGACATCTGCCAGGTGAGATATACAGATAGCGTTTTCAGACTTAAGCGAGAGCGGTGGTATGCTACGGCGAAAGCTGATATCCGTGGGTGCTGCAGGAGAAGAGAGGGTTCCTGTTCTGCAAGGAGGACAGGGCGATCCTGTGCCGGGAGTGCGACGTGCGTGTGCACACGACCAGCGACCTGACGAGGCGACACAGCCGGTTCCTGCTCACTGGCGTGCGCGTCTCGTCGGCGCCGGTGGACTCCCCCGCGCCGTCAGATCAGGAGGAAGCGCGGCAGGAGGTGGAAGAGGAGAACGGCAGCAGCCCCTGCAACGCCGACTCCTGCAGCGGCGCCGCCACCGGCAGTGCCACGGCGAGCCCGAGCGACGGCAGCAGCATCTCCGAGTACCTGACCAAGACGCTGCCCGGGTGGCACGTCGAGGACTTCCTCCTGGACGACGCCGTCGCCTCGGCCGCCGTCGCCGTCTCCTCAGGCAAGCCATATCAGGTCAGTAGCCGCCCATCTGCATAATCACGAACACATGATCCCAATGTCTTGAGCTCGCAATCATTTAGGTAGTTTGTTGTCACGCTCGCAACTAGCAGCGAGAAAAATCCGAAGCCGCTGGACTGGACCAGGGTGTCAAGATAGCGTTAGTGGAGACCACAAGATATGATGCTTTAACGCAAAACGATCATAGGAATATTTTACTTGCTTCTACCACTTCTCGAATTCGAGATTTAACCAATCTGCATGTGCAAACAAGAGATGCAGGTTCTGTTTTGTTGCTTGGACTAATTTGGCAACTTGGCGTATGAGCAGGGAGGGATGGCTGCGACCGGTGGGCTGCACGATGGCTACCCGGCGTGGGCTGGGGCGAGCCCAGAGCAGGTGATGGGTGACGTCGTTATCGCCGCCGCCGGTGAGCGGGCCAGACGAGAGCTGTGGGTGCCGCAGATGCAAGTGGAAGCGGAGTGGGCCGGCAGCAAGCGACCCAGGGTGTCTTCTTCTCACTACTCTTACTGGTGAAAACGTGCGGTTTTGCAGTTCTGTAGCATGTGTGCTCCACTAGTACTAGCAGATAAACCCAACGGAAACAGAGCCAAGAAAGACAGGGACCATGAATTTTTTAATCTGTACTATGTGCTCGTCTTGAAATTGCTACCGTTCTGAATCCTGACTTTGGATCCTTCGAGAGTGCTTAGAGCATTTCTAAGAGTATCGGGCTACTCGGGGAGCCCTAAAGCTCTCCCTAAAGGTTTATCGGAGTGTTGACGGTCGACACGTTTTGTTATCCGACGCCTCCGAATCGAATCTAACCCACGGGCGGCTAGCAATTACGTGTTTCAGACAGAAAAGAGGGGGAGAAGAAGGCGCGTGAAACGGCTGGTCGCGTGGGCCATCCTGTCAGCGTCAGCGGCCGACGAGTACGGGTCCGTCTTCCTTATCGCCTGCCACGCCCTGTGATGGCGCTGCTTGCCGATCAGCTTTTGCAGACGAGCAGGCGATACGTCCCGTCTGCCACGCCTCTCCCTGACGTGCCCGACCGCGCATTCAATGGCCACCGGCTATTAAAAACCCCTTCTTCATCTGCTTCTTCGCCGCATTACCTCCACTTTGCCTCCATTCCGCCTCCTCCCTGTTCTTCCCAACCACCAAGCACCAACAACGGAGAGGTACCTCGGAGATGGCACCACCACGAACGGTTTCGGGCGGCGCTCCTTGCGCGTCCACGAGGCTCAGGTGTTGTGGGAGGCGGGCTACCCCGTGACACCGGACATCCGTTGTCCAAAGCACTTGTTGCTGAGCGTCGGTGGCCTGCCCATCCCGCTGGTTCTCGTTGGTGCTACGCACGCGGCAGCGATCTACCGGCACTTCTAGGGTGCGCTCACAGCGGAGGAGAGGAACGATCCTGCCTAGGATCTGCATAATGACGACACGTCAGACACGTTCTTTAAGGAGCAGCGGCAAGAACGCATTGATGCCTACGACGATGATGGTCCCCCACCGGAGAACTACAACATCGAAGGGCGGAGGCAGTGGTGGAGCGCCCCAGGAAGGACGCTCGCCTAGGTCTTGGCCCACATCACCGGCGGCAACAACCCGCGGCTAAAGATGCCTCCACCGCAGCCGCGATAGTCGGGCTAGCGTTGGGCGATGAGCCGACAGGCCACCCGCTCCTCCTTGACGTCTTCCTCGTCATCAACACGCTACTTCCCCTACTCCATGATTTCATCACGCTTCTCCACACTCCTCGCCCCGGTGAAGGCTGAGTACGAGGAGAGCCCCCCACCATAGCCACGCGGGCGCTTGGGCGGCATCGTCATCAGGGACCGCCGTGCGCCTTCCCTTCCATGTGGCCGCCTCTGCCTCACCAGGCCGCAACACCAGGTGAAGAAGGAGTGGACGCCTAATACCTTTGACCTGGATTCACGGATGCGGTATAGTAGCTTTTTCCCTAGTAGACCTATGTTTAATCGAATCTTGGGAAACAATGCTAAAAGGAATTAAAATAAGGACACGTCTATAAGACTATTTTTTTGTTTTACCTTTGTTTGTCGGACCAATCTAGTTTATATCGTGTGTTGATTCAATGGATGGAGATAGGCCAGAGCGGCTGCACATCATATGGGATAAAAGATAATAATAAGCACATTCATGTATAATATTCTAATAAAGATAATATTTATGGGGGGCACATCCTAATATACTATAGCAATAGTCTTTTGATCCAACCGATTGCACCGCGAAGTATCGGGCTACAAATAGTTATTAAGTGATAAACACAGATCAAAGTCTTTGATATTGATCATGAATGGGTCACTAAGTGAAGACCATACATCCATTTCTTTCACTAGGTTTTCTATAAAATCGTCGCTAGCTAAGTATCACATCTCAAGCCTTGATCGATCTCGAGGGTTTTAGTTACCTATAAGTCTAAAAATCGAGGCAAGAGACAAAGAAAACAAAAGATACAAATCCCTTATTCAAACAATATACAATATTTTCATAGATTAGATGCACATAATCGCTGCAAGGTTTCTCCCCAACCTGCAAGGTTTCATAACAATAAGATTAAGGATAGAAAATATTGTGTAAAATACTTAGATTAAAATTAAATATTTTTACAATGATCGCCGAATCACAAGGAGATCTCAAGTACAAATCAATGGCTATGGCTAATGAAGAGGTTGGGGGATAGAAGGTATGAACTATTGTATAGATCTCCTTTGATGTTGTTGTGATGCAATCTAAGAATGACGGCGTTCTACACGGTGGCTAGAACCTCAAAATATCTAGACGCCTTCATAAGAGTTGTAGAGTTTGACGAGATTAAGCCGACGTCTGGCACCTGGCAATTGCTCCAGGATTGCTTTGTGTATACTTCCTCAAAATCTTTATTTATAATTCCTGATTTCGCATTAAAAAGCATGATTTCCTGCATAACATAATTCAAAGCAAGGTTTTGCATATCTTTGCAATAATTAATCATTACTGGCAAATCAAGAAAGATTATTGTCAATTGCTTGACAAAAACAATGTTTAAATGCGGAGAAAGGTGGCGATTTTTTAGAGCCATCAACGCCGCCGCCGGAGTACAAAGGGGCTGCTCTCCAGCTGATGATCGAGGAGGACTCAAATGAGTTTCTGGGCCAGCGTGTCGCCTTCGAGACTGCCGCCAGCGACAGACGAGATCACCAAGGCTTGGTCCGCGGCGGAGTACCGGTGCTAGCAGGCCGACCGTGTGTGCCGTTTCAGCCTGTTCATCGACCTGGAGGGCGACGACGGGGCCGACTGGCCACATGGCGATCCGGGTCAAGGCTACATCGTCATGCCGCCGGCGAACCAGGAGCTCAGCGACGACGATGATGACTATGGCTACGCAGCGAGATGTACCATCTCCTTGTCCTGGGCGGGCGTGACCATGGCTAGTAGTTTACTTTTTCCTTATTTATTTAAATTTTGTATAGACATGCTTGAACTGCCCATGAAATTGCCGATAATTTTGTATTTGCACATTCAGAGTTATTTGAAATGTTTGGAAGTTTTGGGAGGACGAGTGAAGATTCTCTAATAGAGTAAAATAGGCCACACATAAAAAATCCCATGGCACCCAAAAACATCTTGGCTTAGCAGATAATCTAAAATAGGGCACTCAACATATGATCGAAAAACAAGGACATGGGTCTCTCGCCTGTCCACGAACCATCGCAAACGGATTAATTTGAACAAAACCGATGTCTAAAATGGAAGACATGTTGGAGTTGCCCTTACCGAACGTGTGTGTCAAGTGTAATGCAAGATGGTCGCTCGCCACGGTGCATCTTTGGCATTGCAAACCGAGGTGTGTCCTTCTCGTTTGTTGCTGAAACAAAGACATGTGCTGCACGGTACAAAGTGAATCCAAAATCGAAAATAAAGGCATGACTCTTTTACAGTAAATTTTCAGGAAACGGGTACTCTGCACCCGTTTATACTTATTCGGTCTTTAAGTTTTTTTTTTGAAATGGGCGCATATATTAACGAAAACGTTTAATGTTTACACCCGATCTCTGTATAACTAGGATGCACACAACCACACAAACGACAGAGCTAGAGGACAAAGAGTAGACGGGTAATGAAAAAAGTCCAAAAGCTAAGACAGATCAATCCTCAAGTCACGCGGCCATCCATGTCGGGAGAAAATATCCCTCGCCGTATCCTCCAATCGCATACATCCCTCCACAAATAAGTCGCGAAACTCCGTACGTTGGAGAGTAGTCCATGATCGAGGAAGAGCCCTTGCTCTGTAAATAACCTGCAGAGGTGAAGACATAGTGTTATTAAAAATCTTGTCATTTCTACCCAGTCATAGCGACCATATAATGGCAAGCGCTTCCACCATAAATAAAATTCTATACTTATCAACAATTCCATGCAACCAATTACCAAAAATATTGGTTACTAAACGTGGAGGAGATAAACCAGAAGCTATTTGGATGAATGACCATATAGAACGAGCAAATTTACACTGGAAGAATAAATGGCGAATTGTCTCATTGTGATGACAAAAAACGCATTGTGAACTTCCCTGCCAATTCCTCTTTGCAAGATTATCTTTTGTTAAAATTACACCTTTACGTAAATACATGCAAAAAAATTCGTCTTAAGAGGTATTTTCATTTTCCAAATCTTACTATTGTCATCGACCGGGATATCCGGTTGGACCAAAGCTCTATAAAGTGATCCAACAGAAAATTTACCACTTTCTAATAATTTCCATTTGAACACGTCCACACCATCCGACAGTTGTATCGTGGATAATCTTAAAAGAAGATTATTCCAAGATACAAGTCTAGGACCAATGAGGGTTCTTTTAAAAGACATATTAGGAGGATTATTCTTCAACACAGTGGCAATAGTATCTCAAAACTGTAGTTGTCTAACCGTAGGTTATATACAATTCGATAGTAGAGGGGGTTTTGTTCATACCGTTCATTCAAAACTTGTCATTTTTGCATAAGCCACTTTAGTTTCCTGTATGAATTTGGCATGCACATACATATGAGGAGTCTCCTAAATGTAAATATTTTTTAGAAGAACTTGGAGACTTAGAAATACGATTTTTGGGTTTCATATGTACCCATGGTTTACCACACAATTTCGCTTGCTCTCACACTCCTAAATATAACACCATCATACAGGACGTATTTAGTGAACCCGTGCACCCATAAACGGGTGATTTCCAAACTGTTGAATAAACAACAATGTGCTAGATGCAGATCAAGTTTTTACACAAAGAACCTTATATTGCATAAATTAATCTGCGGTAGGTTTCTTACTCCGTTTGGTTCGGTTTATTAGACACACATGTAGTTTAAAAACAACTTTGATCAATAATTTTAGTTAATAAATTTTACATAATATGTTATAAAAATTATACTATTGGATCATCTTTAAAAGTAATTTTCAATGGTATATTTTTTGAGACATATATTGCATATTTTATTAATCAAAATTAATGGTCAAAGATTTTCTTAAACTATGTGTGTGCCTAATAAACCAGGCCAGAGTACTACTAATATTTGTAATAACTTGATAATAATTTAATGTAAACTTAGGTTTATCATTGATGCATTGGGTGCACAGATTCAAGAGTTCCAATATGCATATATATATTGTATTTGAGAACATCATAATAATAAGGAAACACACAATAATCTGGTGGAGAACATCATAATAATCTGATACATATAGAAAGCATCAATAATACTTGTTCCAATGCTATATACCAGAAACACACAAGTTCCTTCTCTAGTTCAATAGCCAAAAACACACAAGTTTAACTACTTAATACAATTTTTATAGGGCATCAATTCTCATGTGGGCCGTGGGCCGGTCCTAAAGAGGGAACGGTATCTGGGCCACGCGGCCATTTGAGGTAGTTCGCTTGGCTGGCTGAAGCGATACCGATTCCCAATTTTTCACCAACCGAGAATCTCCGCCGCCAATGTAAAGAAAAAATCCCCGCCGCCGTCGCGTGCCCGTGAACAATCGCCGCCTATGCCACTGCCTCAAAGAAAGAAGTCCATATACCCTCCCTAAGTTTTCGGTTTGGGACGCTAACCACCCCTAAGTTTAGATTGGGACACTTAACCCCCCTAAGTATCTTATACCGGGCAATTAACCCCCTCCAGGCAGTTTTGGGAGGCTAATGGCTGTTTTAGTTAGTGGTTTTAGTCCACGTGGTTCAACCATAGAAGCACCTGTTTGGGTCTAGCCAAATAAACCCTCCAGTACTTGGTCTGCTCAAGCCAATTCCTCGTTCTGCTCCTCCTGATCTCTATGCCTCTGCTCCTCTCTCCCGACGGTGGCCAAGGGCACATGGCTGATGACCAGCGGATCAAATTGGCAATTTGAGGGCGGCACAACGATCAGTCCAGGTAGTGCATCTTTTTTCTGAATCCAAGGATTCATTTCCTCTTCCGTTGTGACTCAGTCCAGATAAAAGAGAAAATGCCAAACGAACAGTACTGAATCTACACTAATCTTAACTACTTCTTCATCTACAGCTTACTTGTTATCCATAGCAATATTGACATGAAGTTCATTATTTCATTTACACCACGTACTGCAGTCCGAGCTTCAGTGAGTAGCAGGGAAGCATATACAAGAATCAGTCGGTAAGCGATTAATAGCTAAAAACCAATGTCAATTCCGAGCACCACGTGTGAAAGAAAGAAAATGCCCAAAATTCAGTTCCCTGCAGCTCCTTAAGCGTGTACGAGATGAGACAGAAAATGCCCATCCGAGATGAAACACCTGTTGGAATTATGCCCTAGAGACAATAATAAAGCTGTTATTATTATAATTCTTGTTCATGATAATGTTTATATTCCATGCTAGAATTGTATTAAGCGGAAACTTTAATACTTGTGTGGTTTGTGAACAACACCGTGTCCCTAGTATGCCTCTATGGACTAGCTCATTGATCAATGATGGTTAAGGTTTCCTAACCATAGACATGAGTTGTCAATTGATAATGAGATCATATCATTGGGAGAATGATATGGTGGACAGACCCAAACTAAGCGAAGCAATTAGATCATGTCATCGTGTTCATCTTTGCGAAGCTTTTCTTATGTCAAATATTGTATTCCTTAGATAATGAGATAATACAACTCCCTGGTATCGGAAGAAAGCTTTGAGGTCATCAAACGTCATCCTATGAGAGGGTGATCATAAAGGTGTCTCTCAGGTGATCGGAAAGTATCTGTTGGGTTGTATGTATCGAGATGGGATTTGTCCCTCCCAAGTCGGAGAGATATACTTCGGGCCCACTCGGTAATCGATATCAACACCTCTTGCAAGCATGTGGTTAAGGAGTTAATCACAAAGTGATATCGGATTACGGAACGAGTAAAGTACTTGCTGTGAACGAGATTGAACTAGGTATGACGGTACCGACGATCGAATCTCGGGCAAGTAAAATATCGCGAGACGAAGGGAATATATATATGGTATTGATTGAATCCTGGCATCGTGGTTCATCCGATATGATCATTGATGAATGTGTGGGAGTCAATATGGGTTTCCAGACCCCGCTGTTGATTATTGATAGAAGATCATGTCTGCATATTCTCGAACCCGCAGGGTCGCACACTTAACGTGTCTCGACGCTAGGATAGATTGGATAATTGGTTTATGAGTTTTTTTTCGGTGTCTCGGATGGGATCCGGGACATCACGAGAGGTTCCGGAATGGTCCGGAGAATAAGATTCATATAAGGCAGTGCAGTTTTTGGAGTTCGGAATTGTTCCGGGTTAATCGGTATTGTACCGGAAGCTTCTAGAACCTTCCGGAAGGGGACCAACATGGCCCCACCTTCCAGGAGGGGGCATGGGCCTATGAGGGAGTGCCCTGGCCGCATTGGGCCAGGGGCACAATGCCCCATAGGGCCCAGCCGGACAAAGAGGGTTTAAACTCTAGATAGAGCTTCTAGAAGGGGGGGTTTCCTTGCCCCCCACTCCTCCTCCTTTGGGGCCGCCGGTTTGGGCTTGAGGGAGGGGCTAGGGCTGCGCCCCACCCCTCTATATAAAGAGGGCTGGGGGCGCACCAACCCCCACACCTTCCCCTCCAACCCTAGCCGCCCTGCTGCCCTTCCTCTCTCCCTCCCGACTGCTTGTAGGCGAAGCCCTGCTGCAGAAATTCTCCACCATATACACCACGTCGTCGTGTTGTAGATCCAATCCATCTATCCACCATACTTGCTGGTCCGAGGAAGGAGGAGACGTTGAGGTGTCGCACATGTGCATCTCACGGAGGCATCGCCACTGGTGGTGCTAGATCGGATCGGATCGCGAGGAGGAGAAGCGAGTACGACTACATCACCCACGTTCCGACGAACGTTCCGCTGTGCGAATCTTCAAGGGTATGAAGATCTAATCCAATATCTCTCGTTGTTTGCATCTCCTAGATTAGATCTTGGATTTTCCCTCTGTTCGCATCCGTAGAAAATTTTGATTTACTATGCCGTGAAACCCTTCAGTGGTATCAGAGCTAGATCTATGCGTAGATGTGTTTCACGAGTAGAACGCAACATGGTTGTTGCGGGCGTTGATGTTTTCTGTTGCAAGCCTCTTGTTTGTGTTCTTCTTATGACGCGGGATAGTGAGATTGAAGCGGTCCAGGCCAACCTTACGCGACGTCGTTCGCGAGACCGGCTCCGCACTTGACGTGTGGCTTGTTCCACACATGCGGCTGGTGGATGTCAGTTTATCTTACTATAGTTGTCATGGGATTAACACCGGAGTTTGGCAACCATAATATCACCGTTGTGGCTTTCCGTAGGTAAGAATCATTCTTAGCATCTACTCCCATAAGCCACGTAAAACATGCAACAACAAAGTAGAGGCGTCTAACTTGTTTTTGCAGGGAGTGTTTTCTGTGATATGGTATGGCCCAAGATGTGATGTGTATAATGTATGCGATGATCATGTTTTGTAATGTTTCACGACTTGCATGTCGATGAGTACACAACCGGCAGGAGCCATATGGTTGTCTTTATAATTGTGTATGACCTGTGTGTCAACTTCTTATACGCCATGTAATAGTTTCACTTTATCGCTAAGTAGTTAGCAATAGTTGTAGTTACTATTCGTGGTGGAGGCAATCATGGTGGAGTGATGGAGATCATGCCGGCACGCACAAGATGGAGATCATTGCGCGAAGATTGGCTATACCATGTCACATAAAGTTATATGCATATGATGTTTATCCTTTTATGTATCTTATTATGCTTAGATCGCGACGGTAGCATTATAAGATGATTCCTCAATTAAAGATCAAGATAAAAACTGTGTTCTCCCCAAGTATGCACCGTTGCGAAAGTTCGTCGTGTCCAAGCATCACGTGATGATCGGGTGCTATAGACTCTACGCTCACATACAACGGGTGCAAGCCAGTTTTGCACACGCGGAAATACTTGGGTCTAACTTGACGAGCCTAGCATGTACAGACATGGCCTCGGAACACATGAACCGAAAGGTTAAGCATGAGTCATATGAATGATATGATCGACACTTCGTTGTCCACCATTGAAGCCACATCTCTTCTCGTGATGATCGGATTAGGTGTGGTGAATTTGGATCATGTTCACTAAACAACTTGAGGGATGTTGAATTTAGTGGGAGTTTATCTAGTAATTTGATTAAGTTGAACTAGTTATCATGAACATAGTCTAAATTGTACTTGCAAATACTGTAGATCCCATGGCCAAGTCCAACTTCAACTTCAACGTTTTTGTTGAGATAGAAAAGCTTAGAAACAATGGGTCTAACTTCACCAAATGGTTCCGCATTCTAAGAATCATTCTCGCTGGCGGACAAAAGGACTATGTCCTTGAGAAAGCGCTAGGTGACGCCCCTGCTATAGATGCGCCGGCTGATGAAAAAGTTGTTTATCAGTCGCGCAAGGATGATTATGATTTGATTAAGATCGCCATGTTGTATGCTATGGAATCGGATCTTCAAAATCGTTTTGAGGAGTTCGCTGGGCCCTTTGAGATTCTCAAGGAGCTGAAAAACATGTTTCAGACTCAAGCCCGTTCTGAGAGATATGAGATCCCTAAGAAATTCTTTAACTACAAAATGGAGGAAGGGAGTTCCGTTAGTGAGCACGCCATCAAGATGTCGGGCTACACTCAACGCCTTGAGCAACTGGAATGCACGATTCCAGAGGAGCTCAAGATTGACAGAGTTCCACAGTCACTCCCTCCTAGCTACAAAAGTTTTGTAGTTCCTCACGATCAGATTGGTTCCATTGATATGATCACTGAGCTCTTCGCTAAGATGAAAGTAGCGAAGGTGGACATCAAAAAGAATAATCATGTGTTGATGGTCAACAAGCCCCCCACCTTCAAGAAAGGTAAGGGTGCAAAGAAGCCCTTCAAGAAAGGCGGCGGCAAGCGCGTTGCCCCTGCTGAGAAGAAGCTCAAGTCTGGTCCTAAGCCGGACACTGAGTGCTTCTATTGCAAGGACAAGGGTCACTGGAAGCGCAACTATCCGAAGTACTTAGCGGACAAGAAGGCTGGCACCACCAAAGGTATATTTGATATACATGTTATTGATGTTTTCCTTACTAGACCTCGTTGTAGTGCCTGGGTATTTGATACCGGTTCAGTTGCTAATATTTGTAACTCGAAACAGGAGCTACGGAATTGAGGGCGGCTTGCGAGGGATGAGGTGACGATGCGCGTTGGCAACGGATCAAGAGTTGATGTGATGGCCGTCGGCACGCTCTCCTTAGTTTTACCTTCGGGGTTAGTTTTAAACCTTAATAAGTGTTATTATGTGCCTGCGTTGAGCATGAACATTATTTCTGGATCGTGTTTATTGCAAGACGGTTATTCATTTAAATCGGAGAATAATGGTTGTTCTATTTATATGAGTAACATCTTTTATGGTCATGCACCTCTTATGAATGGTTTATTTCTTCTAAATCTCGAAAGGGATGAAACACACATCCATAACATTGAGGCTAAGAGATGCAAAGTAGATAGTGATAATACTACTTATTTGTGGCACTGTTGTCTAGGTCATATTGGTGTAAAGCGCATGAAGAAACTCCATTCTGATGGACTTTTGGAGTCTCTTGATTTTGAATCATTTGACACATGCGAACCATGCCTCATGGGCAAGATGATCAAAACCCCGTTCTCCGGAATGATGGAGCGAGCAACAGACTTGTTGGAAATCATACATACCGATGTATGCGGACCGATGAGTATTTCGACGCGCTGTGGATATCGCTATTTCCTTACTTTTACCGATGACTTAAGTAGATATGGGTATATCTATTTAATGAAACATAAATCTGAAACATTTGAAAAGTTCAAGGAATTTCAGAATGAAGTGGAGAACCATCGTAACAGAAAGATTAAGTTTCTACGATCCGATCGTGGAGGTGAATATTTGAGTTATGATTTTCTCACGCATCTTAAAGCAAGTGGAATCGTTTCACAACTCACGCCACCAGGAACACCACAGCGCAATGGTGTGTCTGAACGCCGGAATCGAACCCTATTAGATATGGTCCGATCAATGATGTCTCTTACTGATTAGACGTTATCATTTTGGGGTTATGCATTAGAAACCGCTGCATTCACTTTAAATAGGGCACCATCTAAATCCGTTGAGACGACACCGTATGAACTGTGGTTTGGTGCTAAACCTAAGTTGTCGTTTCTTAAAGTTTGGGGATGCGAAGCTTACGTCAAGAAGTTGATGCCGGACAAGCTCGAACCCAAAGCGGAGAAATGCGTCTTCATAGGATACCCTAAGGAAACTATTGGGTATACCTTCTATCACAGAACCGAAGGCAAAGTGTTTGTCGCTAAGAATGGTTGCTTTCTTGAGAAGGAATTTCTCTCGATAGAAGTGAGTGGGAGGAAAGTAGAGCTAGACGAGGTTATTGAACCTTCTCTTGAATTGGAGAGTAGCGCAACACCTGAAATTGTTCCAGTGCCGCCTGCACCAATAATAGAGGAAGCTAATGACAAGGATCATGAAGCTTCGGACGATGCTGCTACTGAACGTCGCAGGTCGACAAGGTCACGTGCCCCTCCTGAGTGATACGGCAACCCTGTTTTGACTGTCTTGTTAGTAGAAGACAGTGAACCTACGAACTATGAGGAAGCGATGATGAGCCCAGACTCTGAGAAATGGCTAGAAGCCATGAAATCCGAATTGCGATCCATGAGCGAAAACCAAGTATGGACTTTGGTGGACCCTCCTAGCGACCGAAAGGCCGTTGACTGCAAATGGATCTTCAAGAAGAAAACGGACGCGGATGGTAATGTTACCGTCTATAAATCACGGCTTGTCGCGAAAGGTTTTCGACAAGTTCAAGGTGTTGACTACGATGAGACTTTCTCTCCCGTAGCGATGTTTAAGTCCATTCGGATTTTATTAGCAATTGATGTGTTTCATGATTATGAAATATGGCAGATGGATGTCAAAACTGCGTTCCTCAATGGAAACATTGATGAAGAGTTGTATATGATGCAACCCGAAGGTTTTGTTGATCCTAAGGATGCTGATAAAGTATGCAAACTTCAGCGTTCCATTTATTGACTAAAGCAAGCATCTCGGAGTTGAAACCTTCGTTTTGATCAAGTGATCAAGAGCTTTGGATTTGTACCAAATTTCTACGAAGCTTGTATCTACTAGAAAGTGAGTGGGAGCTCGGTGACGTTTCTGGTACTATATGTGGATGACATATTGATTATTGGAAATGACATCAACATGCTTAACGATGTGAAGAGTTATTTGAACAAGTGTTTTTCAATGAAAGACCTAGGTGAAGCTGCTTATATATTAGACATCCAAATCTATAGAGATAGAAAAAGACGCCTGATAGCTTTAAGCCAGAGTACATACCTAGACAAAGTTCTGAAAAGGTTCGGAATGGATAAGGCAAAGAAAGGTTCAGTGCCTATGTTGTCAGGTAAGATATTGAGCAAGGCTCAGTGTCCAGCTACGGTAAATGATAGGGAAGCTATGAGCAAAGTGCCTTATGCCTCGGCCATAGGTTCCATCATGTATGCCATGTTGTGTACTAGAACGGATGTGTCCAATGCTCTTAGTTTGACGAGCATATATCAAAGTGATCCAGGAGTGGAACACTGGACAGCCGTGAAGAACATCCTAAAGTACCTAAATAGGACTAAAGAAATGTTGTTAGTCTATGGGGGTGATGAACAGCTCGTCGTGAAAGGTTACGTCGACGCTAGTTTCGACACCGACAAGGATGATTCCAAATCTCAGACAGGATACGTTTATATTTTGAATGGAGGAGCTGTGAGCTAGAGAAGCTGCAAGCAAAGCGTGATTGCGGGATCTACAGTAGAAGCGGAATACATGGCTGCTGCAGAAGCGTCAAGTGAAGGAGTTTGGATCAGAAACTTCATCACTGAGCTTGGCGTGGTTCCAAGTGCATTGGACCCACTGGAGATATTGTGTGACAACACTGGCGCCATAGCACTCGCTAAGGAACCAAGATATCATCCAAAGACTAAGCATATCAACCGCAAGTTTCATATAATCCGAGATTATATAGCAGATGGAGATCTGAAGATTAGCAAAGTACATACAGATCTGAATGTCGCAGATGTTGGAGATATGCCCTAGAGGCAATAATAAATGTAGTTATTATTATATCTTTGTGTTTATGATAAATGTTTACATTCATGCTATAATAGTATTAACAAGGAAACATTGATACTTGTGTGATTTGTAAACTTAATTTGAAGTCCCTAGTATAGCCTCTATACTTCACTAGCTTGTTGGTTGATAGATGATTGTGGTTTCCCTATCATGAACATTGAGATGTTATCAACAACAAGATCATATCGTTAGGAGAATGATATGGTGGACATACTCCTATAGATAAGCGTAGCATAAAGATCAAGTCATTTCAATAGTTCAATTGCTATATGCTTTCTGATACATAGTAACCTAATTCCTTCGACCATGAGATCATGCATATCACCTTTACCGGATGGATGCTTTGATGACATCAAACACCACACCGTAACTGGGTGGCTATAAAGGTGGCATTGAGTGTTCGGAAAGTATTGGTTGAGACACATGGATCAAGAGTGGGATTTGTCCATCCATATGACTGATAGATATACTCTGGGCCCTCTCGGTGGAATGTCATCCAATTAGCTTGCAAGCATGTGACTGGCTCACAAGGGATCACATATCACGGGAACGAGAAAAGAGTACTTATCGGTAACGAGGTTGAACTAGGTATGCAGAGATACCGACGATCATGACCTCGGATAAGTAAACTATCGTGAGACAAAGGGAAATTGGTATCGTATGTAAGTGGTTCATTCGATCGCAAAGTAATCGTAGAAATATGTGGGAGCCATATGAATTTCCAGATTCCTCTATTGGTTATTGTTCGGAGAAGTGTCTCTATCATGTCCGCATAATTCACGAACCGTAGGGAGACACACTTAAGGATTCGACGTTGTTTGAGTAGTTATGGTATTATGAGAAAGAGACCGAATGTTGTTCAGAGTCTCGGATGGGATCCGGGATATCACGAGGTGATCCGGAATGGTCCGGAGAATAAGATTCATATAAGGAAAGTCTCGTTTCGGAGTTCGGAAATGATTCCGGTGTTTTCATCGGGAATGTTCTAGAAGGATCCGGAATATCCGGCACTCCGAAGGGGAAGGGGTACATGAATGTGTCATTACATATTGGAATGATTGCATCATGTACTAAGTGTTCTCGCTGTTCCAAATAAAGGATTAAATTGAATCCTAAAACTGAAAAGTCAAATGGCCAGTTTGAAAGTCAAACGGCTAAAACAGGAAACTGTGGGAAACAAGCAAGAGGAGGTTGAAACCGACTTGGGGGAGGAGTCCCTCCTCTCCAAGCCGGCACGCCACCCAAGGACGACTTGGGGAGGGACTCCCTCCCCTTGGCCGCCCCTCCCACCTATAAAAGGAGGGGCAGGGCCTCCTCCTCTAGACACACAAGTTCCTATCCTCTAATCTAAATCCTAGCCCTAGACTCCGGTTTAGAGCCGTTTTGGTTTAGAGCTTCTAATTGCCCTAGCCTTCGGATTAGAGCCTTCTAATTGGTGTGTCTAAACCCTAGACCACTAATAGTTCTCTCTCATACTCCACCATACTCGCTCCGGCTTAAGGCGAAGCCCTGCGGGATCTCCCCTCTACTTCCGGTACCACGCCGTTGTGCTGCCGGAATCGCGAGGAGAGTGCTACAACCTCTGCTGCCTGCTGGAACAAGGGAGAGGAAGGTCTTCGTCGAGTACCGAACGTGTGACCGACTGCGGGAGTGCTGCCGGAACGCAGCGCCGGAAGGATCGTCTACGCGATCTTGAGATCGGGAAGAGTACGACTACATCACCCACGAGAATCCGCTCTCGTTAAACACTTTGGAATCTTCGAGGGTAAGTTATTCCATCGACTCGTTGCTACAATCTAGTAGATAGATCTTGGCTTGTTTGTTTGTATGCGATAGAAATTTTTTGTTTTCCATGCTACGAAACCCTACAGTGGTATCAGAGCCGTGTCTATATGTAGATCTGTTGCACGAGTAGAACACAATGGTCATTATGGGCGTTGATGCTTTTATTGTCGATTGCTTCTTGTGTACTTTGCATCTTGCGGTATGTTGGGATGAAGCGGCCCGGGCTAACCTTACATGACATCGTTCATGAGACTTGCTCCACGCTTGACATGCAACTTGTATTGCATAAGTGGCTTTGCGGGTGCCTGTTTCTCCTAGCATAGTTAAGATCCAATTTACAACGGGTGATTAACAATACTAGTATCAATGTTGTGGTTCATGTTCGTAAGTTAGAACGACACTTATAGAAAGCCCCAAACCACGTAAAACATGCAAAGAAAGTAGAGGCGTCTAACTTTGTTTTGCAGGGGTGTGCAGTGATGTGATATGGCCATGATTGTGATTATATTTGATGTATGTAATGTTCCTTATTGTAAGTTGGCAACCGGCAGGAGCCATATGGTTGTCTTTAATTTATGTTAAGACCCGCGTGTCTATTCAAAGTAGTTGTAATAGTTGAAGCCGGTGGACGACAACCATGGAGAGGCGTCATTGACCTTGATGCAATGCCGGTGATGATGGAGATCATGTTCGTGCTTGAAGATGGAGATCGGAAGCACAAAGAAGAAAGGCCATATCATATCACATATATATATTGAATTGCATGTGATGTTAATCCTTTATGCATCTTGTATTGCTTAGTAGACGACAGTAGCATTATAAGATGATCCCTCATGCACATGAATTTCAAGTCATAAAGTGTTCACCCTTAGTTAGCACCGTTGCTAAAGCTTGTTGTTTTGAAGCACCACGTGATGATCGGGTGTGTTAGATTCTGCAAGTGTATACAACGTGAGCAAGCCAGATTTGCTCATGCGGAGACTAAGGTTTGATCTTGACGAGCCTAGCATGTACATACATGGTCTCGGAACACGGATCACCGAAAGGTAAAGCATGAATCATATAGTAGATATGATGAACATGACGATTATTCGCCATTGAAACTAGATCAACTCTCGTGATGATCGGTGTTGATGTAGTGGATTTGGTTCGTGTGATCACTAAAACAATGTGAGGGATATTGTTTTGAGTGGGAGTTCACCTAGATTAACTTTATTAATTAATTTGAACTCAATTTGTCATAAACTTAGTCTAAACTATTGCAAATATGTTGTAGATCAATGGCAGCCCCTACCATCAATTTTAATGCGTTCCTACAGAAAGAAAAGTTGAAAAACAATGGAAGCAACTTCGCGGATTGGTTCCGCAATTTGAGGATTGTCCTCACAACTGGTAATTTGACCTATGTGCTGGATGCACCGCTGGGTGACCCACCTGCAGATGATGCTCCCGATGAAGTAAAGAATGTTTACCTTGCTCGGAAGAATCAGTACTCCATAGTTCAGTGTGCTATCTTGTATGGTTTGGAATCGGAGCTTCAGAAAAGGTTTGAGGATTCAGACCCATATGATATTGTCGAGGATCTCAAATTAATTTTTGAGACTCATGCGGCAATTGAAAGCTATGAGGCTTCTGAAAAGTTCTTTAACTGCAAGATGGAAGAGGGCAGCTCCGTCAGTGAGCATGTGCTTAAGATGTCTGGGCACGCAAACAAACTTCAAAGCTTGGGTATAGTGATTCCTAATGCTTTGGGGATTTACCGTGTCCTCCAATCACTACCACCAAGTTACAAGAACTTTGTGATGAACTACAACATGCAGAACATGAACAAGACGTTGCCAGAACTCTTTGCCATGTTGAAATCTGCAGAAGTGGAGATCAAGAAAGAGCACCAAGTGTTGTTGGTCAATAAGACCACCAAATTCAAGAAAGGCAAGTCTAAGCAAAAGGGACACTTCAAGAAGGGTGGTAAGAAAGTTACCACGCCAGCGAAGAAGACCAAGGCTGGACCTAAGCCTGATACTGAGTGCTTTTACTGCAAGGGAGAAGGTCACTGGAAGCGGAATTGCCCAAAGTACTTGGCGGATTTGAAGAACGGCAACATCAAGAAGAAAGGTATATCCGATATACATGTTATTGATGTGTATCTCACTAGTACTCGTAGTAGTGCCTGGGTATTTGATACTGGTTCCGTTGCTCATATTTGTAACTCGAAACAGGTGCTGCAGAATAAACGGAAGCTAGCGAAGAATGAGGTGACGATGCGCGTGGGAAATGGATCAAAGGTTGATGTGATCGCGGTCGGCACGCTACCCCTTCATCTACCATCGGGATTAGTTTTATACTTAAATAATTGTTATTTGGTGCCTGCGTTGAGCATGGACATTATATCAGGATCTTGTTTATTGCGAGACGGTTACTTGTTTAAGTCTGAGAATAATGGTTGTTCGATTTATATGAGTAATATGTTTTATGCACATGCACCTTTGATAGATGGTCTATTCTTATTGAATCTCGATAGTGGAAATACACATATCAACAACATTGAGGCTAAACGTTTGAAATCAAGCGATAATTCGACCTATATGTGGCACTGTCGTCTTGGTCACATTGGAGTGAAATGTATGAAGAAACTCCATTCCGATGGACTTCTTGAATCACTTGATTTTGAATCACTTGAAAGATGCGAAGCATGTCTGATGGGTAAAATGACTAAGATTCCATTTTCTGGTATGATGGAGCGAGCTACGGACTTATTGGAAATCATACATACCGATGTGTGTGGTCCAATGAGTGTAGCATCGCGCGGTGGTTATCGTTATGTTCTTACCTTCACGGATGACTTGAGTAGATATGGGTATATCTATTTCATGAAACATAAGTCCGAAACTTTCGAGAAGTTTAAGGAGTTTCAAAGTGAGGTAGAGAATCAACGTAACAAGAAGATTAAATTTCTACGTTCTGATCGTGGAGGTGAATATCTAAGTTACGAGTTTGGCGAGCATTTGAAGAAATGCGGAATACTTTCACAATTGACACCGCCGGGAACACCACAGCGTAATGGTGTGTCCGAACATCGTAATCGAACTCTCTTAGATATGGTCCGTTCTATGATGTCACTTACAGATTTACCGCTATCATTTTGGGGTTATGCATTAGAAACAGCCGCATTCACTTTAAATAGGGCACCATCTAAATCCGTTGAAACGACACCGTATGAATTATGGTTTGGGAAGAAACCTAAATTGTCGTTCCTTAAAGTTTGGGGATGCGAAGCCTATGTAAAGAAGTTACAGTCGGATAAGCTTGAACCCAAAGCGGAAAAATGCGTCTTCATAGGATACCCGAAGGAAACTATTGGGTATACCTTCTATCATAGATCCGAAGGCAAAATCTTCGTTGCCAAGAATGGATCCTTTCTAGAGAAGGAATTTCTCTCGAAAGAAGTGACTGAAAGGAAAGTAGAACTCGACGAGGTTGTCGAACCTTCTCTCGAAATTGCGAGTAGCGCAACACCGGAAGAAGTTCCTATGGTGCCTGCACCAATAAGAGAGGAAGCTAATGATGGTGATCATGAAACTTCGGTTGAAGTTACTACAGAGCCTCGGAGGTCAACGAGAACTCGTACCACTCCAGATTGGTATGATTCCGTTATGAATGTCATGTTGGTGGACAACACCGATGACCCCGAGACATATGAGGAAGCGATGATGAGCCCAGATTCCAATAAATGGCAAGAAGCCATGAAATCCGAGATTGGATCCATGTACGAAAACCAAGTATGGACTTTGGTGGACTTACCGGATGGCCGGAAGGCTGTCGAGAACAAATGGATTTTTAAGAAGAAAACAGATGCTGATGGTAATGTTACTGTCTATAAAGCTCGACTTGTCGCAAAAGGGTTTCGACAAATTCAAGGAGTTGACTACGATGAGACTTTCTCACCAGTAGCGAAGCTAAAGTCTGTAAGGATTATGTTAGCAATCGCTGCATATTATGATTATGAGATATGGCAGATGGATGTCAAAACAGCATTCCTCAATGGAGATATTGATGAAGAGTTGTATATGATGCAACCCAAAGGTTTTTTCGATCCTAAAGATGCTAACAAGGTATGCAAACTTCAACGGTCCATCTATGGATTGAAGCAAGCATCCCGAAGTTGGAATCAACGTTTTGATAAGGTAATCAAAAGTTTTGGTTTTATACAAACTTATGGAGAAGCTTGTATTTACAAGAAAGTGAGTGGGAGCTCTGTAGCATTCTTAATACTATATGTGGATGACATATTGTTGATTGGGAATGATGTAGACCTTCTTAATAGTGTCAAAGAATATTTGAATAATAGTTTTTCAATGAAGGATCTTGGCGAAGCAGCTTACATATTAGGCATAAAGATTTATAGAGATAGATCGAAACGCCAAATATCATTGTCACAGAGTACATATTTGGACAAAGTTCTAAAGAGGTTTGGAATGGAAGAAAGCAAGAAAGGGTTCTTGCCCATGTTGCCCAATACGACCTTGAGTAAAACTCAAAGTCCGACATCGGCAGAAGATAGAGAAAGGATGAGTAAGACTCCCTATGCCTCAGCCATAGGATCTCTAATGTATGCCATGCTATGTACTAGACCCGACATTGCATATGATGTTAGTTTAACTAGCAGATATCAAAGTGATCCAGGAGTGGATCATTGGACAGCGGTCAAAAACATTCTTAAGTACTTGAGAAGAACTAAGGATATGGTTCTTTCTTATGGAGGTGATGAACAGCTCATTATTAACGGTTACACCGATGCTAGTTGGAACACCGATCCGGATGATTCTAAATCACAATCCGGATACGTATTTATTTTGAATGGTGCAACAGTTAGCTGGAGGAGTGCAAAGCAAATCATTGTGGCGAGATCTTCAACTGAATCGGAATACATGGCTGCTTCGGAGGCTTCACAAGAAGCGATATGGATGAAAGAGTTCATTACAGAGCTGGGTGTGGTTCCTCGTGCGCTGGACCCAATGTCTATCTACTGTGATAACAAGGGCGCCATAGCCAATGCGCAAGAACCAAGGTCACACAAGAAGCTGAAGCACATCAAGCTACGTTTTCACGCTATTCGAGAACATATACAGGATGGGGATATAAATATTTGCAAAGTACACACAGATCTGAATGTGGCGGATCCGTTGACTAAACCTCTCCCGAGGGCAAAACATGACCAACACCAAACTGCCATGGGTGTTCGGTATATTACCATGTAATCTAGATTAGATGACTCTAGTGCAAGTGGGAGACTGTTGGATATATGCCCTAGAGGCAATAATAAATGTAGTTATTATTATATCTTTGTGTTTATGATAAATGTTTACATTCATGCTATAATAGTATTAACAAGGAAACATTGATACTTGTGTGATTTGTAAACTTAATTTGAAGTCCCTAGTATAGCCTCTATACTTCACTAGCTTGTTGGTTGATAGATGATTGTGGTTTCCCTATCATGAACATTGAGATGTTATCAACAACAAGATCATATCGTTAGGAGAATGATATGGTGGACATACTCCTATAGATAAGCGTAGCATAAAGATCAAGCCATTTCAATAGTTCAATTGCTATATGCTTTCTGATACATAGTAACCTAATTCCTTCGACCATGAGATCATGCATATCACCTTTACCGGATGGATGCTTTGATGACATCAAACACCACACCGTAACTGGGTGGCTATAAAGGTGGCATTGAGTGTTCGGAAAGTATTGGTTGAGACACATGGATCAAGAGTGGGATTTGTCCATCCATATGACAGATAGATATACTCTGGGCCCTCTCGGTGGAATGTCATCCAATTAGCTTGCAAGCATGTGACTGGCTCACAAGGGATCACATATCACGGGAACGAGAAAAGAGTACTTATCGGTAACGAGGTTGAACTAGGTATGCAGAGATACCGACGATCATGACCTCGGATAAGTAAACTATCGTGAGACAAAGGGAAATTGATATCGTATGTAAGTGGTTCATTCGATCGCAAAGTAATCGTAGAAATATGTGGGAGCCATATGAATTTCTAGATTCCTCTATTGGTTATTGTTCGGAGAAGTGTCTCAATCATGTCCGCATAATTCACGAACCGTAGGGAGACACACTTAAGGATTCAACGTTGTTTGAGTAGTTATGGTATTATGAGAAAGAGACCGAATGTTGTTCGGAGTCTCGGATGGGATCCGGGATATCACGAGGTGATCCGGAATGGTCCGGAGAATAAGATTCATATAAGGAAAGTCCCGTTTCGGAGTTCGGAAATGATTCCGGTGTTTTCATCGGGAATGTTCTAGAAGGTTCCGGAATGTCCGGCACTCCGGAGGGGAAGGGGTACATGAATGTGTCATTACATATTGGAATGATTGCATCATGTACTAAGTGTTCTCGTTGTTCCAAATAAAGGATTAAATTGAATCCTAAAACTGAAAAGTCAAATGGCCAGTTTGAAAGTCAAACGGCTAAAACAGGAAACTGTGGGAAACAAGCAAGAGGAGGTTGAAACCGACTTGGGGGAGGAGTCCCTCCTCTCCAAGCCGGCGCGCCACCCAAGGCCGACTTGGGGAGGGACTCCCTCCCCTTGGCCGCCCCTCCCACCTATAAAAGGAGGGGCAGGGCCTCCTCCTCTAGACACACAAGTTCATATCCTCTAATCTAAATCCTAGCCCTAGACTCCGGTTTAGAGCCGTTTTGGTTTAGAGCTTCTAATTGCCCTAGCCTTCGGATTAGAGCCTTCTAATTGGTTTGTCTAAACCCTAGACCACTAATAGTTCTCTCTCATACTCCACCATACTCGCTCCGGCTTAAGGCGAAGCCCTGCGGGATCTCCCTTCTACTTCCGGTACCACGCCGTTGTGCTGCCGGAATCGCGAGGAGAGTTCTACAACCTCCGCTGCCTGCTGGAACAAGGGAGAGGAAGGTCTTCGTCGAGTACCGAATGTGTGACCGACTGCGGGAGTGCTGCCGGAACGCAGCGCCGGAAGGATCGTCTACGCGATCTTGAGATCGGGAAGAGTACGACTACATCACCCACGAGAATCCGCTCTCGTTAAACACTTTGGAATCTTCGAGGGTAAGTTATTCCATCGACTCGTTGCTACAATCTAGTAGATAGATCTTGGCTTGTTTGTTTGTATGCGATAGATATTTTTTGTTTTCCATGCTACGAAACCCTACAGCAGATCCATTGACTAAACCTCTTCCACGTGTAAAACATGATCAGCACCTCAGTGCCATGGGTGTGAGATTGTTGCCAGATGTAAACTAGATTATTGACTCTAGTGCAAGTGGGAGACTGTTGGAATTATGCCCAAGAGGCAATAATAAAGTTGTTATTATTATAATTCTTGTTCATGATAATGTTTATATTCCATGCTAGAATTGTATTAAGCGGAAACTTTAATACTTGTGTGGTTTGTGAACAACACCGTGTCCCTAGTATGCCTCTATGGACTAGCTCATTGATCAATGATGGTTAAGGTTTCCTAACCATAGACATGAGTTGTCAATTGATAATGAGATCATATCATTGGGAGAATGATATGGTGGACAGACCCAAACTAAGCGAAGCAATTAGATCATGTCATCGTGTTCATCTTTGCGAAGCTTTTCTTATGTCAAATATTGTATTCCTTAGACCATGAGATAATACAACTCCCTGGTATCGGAAGAAAGCTTTGAGGTCATCAAACGTCATCCTATGAGAGGGTGATCATAAAGGTGTCTCTCAGGTGATCGGAAAGTATCTGTTGGGTTGTATGTATCGAGATGGGATTTGTCCCTCCCAAGTCGGAGAGATATACTTCGGGCCCACTCGGTAATCGATATCAACACCTCTTGCAAGCATGTGGTTAAGGAGTTAATCACAAAGTGATATCGGATTACGGAACGAGTAAAGTACTTGCTGTGAACGAGATTGAACTAGGTATGACGGTACCGACGATCGAATCTCGGGCAAGTAAAATATCGCGAGACGAAGGGAATATATATATGGTATTGATTGAATCCTGGCATCGTGGTTCATCCGATATGATCATCGATGAATGTGTGGGAGTCAATATGGGTTTCCAGACCCCGCTGTTGATTATTGATAGAAGATCATGTCTGCATATTCTCGAACCCGCAGGGTCGCACACTTAACGTGTCTCGACGCTAGGATAGATTGGATAATTGGTTTATGAGTTTTTTTTCGGTGTCTCGGATGGGATCCGGGACATCACGAGAGGTTCCGGAATGGTCCGGAGAATAAGATTCATATAAGGCAGTGCAGTTTTTGGAGTTCGGAATTGTTCCGGGTTAATCGGTATTGTACCGGAAGCTTCTAGAACCTTCCGGAAGGGGACCAACATGGCCCCACCTTCCAGGAGGGGGCATGGGCCTATGAGGGAGTGCCCTGGCCGCATTGGGCCAGGGGCACAATGCCCCATAGGGCCCAGCCGGACAAAGAGGGTTTAAACTCTAGATAGAGCTTCTAGAAGGGGGGTTTTCCTTGCCCCCCACTCCTCCTCCTTTGGGGCCGCCGGTTTGGGCTTGAGGGAGGGGCTAGGGCTGCGCCCCACCCCTCTATATAAAGAGGGCTGGGGCGCACCAACCCCCACACCTTCCCCTCCAACCCTAGCCGCCATGCTGCCCTTCCTCTCTCCCTCCCGACTGCTTGTAGGCGAAGCCCTGCTGCAGAAATTCTCCACCATATACACCACGCCGTCGTATTGTAGATCCAATTCGTCTCTCCACCATACTTGCTGGTCCGAGGAAGGAGGAGACGTCGAGGTGCTGCACGTGTGCATCTCACGGAGGCATCGCCACTTGTGGTGCTAGATCGGATCGGATCGCGAGGAGGAGAAGCGAGTACGACTACATCACCCACGTTCCGACGAACGTCCCGCTATGCGAATCTTCAAGGGTATGAAGATCTAATCCAATCTCTCTCGTTGTTTGCATCTCCTAGATTAGATCTTGGCTTTCCCTCTGTTCGCATCCGTAGAAAATTTTGATTTACTATGCGGCGAAACCCTTCAACACCTTCGGCACTGCCGGCGGAACGTGGTCCACGGCGACGTTGCGGCTCTTGCTGTTGCTTCCCTGCGACGACGGCCTATCACCGGTCTGGTGACTTGGTGTGGCATGTGCATCTTCCTGACGGCTCAAAGCGAGGAAGCACAACAGATGGGTGGATGGGTGCAGCTGGTCTCCATCGCCGGCGCAAGGTGAGGAGGCGCATCAGAGGAAGCAGAGCAGGGAGGTGGACAGGGGTGTCTGGTCTCTATCGCCAGCGCGAAGCGGAGCAGAGGAGGCGAGGTCAAGTGAGTTGGTTATGCCACGCTGGAAACTGCAGCATGTCCATATAACCAAAACCGCTTGTTATACAACCAAAACCACCCTCAGGGGGCTAATTGTCCGGTTTTATAAACATAGGGTGGTTAAGTGACCCAACATAAACATAGGGGGTTTAGTGACCGGAACCAGATACTTACGGGGTTATGTAGACTTCTTTCCTGCCTCAAACCAAGATTCCAAGGTATATCTCCTCATGTGCATGGAGAGACCTCAGTTTATTCTCGCCCTAATTGATGAATCCATTGCGCAGATAGATTTATTCTGACCAACTGTTCCTTTTAAGCGGCGCCATGGAGGAGAATAACCCTGTGAAGAAGAATATGGGGACGATCAACCCTCCGGTGGAGGCGGCCAGCTTCCTCACGGACGAGCTAATCGTGGAGATCCTCTCCCATCTCCCCTCTAGGTCCGTTCACCGCTGCAAGTGTGCACTACAACATGGTAGTCATTTTGGGGCACTTTGAAATACTCCTATATATGATCAAAATGCCTCTAAAAGGCTTTAGAGGCACTTTGAAATGTGACACTAATACTCATGTCACTAAAAGTTTTAGGGGCACTTTGATCAAAATTCCCTAAAACACTTTAGTGACACTAAGAGAAATGCCCTAAATCCATTTAGTGGCACTATAAAAAATGTCTCTAAAACACTTTAGTAACACTTTTAAAAATACCCCTAAAGATAGTACTATCTTTTAGGATTTTAGGAGTGGGAAACGCATGGCTGTCCCTTTTCGTAGATGGGCAAGGCTTATCGTTTGTGCTTTGAATGGGCTGGCTAGAATCGATCTCGTAGGTGGTTTGGCATCATGGGGTTCTAATAAACGGAAAGTTCCTTCCCCTACCGCTCGCGCTCCCTTCGTTCGTATATAGCTGCAGGTATATAGCTGCAGGTGGGCCATCGGTGCTGTAGGCCCAGTAACAGATTGTTGGCAACCAAACAGAGACGACTGTATGTATAGAAACAATCCGGGGGTCCCTTCGGGGACATCCGATAAAGCAATCCGGGGGTATTTAAACTGATAGTTTCGTCATTAGATTAGCGAGGTGGGACTAATAAACATGCATGCATGCAACGGTTGCAGGATCCGCGCCCGCGTGCAGGCGTGGTGTATTGTGCTGAGTGTGCGCTTCGTCGAACCTTGCTAGTAGCCTGCGTTCACTTGCTCCGTGGATGCATGCACCACGTGCCCGGGTAGCTCACATGCATGCGTCCCCACCTACGAGGCTACTAGCGATTTCCTTCAGCTTGTACCATTTCCCCACACGCTATGTATGTGATATATAAGAGCATCTTCACTCTCGGGCGATTCTAGGCCGAAATCCTGATTAAATTTTGGCCGGACGAAACTTGAATTCGCCCTGAAAACGTCGAGTTTCTCACTTGCGTTTTCAGACCGAGTCTCCGCGTGGCTAAATTTCAGGCGAGTTTGGCAAATTCAGGCGGATTTCATTAAACATGGGCGGATATAGGCGGATTACATCACAGTACTAGATAATAAACTAAAAACATTAAAAAGGCTACCGTCGTCGCCTTCGCCAATACCGTCGCCGCTTCTACATGACGAAGTTGCCGTAGAAGGACGTGTAGCCGGGATCTGCCCTGCCATCGTCCTCGCCGCCGTCGTCGTCGTCGCTCGGCGGCCGTGGAGGGCGGGAGCTCCCTGGCCGGCGTCACCGCACCTCCACGGCTGGTATGAGGGGTCGGCTTCGTCGTCGAGGATGACGAGCGACGCGCCCTGGTAGGCGAGAACGCGGTCAGACCAGGCCTGGCGTTTGGCCTCCTGCTGCAGGCGGTGGACGCACCGCCGCTCCATCTCCTCCCAGTCCGCCCTGGACCATTCGAGTATGTATGGCGAGGACGGCTCCACCGACGGCTGCGGCGCCGCCTCCCGGAGGGACTCCTCCATCGCCATATTGACGGCGAATGCGTCCTCGTCGACTGGCATCGCCCAGTCCCGCGGCTCCGGGTTCGGCCGGCGAAGGCGGAGACGGCGGTGGGCGGCGTCGGAGCGCGCGGCTCATTGATGACGATGCCACGCGACTTGGTCCTCGGCGGCGACCGGACCGGCGTCTCCGGCTCTCGTTTAACAGGCCGAAGCAGCGGCGAAGCCACCGGCGCGGAGCCTGACGAGTGGGAGGACGAAGAGGAAAGGCTGGCCATCCTTCTTGACAGCCAGTTGGCCGAAGGATGGTGCCTCGCCCTCGACGCTGGCGTGGGGTTGCGGGAAAGCCGAGGCGAGGCTCGTTGCCGACGTGGATGTGCCTCTAAGAGTAAACTACTTTTGCATAGTTTACTCACGAATGATAAGGATAAAATAAAATAACCAGTCTAACGGAACAAAGTATTAGCTATTGTACAAGAAAACACCACTTCGGTGGAATAAAATCCTTACATAAATTTGGAACAAAATTTTTATGTCCAAAGAATATATGACATGCAGGTGGAACAACAATTAAAAGGAATGATTTTTAACCAAGAGGACACAATTTAAGATAAAGAGGAACAACGTTTTAAAATCGAGAGGACCAAAATTAGTATTTGTGGAACAAATCAACTAGGAAAAATACTTACAAGATGGAACGATTATTTATTTACCAAGGAATAAAAATATAGATAAGTGGAACAAGATTACAAATTCAACACAGAGAGAGAGTGGTAGACCTGAGCCAAAGTACAAGGACGGCGGGACGAGTGTCGACTGAGATTTCTATGGGTATCACAACATGAAACAACTAAATCTCAGTGCAAAAATAATCAGATATTATTTGTTTGTATCAGCAACTTCAAATCGTACCAATAAAATTTGGCAAACCAAACTGGGCTTAACTCAAGTACCAACTTTCCGCCATCAACAATTAAAAAGGGTGCCTCTGTACTAGACTGGCCCTGCTGGGGCCTCTAAACATAAGTAATCTTAATGTTTCATATGTAATGTCTGTTTGGTGATGTAAATGTTCAGGAATATTGAAACTACCTACATGTTGCATTCATAAAAGAAATCCCAAAATATTTTTTCAAAGGTAAATATAGGGGCACTTGGCAAAAACTTCTAAAAGTAGTATCTTTAGAGGCACTCTGATGAAAATGCCTCTAAAGATAGTATCTTTAGGGCACTTAGCAAAATGCATTTAAAGGTAGTATCTTTAGGGCCACTTTGATGAAAATATCTCTAAAAATAGTATCTTTAGAGGCACTTGCAAAATGCCTATAAAGTTAGTATCTTTAGGGACGCTTTGATGAAAATACCTCTAAAGTTAGTATTTTTAGTGACACTTGGCAAAATGCCTCTAAAGGTAGTATCTTTAGGGGCATTTTGATAAAAATACCTCTAAAGATGGTATCTTTAAGGGCACCTGACAAAAATACCCCAGATTGACATATTTAGAGGCATTTTATATTTAGAGGCATTTTGGTGCCCCTGTCGAAAGTGCGCCTAAAGTTATATCGTGTACTAGTGGTGTCTCCCCGTCCTGGCGCGACCTCATAGCCGACCCCGCCCATCGCCAGAAGCTGCCCCACACCCTCGCCGGTTTCCCCTACAATACCTACGCCAGGACAGACCCCCGCTTCCAGGACTTTCACTTCGCCGACGTCTCCGTCGGCGCGGCCACGCCGATCGACCCGTCGCTCCGCTTCCTGCCACGCGACAAGTACTGGTACGTCGCCCAGCTATCCGCCTGCAATGGCCTCCTCCTCTGCTGCGGCTACATGTCCTCTTCTTCTTCTTCCAAGGACGACGATGTGGTTGAATCCCGTTACATCGTGTGCAATCCGGCTACCGAGAGGTGGGTCCACCTGCCCCCCTCACCCCAAGGTGCCACCTGGCGGTCAGGTCTGCGCTCGTTTGGCTTTTGATCCAGCAGTCTCGTCTCATTTCCACGTTCTTCAGTTTGCGGAGACGGCTCAGAAGAATTACATCACAGGAGTGACCGTTGAAAATATAAGCAAATTACCATAATATTTAATCCGAAATAAGTAATAATAAATCATGACTATAAGTGCTGGAATTAATCTAATCATGTATACTAGCAGAATAGACGAACAAATCATATTCAACCAGAATAAGCAGATCACATCTATTCCAAGAGCTAGTACAAGAAACTGCAACAGAAACTGAACTAGATAGAAACAGATTACGTACGGTGCTGGAGGAGGAATCGGGTTCGTGTTCAGGTTGGGGTTGAGGTTCGCGTTGACACCAGTGTCGTCAGCCATGGCGTCGATGTAGAGGCTGCTGATGTCCGGGAAGAAGTCCTCATCGGGGAAGGAGTGGTCGGTCGACGTGATGCCGTCAGTAGTCGCGCAGACATGCTCCCCAAAAACCTGATCGCCCCTCACCCGTACAGGTTCACGAGAGGCGGTGGTTCCGGAAGCCTACTGTCCCGTCATTCGGTGCACGTCGGAAGAGGGGATGGAGAAGGTGTAGTGGCGGCGCAAGGTTCTGGAGGCAGAGAGATGTGTATTTTCTCGTATTAGGGTTTTAGCCTAAGGCCGTCTATATATAGGCGTCGGTCGGGTAAGACGTGGGGCGTAGCCCACGTCCGAGTAGTAACAACCCACGTTTCCGGAAAGACCGGAAACGGCTGACAGAAAAATAACTCGCACATTAATTTTCCCGAGCAGCAAAAAGATAAGATCGGCACCGAGGCACAATTCCGCAAACCGCGGCCCGCGCGCGCGTCGTGACGAGGCGTGGCGAGGCGAGCGGCGGAGGAGGAGGAGCACGCGTGTATGCCACTCTTCTTCACTCTCTTTAGGAGGTAGTGAAACACTCCACTATATATATTGGTCCAACTCCCTCTAAACTAGCAAGGTGGGACTAAACTTTGGTGCCACCCCTTGCTAGGCATGAATGGGCCAAGAGAATTTCAGAATTTGTATTAGGCTATGGGCCAAGGCCCACACCCAAATTCCAACAATCCCCCACAAATTCTCATAGGCACATCTCATCACATCACATCAATCAATTCCAGAGCATTGTTTATATACCGGTGCGAGGTGGAGACTGTTAAGTTGAACTTCCACTTAGAACTTCATGCTACACTAGATTGCAACTTGAATAGTGGACTATGCCTTGAACTACAAGTTTGGTGCGCACTAGTTTCACATAAGGTCTAGACCGATACAGGGCTGCCGCGAAGCTTCTCCACGGTTTGGAGCTTATGCGTCATACTCCATGGCCTTTCATGAGTTTATTAGAGAGCACCCAACTCTCACGGACTGCGACGTTTGACAGTCAGACTCATATAGGTGTGTTCATCAAAAGATGTTCTGCAGGATAACATCTTTGCTTAAACAAGCCACTCAGAACACATTAAGGTAAATACCAACCTGCCATGCAGAATAGGAGAGTATTGCATCTATACGGAGTGGTAGTATGTTGTAAGGATACTATCCTCCCAGTTGACCAACAGCTTGTCTCCCAACTCTACTTCACGGGATCTCCGATCACATAGAGCGGGTTACCATTGTGAGCAACTCAAAAAGTGGGTCTCAAACCCATCTCCCTCGATGCATTATCTATCACATTACGTGGTAGACCCTTTGTGAAGGGATCTTCCAGATTTTTAGATGTTTGGATATAGTCCAATGCAATAACTCTGGAGTTTCTCATTTTCCTGACAGATTTCAATCTCCTCTTCACATGTCTTGATGACTTCATATTGTCCTTAGAACTGTTTATTTTTATGATCACAGTTTGATTATCACAGTTCATAAGGATTGCGGGTATTGGTTTTTCAACCACAGGTAAGTTCATCAAGAGTTCACGAAGCCACTCTGCTTCAACAGTGGCTGTGTCTAATGCTGTGAGTTTGCTTCCATAGTTGACCTTGTTAAGATGGTCTGCTTGCAAGACTTCCAAGAAACAGCGCCACCACCAAGTGTAAACACATAACCACTCGTGGCCTTAGTCTCATCACCATCAGAAATCCAGTTTGAGTCACTATACCCTTCAAGTACCCTTGGATACCCGGAGTAGTGAATCCCATAGCTCGCAGTACCTTTCAAATAACGCAAAACCCTTTCAAGGGCCTGCCAATGAACATCTCCAGGATTTGAGACAAATCGACTTAACTTGCTTACAGCAAAGGAGATGTCGGGCCTCGTAGCGCTGGCTAAATACATAAGCGAGCCAATAATCTGAGAATATCTCAGCTGATCTTTAGCATCCTTAGGATCTCCCTGATTCTTTCGAACCAACACGCTAGGATCGTATGGTGTAGGAGAGGATCTACATTCGCTATACCCAAAACGACTCAAGATCTTTTCCACATAGTGAGACTGAAGCAGTGTTATCCCACCATCATCATCTTTCAGCAGCTTGATGTTCAATATCACATCAACCACTCCTAGATCTTTCATCTCAAAACAACGAGATAGAAAGTCTTTGACCTCATTGATAACATTAAGATTGGTCCCGAATATCAGTATATCATCAACATACAGACATAAGATAACTCCCTCGCCCCCACCATGGCGATAGTACACACACTTGTCAGCTTCGTTTACAATGAAGCCTTCATCAGTTAAAGTCCTTTCAAACTTCTCATGCCACTGCTTAGGTGCTTGCTTAAGACCATACAGAGACTTCAGTAACTTACACACCTTGCCTTGTTGACCATCTATCACGAATCCATCCGGCTGATCCATATAAATTTCCTCATCTAACTCTCCATTTAGGAAAGCCGTCTTAACGTCCATTTGATGAACGAGAAGATCATGCGAGGCAGCCAAGGATAGCAGTACTCGAATGGTGGTCAATCTAGCCACAGGTGAATAAGTATCAAAGAAGTCTTCGCCTTCTTTCTGGGTATAACCCTTGGCAACAAGGCGTGCCTTATACTTCTCAATAGTACCATCAGGTCTAAGCTTCTTCTTAAACACCCACTTACATCCTACAGGTTTGCACCCATAAGGACGATCAGTAATTTCCCAAGTTCCGTTTGCTATGATGGAATCCATCTCACTGCGAACGGCTTCTTTCTAGTAGTCAGCATCTTGAGATGCATAAGCTTCTGAAATAGAAGTGGGAGTATCATCCACGAGGTATACAATGAAATCATCACCAAAGGACTTCGCAGTCCTTTGTCTCTTACTTCTGGTAGGAGCTTCACTGTTATCCTCCACAGGATTATCAGGGTGTTCTATCGAAATGGTGGGTTCAGGAATTGTGATTAATTCTTGACTAGATAAACTAGGCATCTCCTGATTTGATGAACTAGACGAATCTTTCATGGGAAAGATGTCTTCAAAGAAAGTCGCATCATTCGACTCCATGATTGTACCAACATGCATGTCAGATACCTGAGATTTCACTATCAAGAATCTATAGCCAATGCTATGAAATGCATATCCCAAAAAGACACAATCCACGGTTTTGGTCCAAGTTTGCGCTTCTTGGGTATCGGCACATTCACTTTCGCCGAACAACCCCAAGTTCGTAAGTAGGAGAGTTTTAGCCTTTTCCTTTCCCATTCCTCAAATGGAGTAATGGTTTCGTTCTTTTTGGGAACACGGTTTAGGACATGACACGCAGTCTTTATCGCCTCCCCCCACCATTCCTTGGATAGACCCGATGTATCTAACATGGCGTTAACCAAATCAGTTAGAGTCCGGTTCTTTCTTTCGGCCACCCCATTTGACTGAGATGAGTAGGGAGGCGTCCTCTCATGGATAATACCATGCTCCGCACAAAAAGAATCAAATTCGTTGGAAAAATACTCTCCACCACGGTCAGACCGAAGTCGCTTAATCTTTCGATCAAGTTGGTTTTCTGATTCAGCTTTATAGATTTTGAAGTGATTAAAAGCTTTATCTTTAGATTTTAGATGATACACATAACAGTATCGAGTGGAATCATCAATTAAATTCATGAAATATCGGTTTCCACCTTTTGTCAACTCACCATTCATCTCACAAAGATCTGAATGTATTAATTCCAGTGGTGCCAAATCTCGTACCTCGGCAGTCTTGTGAGACTTGCGAGGTTGCTTAGCTTGCACACATACTTGACACTTGGAACTTTTGACAGTAGTAAATTTCGGAATTAAATTCATATCGGCAAGCCGCGTCATGCACCCAAAATTAATATGACAAAATCGTGAATGCCAAATATTGGATTCACTATCATTGCAAACATGATTAATAACTTGAGTACATAAGTCTGACAAAGATAAGCGGAACAAGCCTCCGCACTCATAACCCTTTCCAACAAATTGTCCACACTTAGAAATTACAACTTTATTGGAATCAAAGACTAACTTAAAACCATCTCGACACAGAAGAGATCCGCTGACGAGATTCTTATTGATTGAGGGAACGTGCTGCACATTCTTCAGTTGTACGATCTTCCCGAAGTAAACTTTAGATCCACCGTACCAACATCTTGAACAGAAGCACGTGAGCCGTTTCCCATCAGCACGGAGCCAGCCCGTTCGACCTGATAAGAAGAGAACATGGAAATATCAGCACATACATGTATATTTGCACCAGTGTCTATCCACCAATCAGGTGAATTACAAACTGAAAGAACAGTGGGAAATATACCGTACCAGCATCCTTCATCTCAATATCACCAAGGACAACATTAGCGGACTTGCCACTATTTCCATGTGAACGCTTGTCAAAGCGATTGGGGCAGCTAGGAGCCCAATGATTAGGATCACCACATACATGGCAGGATCCTTTCTTCTTATACTCAGTCTTCTTCTTGAAATTGGTAGTCTGTGCGGCCTTATTTTTGCCATCAAACTTTCCTTTGTCATCAGACCTGTTCTTATTCTTGAACTTGTGGGACTGGAAGTTGTTTTTCTGCACTACATGTGCGCTAGAACTTCCATCAAAGCCTCGAGGACGTGTATCTTTTGCTCTCGCCTTTTCTTCAACATGAAGAGATCCGATGAGATCCGAAACAGAAAACTCCTGTCTCTTATGTTTCAGAGAGGTAGCAGAGTTCCTCCAAGAAGGAGGAAGCTTGGCAATAATGCCTCCGGCCACGATCTTGTCCGGTAAGTTACACTTGAACTGCTCGAGTTCTTTGGCAAGGGACTGTATCTCATGAGCCTGATCCACGATGGGACGGTCATCAGTCATCTTGTAGTCATAGAATTGCTCCATGATATACAGTTCAGTGCCAGCATCCGAAACACCAAACTTGGCGTCCAGTGCATCCCACGCATCTTTGCCATTATCAAATGACATGTAGGTGTCAACAATGTTGTCACCAAGAATATTGAACAAAGCCCCCATAAACATGGTGTCGACTTTCTGAAACGCTTCCTCCTGAACAGGAGAAGGTCTCCCTCAGGTTTGCCAAGAGTGGCACTATAGCAGCCTAGGTTTTTCAACCATAGAACTGCTCTCGTGCGCCATCTCTTATAATTGACACCGTCAAAAGGAGGCGGCCTTGTAGCCGCGGCTAAACCAGTTGAATTCAGTTGCCTATAATCAGGTTTTTGGATTGTTGAAAATATAAGCAAATTACCATAATATTTAATCCGAAATAAGTAATAATAAATCATGACTATAAGTGCTGGAATTAATCTAATCATGTATACTAGCAGAATAGACGAACAAATCATATTCAACCAGAATAAGCAGATCATATCTATTCCAAGAGCTAGTACAAGAAACTGCAACAGAAACTGAACTAGATAGGAACAGATTACGTACGGTGCTGGAGGAGGAATCGGGTTCATGTTCAGGTTGGGGTTGAGGTTCGCGTTGACACCAGTGTCGTCAGCCATGGCGTCGATGTAGAGGCTGCTGATGTCCGGGAAGAAGTCCTCGTCGGGGAAGGAGTGGTCGGTCGACGTGATGCCGTCAGTAGTCGCGCTCCCCAAAAACCTGATCGCCCCTCACCCGTACAGGTTCACGAGAGGCGGTGGTTCCGGAGGCCTACTGTCCCGTCGTCCGGTGCACGTCGGAAGAGGGGATGGAGAAGGTGTAGCGACGGCGCAAGGTTCTGGAGGCAGAGAGATGTGTATTTTCTCGTATTAGGGTTTTAGCCTAAGGCCGTCTATATATAGGCGCCGGTCGGGTAAGACGTGGGGCGTAGCCCACGTCCGTGTAGTAACAGCCCACGTTTCCGGAAAGACCGGAAACGGCTGACAGAAAAAATAACTCGCAGAATAATTTTCCCGAGCAGCAAAAGATAAGATCGGCACAATTCCGCAAACCGCGTCGTGACGAGGCGGGCGGCGGAGGAGGAGGAGCGCGCATGTATGCCACTCTTCTTCACTCTCTTTAGAAGGTAGTGAAACACTCCACTATATATATTGGTTCAACTCCCTCTAAACTAGCAAGGTGAGACTAAACTTTGGTGCCACTTCTTGCTAGGCATGAATGGGCCAAGAGAATTTCAGAATTTGTATTAGGCTATGGGCCAAGGCCCACACCCAAATTCCAACAGTGACCATATACTCGTCGCAAACTAGAGACCGGAAAGCATAGAGAAAACAGGTTGCTTGAGAAAATTAGCCTGTACTCTGGCATTGCAAGTGTTTTCTTTCACGGTATGCTACACTTCCTTGGTTGGCTGCGCCCCATGAAAATCGAGGTCGATGATGTGCTAGTATCAGTAGACATGGAGGGGCAGGTGTGGAAGACTATTCGTGTGCCGTCCGGTGGTAT